>CM064533.1:15095583-15351322 GCA_032716605.1 Paralithodes platypus | reverse complement strand
GACAAGACGTATTCATCAGACAATAATAAGACTTTTTCATTTATGACGTTCGGGGTGAGTATTTATAATTACGGAGATATTACACATCGAAAGTTATCATAAGATGAAATAAAAACATGCAGTCTAAGGGTTAAAAACGAATATTTCAAAGCTAGCGCAGGGCAGAAAGGCATTGTTTACACGTGGATAACAGGGTTAGAGACGTGTTTATATATAGGTATACTGTATATATACTGTACAGTATATATATATATATATATATACAGTATATATTATATATAGATATATATATGTATATACTGTATATATATATATATATATATATATATATATATATATATATATATACAGTATATATATATATATATTTCACTCTTTGATTCACTATCTGATAAAGTCACATTGCTATATTGACAATCTCCCTGTCACTTCCTCTGAATGTATCCTCTCTCTCTCTCTCTCTCTCTCTCTCTCTCTCTCTCTCTCTCTCTCTCTCTCTCTCTCTCTCTCTCTCTCTCTCTCTCTCTCTCTCTCTCCCTGCTTCTCTCTCTCTCTCTCTCTCCCTGATACCCGAACTTCTGTGTCCGGTGGCCCCCTAAAAGACGTTTCCTCTGACGCAAGAAAAAAGGTCAGGAGAAAAATATATAGAGAGAAAGGTAAATATAGGATCTCTAACTTCTCTAAGGGTTTATACGTATTATAATGTAGTCAGATGATGAAAAATATATAGGGAGAGGTTAATATAGGATCCCAAAATGTTCTAAAGGTTTATCGGTGTTAAGGGGAGGTATTTAGTGTGTTCCCTAGACCTCCATCAAGCTTAAATTTACACCCCCTTGAGTCCCTTTCATGATAAATTTGTACATTTTTCGGTAGAAAAATGTCCCGGCCGAAGGCCGGTTCCTCTTAAATTACAGGCTCGCTATCGCTCGCCAGGATAAAATCGACACCTGAATTGCACGAAAGGTTTTAATATGGGGTGAAAGTTCTTAAAATCGCTAAACTAGTGGGGCAAACGTTTTATAATATCAAAAGCAATGGGGCTAAACATGAGGGAGAAAGGGGTCAAGAAAAAAAATCCCTCAAGTGGAAATCTCCCCTTAATAAATATAGTCTTATGATAATATATATATATATATATAGATATATATATAGAGAAGTAAATACAGGATTTCTAAATTCTCTAAAGGTTTATCGGTATTTTATAGTATGATGGACAAAATATATAGAGAGAGAAAGGTAAATATTGGATCTCTAAATGACCTTCAGGTTTATTGGTAGTAATATGTAGTCTTGTGATGAAAAATATGTAGACCTCCATCAAGCTTACAAAAAATATGTAGACCTCCATCAAGCTTACAAAAACATCCTCAACCCTCCCCTTTGGAGATAAATTTGTACATTTTTGGGTTGAAAAAATGTCCTGGTCGAAGGCCGGCGTTCCTCCTGAATTACAGCGTCCCTATCGATCGCCAAGTAAAAATCGACACAAAATGGCACAAAGGGTCACAATATTGGCAAAGAAATGGGGCAAAAGATCTTATAATCGCAAAACAAATGAGGCGAACGTCTTATAATATCAAACTAATGGGACTAAGCATGATAGAAAAGATGGTCCAGAAATATGAAAAACATCCATCTTAAGGGGAGGTTTCTAGTTTGTTTCCTACTCCTCCAGCAATCTTAAAATGTCACCCCCTTGACCCCCTTTCAAGATAAATTTGTACATTTTTCGGTAGAAAAATGTCCCGGCCGAAGGCCGGTTACTCTTAAATTACAGGCTCGCTATCGCTCGCCAGGATAAAATCGACACCTAAATTGCACGAAAGGTCTTAAAATTGACAGAATGGGGCGGAAATTCTTAAAATCACCAAACTTATGGGGGCAAACGTCTTAAAATCTCAAAAACAATGGGGCTAACGATGAGGGAGTAAGGGGTCAAGAAAAAAAATCCCTCCCCTTAATTTTAAACCTGGGTTAGATAAAAATATACTCGGAGTAAAGGATATCGAAAATCCCTCAAGGTATAACGGCATGTCATTATATTCACAGGATATATTATAATGGGAAATTGACCTTAGAGCAATTAAACGGGTACAGTCAGGAGCATAAATAGCGATGCACCCGTTAGAATCAGTATCGAACGCGACCATACAATGTTTTAGTATAGCCCAGATGCTTCAGAACTAGGCCTTGATAGTTCCAAGATTCGAAAGTGGTGTAACTTTATATATGTTCGCGACTGTACGTGAGCATAGGAGTTCAACTATACAGATTTAAACTGGCACTCGAAAACAACACATAGTGAAATTACATCTTATGTTATTCTTTAAAATCCTAAAACATCTCTCACTCTCTCTCTCATCCCGGAAGCTCTCACATAATAGGAACCGGAGGAAAGAGGGAGCGATGCCAGATAGGAGAGAAGGAAAAACTCACAAATCACCGAAACTCCCTTAAGGGGACACTGTTTATATTATGTATATATATATATATATATATATATATATATATATATATATATATATACTGTATAATATATATATTATAGTTTCCTCCCTAGACCTCCATCAAACTTTAAAAAAAAATCCATTAGATCCTCTTACGAGATTATTTTGTACATTTTTCGGTAGAAAAATGTCAAGGCCGAAGGCCAGTTCCTCCACAATTACAGGCTTGCTATCGCTCGCCAAGAAACAAAATCGGCACCTAAAGGGCAAAAAAGGTCTTAATATTGACAACGAAATGGGACGAAAGGTCATAAAATCGCCAAACTAATGGGGCGATCGTCTTAAAATGTCAAAAATACTGGTGTTAAACACGAGGGAGAAAGGAGTCCCGAAAAAACGACCCATCTCCCCTTAGGTAATCGATAGGAGCTGATGTACAGTCGTGGTTACAAATATCGAGGCATTTTATGACCTCGAAATTATTAAGGGGAGATGGGTCGTTTTTCTGGTCCCCTTTCTCTCTTGTGTTGTGCCCCCTTTGTTTTGAGATTGTAAGACGTTCGGCCCATTAGTTTGGCGGTTTTAACACTTTTCGCCCCATTTCGTTGTCAATATTAAGACCTTGTGTGCCTTATAGGTGTAGATTTTTTTCTTTCTGGTGAGCAATAGCGAGCCTGTAATTTTGGAGGAACCGGCCTTTGGCCGTGAAATATTTCTACCGAAAAATGTACAAATTAATCTCGAAGGGGGATCTAATGGATGTTTTTTGTAAGTTTGATGGAGGTCTAGGGAGGAAACTAAATATTATATGAACATATCAACAAATAGACCCCCAAAATATCCACTGTCACCTCAAGACCTCGAAATTATTAAACGAACCTCCGAAATTAATGTGTAGCCGGTACAGACGTTATAAGGGAATTTAATTAAGCGTGAAACAGCTTTGAAATGTATAGGAGCATTAATGACAGCAAATCTACCAGAGACAATAAGAAACATAAAATATCCGTATTATCAAAAACCAATCAATAACTTTATCACAATAACCAACACGATTAAACATAAGAGGTCTATCTATCTATCTATCTATATGCTCAGGCCCAATCCCCACTCTTCCTATTTTTGTTTATGAGGTAAGAATATAAATTAACTAAGAATAAATCATCTTCTCACATTTTTTTTAAATATATATATACCACTTTCAAAATATTTGATAAGAGCTGATGAAGAATAGAAAAGAAGACGAATAAACTAGATGCTGTATCACAAACCAAACAATAACTCCTTCGTGATGATATATATATGATGAGATATGAAGAAAACAAATTACATCATCCAAGACAATCTAAATCGCTATGATAACTCCATGTAATATACAGATAAAATGTATATCAAGTAACCAAAGGTAAATCACTACCAATAAATCCAACTTGAATTATTTTAACTTCATCATATACAGTATACTGTATATATATATATCGGTATATTTATATATATATATATATATATATATAATATATATATATATATATATATATATTTTTTTTTTACAGGGCAAACATAATATAAGAGTGGCACAGTGTCAAGAAGGGCGGAGATGACACAGTATATAGAAAATATTGAAAACAAATATTTGGCGAGAGACATGTGAGGACCAAAAAAAAACAAAAAAACAAAAAAGTCAGGTAGGTTTGGGAGCTTGTAAAGAAAGACAAAGGAAAGTTCAAGACGCACACACAACAACGAAAAATAAATAAATAAATTAAAGATATATAGATAAATAAATGAATACAAAAATACATTGATAACTAATTAATACATAACTGTGTATAATCTATCTCCAAAACTCATATACTGTAGTGGCAGCCCAAACAAAAACGAGCTGCGAGATAACATAGGAAGACACATCACAAACCTTAATATATTATACTGTATATATATAGTTCTTGCAAATGTATGACAGACACGGTTACATATATTACTAAATAAATCGCTCAAGCCAAACAATATACATTTCAAAGTAATAGATAGCGAGTTACGTAAAAGACATTGAAAAGTGCAAGAGGAAAATGGAAACGTTGCTAGAAAAGGGAATGAAATGAGCAACAAATACCTAGTTAAGCTGGTTAGTTAGTTAAAATAGGACTTCATAAGCTATCAACCCTTCTGGATTATTAAGCCAGCACGCTGTAAGTCAAGAATAACGTCAGGACTGGAGCCCCTTTTCGAGAACTCTAGTGAAAAGGAAAGACAAAAAAGAGGATATGATATAAAAGAAGCATGTAGAGCATAATAATTAAGGATAGACATATAATAATAATACGAACGAGAAACCTAAATTAAAATAGAGCTGCGAGATAAGACTGGAAACTTGTCGAGAGGCGCTGGTGGTGGTGGTGAGGGAGGAGCTAGGTGGGTAGTGGCGGGAGGCGGCAAGAGATGGCAGCACCGTCACGCGTCGTCATAACTCACACACACGCGGGGCCAGCCTTTATATAGTGTAGTAGTCAACACCTAGGACTATGGTCAACACCACAGCTTGGGGAACAACAACAACAACAGCAACACCACAGCCACACGTTTTATTCCTTTTTCTTAAAGGGGTAGTGCTTGGTTTTTTGTCTATTTATTTATTTATTAATATATTTTTGAGTTTCCTCGCTAGACCTCCATCAAGCTTAAGGGGAGATTACCACTTGAGGGATTTTTTTCTGGACCCCTTTCTCCCTCAAGTTTACCCCATTGCTTTTGAGATTTTATGACATTCGCCCCATTAGTTTGGCGAATTTAAGAGCTTTCGCCCCATTTCTGTAAATTTTAAGACCTTTCGTGCCATTTAGGTGTCGATTTTATCCTGGCGAGCGATAGCGAGCCTGTAATATAAGAGGAATCGGCCTTCGGCCGGGACATTTTTCTACCGAAAAATGTACACATTTATCTTGAAAGGGGGTCTAGGAGGTGTAATTTTAAGCTTGATGGAAGTTTTAGGGAGCAAACAAAAAACCTCCCCTTAAACATATTCCCACTAAACCCCCTTTCAAGACATTTTTCGGTAGAAAAATGTCACGGCCGAAGGCCGTGTCCTTCTACAATTACTTGCTGCTATCGCTCGCCAGATAAAAATCGACACCTAAATGGCATGAAAAGATCTTAATCCATACAATACAAGGGACATCCTTTTAATTCTATTCTGGAAATGGTTAGACGATTGTATTCAGGACCTCAAGTAATAATGAGGCTTCAAACTATGTCAACCAACCCTTTCAACTACCACAGATTCTTCTCAGGCTGCATACAATCTTCCAAATATAGCGAGACTATAATATAACCCACATCGCTGTGTACTGACTGTAGAGGGTTAACACTGAGGATCATAATGCGTGTTGGGCAGTTCATTCTGGCTATTATTAGGCGATTCTGTTCAGATTAGAAAGGTTATGTGGAAGTTCAGACGGTTACTTGACACAGTCTTTACCCGTTTAAGGGGAGGTATTTAGTTTGTTCCCTAGACCTCCAGCAATCTTAAAATGACACCCCCTTGAGTCCCTTTCAAGAATAATTTGTACATTTTTCGGTAGAAAAATGTCCCGGCCGAAGGCCGTTTCCTCTTAAGTTACAGGCTCGCTATCGCTCGCCAGGATAAAATCGACACCTGAATGGCACTAAAGGTCTTAAAATGGGGTGAAAGTTCTTAAAATCGCCAAACTAACGGGGCGAACGTTTTATAATATCAAAAGAAATGGGGATAAACATGAGGGAGAAAGGGGTCAAGAAAAAAATCCCTCTAGTGGAGATCTCCCCTTAATCCCCACAGTTCCTTCCTAAGCTGTGTAAAAGTGCCTAAATATAGCCAGCGTATACTGTCAAAACCCAGCATGATCCTCAATTGGTTAAGGGGAGATATCCACTTGAGGGATTTTTTTCTTGACTCCTTTCTCCCTCATGTTTAGCCCCATTGTTTTTCTAATTTTAAGACGTTCGCCCCATTATTTTGACGATTTTAAGAACCTTCGTCCCATTTCTGTTAATTTTAAGACCTTTCGTGCCATTTAGGTGTCGATTTTATCCTGGCGAGCGACAGTGAGCCTGTTATTTAAGAGGAACTGGCTTGCAGCCGGGAAATTTGTCTACCGAAAAATGTAAAAATTTATCTTGAAAGGGGCTCAAGGGGGTGTAATCTTAAGCTTGATGGATATCCAGAGACCAAACTAAAAACCTCCCCTTAACTCCTGCTGTACCGGAGACGTCTTTTTAATACATTGGTATTATAGTTAGACGATTTTGTGCAGCTTAAGAAGGATCTGTGGTAGCAAAAGGGGTTAAGTGAGATAGTTCGAAGCCTGATAATTGCTGGAGGCCCTTTTTAAACTTAATAAAATGATCTAATAATAGGGTTATTAGATCCTGTTCGGCTTAACCCCTTCTATACCGGCGACGTCTTTTTAAATTAATTTTAGCTACATTTAGACGATTTTATGAAACTTAGGAAGGATATATGGAAGCTAAGACGATTAATTGAGATGATCTGTATCCTTTGAATGAGTAGACGTCCTTCATAAGCTGTACAAAATCGTCTAATAGTCGCATGAATCGTCTAATAGTCGCATAAATCGAGTGAGAAATACATCACCGGTACAAAAAGGGTTAAGGTAGATATGCTTAGAATGTATTACTATTAGGAATTTTACTTAGGCGTATTCGGTATTGAAGGATATAAATCAATATTAGTAGTTGATTCGTTCATGTGTGTGAATTTGTGTTTTTTATCTGTGTTTATTCGTTGTTTTATGTTGTGTTTGTGTTTTCCCTGTTCTTGCTCTGTCTTGAGTCGGCTACCCCCAAAATGGGGATTGGGCCTGAGCATATAGATAGATAGATAGATAGATAGATTTGTTCATGGACTATTAGCCGGTATAAGTTGAGAAGGAACTCCAAATACCATATTTGTAATGACACTCTGAAACTCTTATTGGAAAACCAGTTGCTTTTCTTGTGATCAATGGTTATCCAGTGGCTAAAAAAAAATCTTATATGCACTATACTTCCCATTTTATATGCAAAGTATGTACGGTATATATATATATATATATATATATATATATATATATATATATACTGGTTATCAAGGTAGGATGATATAAATAACTCTACCATACATAATTAATAGGTAGGGTAAAGGTGAGTGACACCCAGGTAGCAGTACAGTAGGTTGGACTTTAGATGTTCCAAGCCAAACAAACATCAGCCCACACCACGTTAATATTATAATACTATCTTACCTGGCATAATACTATCTTACCTGGCATAATACAATCTTACCTGGCATAATACTATCTTACCTGGCATAATACTATCTTACCTGGCATAATACTATCTTACCTGGCATAATACTATCTTACCTGGCATAATACTATCTTACCTGGCATAATACTATCTTACCTGGCATAATACTATCTTACCTGGCATAATACTATCTTACCTGGCATAATACTATCTTACCTGGCATAATACTATCTTACCTGGCATAATACTATCTTACCTGGCATAATACTATCTTACCTGGCATAATACTATCTTACCTGGCATAATACTATCTTACCTGGCATAATACTATCTTACCTGGCATAATACTATCTTACCTGGCATAATACTATCTTACCTGGCATAATACTATCTTACCTGGCATAATACTATCTTACCTGGCATAATACTATCTTACCTGGCATAATACTATCTTACCTGGCATAATACTATCTTACCTGGCATAATCCTCCAGTGTACACCCGAAATCAGTAGTTCGTGGACAACCTTGATACGTTTTGTGAAATCTCGAACTTAACATTTTTGTAACAAGATATAAATAGTACTATAAACGAACATAGACGAATAAAAGCACATTAGAAATGTTAAGAATTGGATAGTAACTTAAAATAAAAGCGACAACGTGCCAAAGTTACGTCGGCACGGTTTCTCACATTTGAATTTGCAGTGTTGGCTTAAGGGGAGGTTTTTAGTTTGGTCCGTAGATATCCTTCCAGCTTAAGATTACACCCCCTTGAGCCCCTTTCAAGATAAATTTGTACATTTTTCGGTAGAAAAATGTCCCGGCTGAAAGCCGGTTCCTCCTAAATTACAGGCTCGCTATCGCTCGCCAGGATAAAATCGACACCTAAATGGCACGAAAGGTCTTAAAATTGACAGAAATGGGTTGAAAGTTCTTAAAATCATCAAAATAATGGGGCGAACGTCTTAACACTAGGAAAACAATGGGGCTAAACATGAGGGAGAAAGGAGTCAAGAAAAAAAAACTCAAGTGGATATCTCCCCTTAAATGACAGAATTTTCGATGGGCCACAGGTTCTTTACCCCTGTACACCTTCGTGCTCGGTACAGGGGCACAGTGCGTCCATGTATATTGAGTATTGTTCGCATGTGTGGGGAGGATCCTCTCACACAGCACTTCTTGACCAAGTAGAAATGAAAGCCTTTTGTCTCATTAACTGACGTCCACTCGCTGTCTGTTTGAAATATATCTCTCTTCGCCGCAGTGTTGCATCTCTCTCGCTATTCTACCGCTATTACAATAATCAGTGTCCCGCAGAGCTCTCTCAGTGTATACCACCTACTTTACGTAGAGTAGGCCTATGTATCCCCCGTCTTGCAACATATTCCCATCCCTACTCTGTGCAACTCTCCAATCCAAGAGTGAAACGAAATTCCCCAACTTTCTTCTATTCAACAGGTAGAACTCTCTCCCTGAATCCATCCCTCCCTCACCCTATGACTTAAATTGTTTCAAACTCAGTGTATCCAGGCATTCTGGCTCGAACATTTCTTGATTTTGGCCCGGTCACTCTTTCAATCTAAGGGAATCACTCGTCACAGGCAGTTCTGCCTTTTGTCTCCCTCATCTACATAGAAACAAGTATAATGGTCATTAAGACAAAATTGTTTACTGTAATTAAGCTACAATATTAGAGGCCGGATACTTAAAATGGTCAAACGTTATTAAATGGTTAGAAAAGTTACCGTTCTAGAAATCGTTAGCTAAGTAAATATTTACGTCATAAGGTGGACATATTGTAAAGAACTAATTGCAAACCACATATGATGTCCTTTTACTTCATTTTTGCGAGGTACAACTTGGGTTTTGAAGATAGGACGGTCATAGGGAGATGTAACGTCGTGAATAGTCCGCATATATTTCATGTCAAATTGGCCACACTCCGTAACGACCACAACCAAAACGGGTACATTATCCTAACCAAACCTTACTCAATTAGCTTCAATATTAGCCTCCCCTAGAATGCTTGTGGCCGTTTAGTATTATGGCTGTTTTGGAGTGTGGCTGTTCTGGAGTGTGGCCGGTTAGGAGTGTGGCCGTGTTGACCTGCTTCCTCCGAGTATCCTGGCCCTGGTCAATAAAGCCTCGGGAGAGAGTGAGGAGGGCCAGAGAACAAAGGGAGGCCGGAAGAATGGGAGGTGGGTATTTGGAAACAGAGGAGAGTGGTGTTCAGGGTTCGATGTCTAGACCCACTATTCTCCCGATGTTTATTACCGGGAAGAGACCTGGAGAGCCAAAAATGTAAACCAAACAAATATATATACTGTACTGTATATATATATATATATATATATATATATATATATATATATATATATATATATATATATATATATATATATATATATATATATATATATATATATATATATATATATATATATATATATATATATATATATATATATATATACTGTATATATAATATATATATATATGCAGGGTGTTTCATAAATACCTTTCATAAATTTCAGAATGAATAGACCTAGCAATAATAAATATACTTTACTATGTGACGGTTTTGGAAATTTCTCATATTTACCGGGATATTACACATTTTAGTTTAAATAGGAAAGTCTAGGGGATGAACACGATCAGTAGATTACCATCACCTCAATTACTTTATTTTGTCATAAATGTTTGAACAGCAATGTATTTTACAGTATTTACAATAGTTGCTCGAAGTTTCTCCCACCCTCGTTGATACAGGCTTGGGCTCGGCGCATAAGAGACTGTCTCACTCTTTCAAATATCCCTGGTGTGTTTCTTACTTCTCTGCATGCCTCTTGAACTCATTGCCACAGTTGCTGACGGGTGTTGATTTGTGTAGCATACACCCTGCTCTTCAGTGTCCCCAAAGAAAAAAGTCAAGTGGAGTTAGGTCCGGTGATCAAGGTGGCCAGGCGATGGGACCACCACGGCCTATCCACTTATCAGGGTACATAACATTAAGGAAATCCCTCGTACCTCGTGCAAAGTGAGCTGGAGCCCCATCCTGCATGAAGCACATTTTTCTACGTGTTCTGAAAGGCACATCTTCAAGTAGTATGGGTAAGTCATCCTGAAGAAATCTGGTGTACACATTGCCTGTAAGTCGTTGTGGTAACATAAAAGGTCCGATTACATGGTCACCAAGAATACCGGCCCAAACATTAATCGAAAAGCGTTCCTGATGTCCCCTCGTTGTTGTTGCATGTGGATTTTCTGCTCCCCATGTATGTGTATTATGTAGGTTCAACATGCCATTTCTTGTGAAATTTGCCTTATCACTAAACAAAACCTCTGCAATAAAACCGTTGTTCTCCCTCTCTTGAGTAAGGAGCCACCGACAGAAATCCACTTGTTGGTGATAATCACGTTCAGTCAGAGCATGGATGGGCTGGTGATGTTATGGGTACAGGCCATGTCTGTTTACAATCCTCCATACTGATGCATGAGCCACACCAAATCGTGCACCAAGTCGACGTGTGCTTGTAGATGGATCATCTGCAATGACATCAAGGATATCCTCTTCTGCATCGAGTAGTTGCTCATCATGAGGCCTTCCTCTGTCTACTGCACGTGGATTCAGTGAGCCATATTCCCGTAGTCGTCTTTCTACGCTGAGGAAAGTAGGCCGAGATGGTTGCCTCCGGTTGGGATATTGTTCACCGTACATCCTTACTGCTTCAGCTGCATTTCCTCCAGCTGCACCTAAAGTAAGTAACATGTCTGTGTACTCAGCAGAGGTGTATGGCTCCATGTCTGGTACTTACTTAAGACTGCCAGTACATCCTTCTTTCTCTCACCTTCTCACATTACCTTCAATTTGTGAAGCTTCATTCATACAGTATTCGAACCCATGAAGCAAATTGATCGAGCACCTATTGTAAATACTGTAAACTACATTGATGTTCAAACATTTATGACAAAATAAAGTAATTGAGGTGATGGTAATCTACTGATTGTGTTCAGACCCTAGACTTTCCTATTTAAACTAAAATGTGTAATATCACGGTAAATATGAGAAATTTCCAAAACCGTCACATAGTAAAGTATATTTATTATTGCTAGGTCTATTCATTCTGAAATTTATGAAAGGTATTTATGAAACACCCTGTATATATATATATATATATATATATATATATATATATATATATATATATATATATATATATATATAATTATTGCTCTTCCATCAAACCCTACTATTGTCGTGACATTCAGGTTATATATGTCACTATCAAATACAAATATAAAAATATTATGTGTTATTCTTGTATATGTATATTTGATAGTGATATATATTTTATAGTGATATATAGCCTTAATTAATGTAACGACGATAGTAGGGTTGGGTGGTGGCTGATAACGACCGTGTTTGATGGAAGACCAATAATTGCTTGGTGGTTTAACAGGTACGGCACGGTAGCCTTGTCCGTTTCCTAGTCATTCAGGTGTGACTTGAACCTCATGACACGGGGACAAGTGGCTTAATTCTACAGTTTTGGTAATGCACAATATTGACGAAAATTAGGGGACGGTGTATGAACAATTAGTTGTGGCAAAATATCATACTGATCCGACTGTTTGTTAATAAGTTATTCCCGAAAAACGATGCCTCACGGCCTCTGACACCCATAGTAGGTCAGCATTTAACCCCTTCTGTACCGGAGACGTGTTTTATATTGTATTCTAGCTATAATTGGACGATTTTGTGCAGCTTAAGAAGGATGTGTGGTAATAAAAAGGGTTGATTAAGATATTTCGAAGCCTTTTTATTGTTAGGCGTCCTTCCTAAGCTGAATACAATCGTCAAATAGTTGCCAGAATATAATGAGAAGGACGTCACCGGTATTCAATAAGTTAAAGCCGGAGTCACACGAGCTGTTTTTAGAGCAATTTTTACGGGCAATTATTGTCTGGCAGCTTAACAAAATTAACTTTATCATATTTCAACCGCCTAACAATTTTTTTTTTTTTTTTTTTTTAAGAGACAATGAACGGAGGAAGGAAAAACACAGATAAAACAAAAAGGTCCATGTGCCTAAAGGCATCCTCCATTCATAAAATGTTTGTAACAACTGGATTTAAACTTTTGTAGATTGTAAGTTTGTGGAAAGCAATTCGAGGGAAGTGAATTCCAAAGAGTAGTAGTTCTAGGGATAAATTAATTTTGATAAGCAGAAGTTCTGCATTGTGGAGGAGAAAGTGTAAATTCATGGGCGCTCTCAGCTGCCCTAGTTCTACGGGGAGATGTGGAGAGGCAGCACAATTGAAGCAAGTTCCTCGGAACAATTGCTGTGAAAATATCTGTAGAATAATGCAAGGGATGCAACGTTTCTTCGTATGGATAATGTAGGAAGGTCCTGTGTGATTGCAGGGTTATTGATTAATCTAATAGCTTTATTTTGTCCAACTGCCTCAATGCAACCACTCCACTTCCACTCCACAGAGGTGAACAGTAATCCATCTGAGAACGCACATGACTTTTATATATTACGGCCAACTGCTCGTCAGTGAAGAATTCTCGAACTCTGTACAGGAGTCCCAGTTTTTTGGAGGCATTCCTAGCAATGCTTCTAACATAATGTGTCCAGTTCAAGTTAGTAGTTAATGTTACACCGAGAATGTCAATACTAGGGGAAGTGGGAATATTTACATCATTACAAAATATATGGGAGTCAGTGAGATTCTGTCGGTTAGAAAATTGAATGTACTTGGTTTTCTGTGCATTAAAGGAAACTAGATTCTTTTGTCCCCATTCATTAATTCTAGAAAGGTCCTGGTTCAGAGAAATTGCAGTGTTTATTTTTGAATTTATAAGATCGGGTTGGGTGAAAGAATTGGTAAATGTAAAGGAACTGTGGAATGTTGAGTCATCTGCGTAGGAATGTATTGAATTATGAGTGGTAGATATGAGATCATTACTTTACCTTTTACATACTTTACCTTCAGTCTAGTTACCGATATCAGTGCAAAAAAGTCCCGAAATATAACGAGAACAAGCTTGCTCATGGAAAATTGACGGAAAAATCGCTCGTGTGACAGCTGCTTAAGTGTGGATTTATTACACCTTCAATTTCTTTAAAACTATCTCACTCGCTCAATTCCTCACTGTCTTTGGAGATAGCTCACGGAAAGCTTGTTGCACTTGAATACGTGTAACCCTATGTATCTCTCTCTCTCTCTCTCTTGATAGTAATTCAATTGATGCGTTTAAGGGGAGATTTCCACTTGAGGGATTTTTTTCTGGACCCCTTTCTCTCTCATGTTTAGCCCCAATGCTTTTGAGATTTTAAGACGTTCGCCCTATTAGTTTGGACATTTTAAGAAATGTTTCCCCATTTCTGTCAATTTTAAGACCTTTCGTGCAATTGAGGTGTCAATTTTTTCCTGGCGAGCGAAAGCGAGCCTGTAATTTAAGAGCAACCCGGGAAATGTTTCTACCGAAAAATGTACAAATTTATCTTGAAAGGGGGTCTACGGGGTGTAATTTTAAGCTTGATGAAAACGTAGGGAACAAACTAAATATCTCCACTTAAGAAGAGACTAGACGATCATCTGATGGAGATTGGATTAACATGAATGAATCAGTAGATATGTAAGTGTAAGTTCCCTTTTAGACTAATGTCTTTCTATCCTATATAAAAACTTACCTTGTGGGCATTTCCTGACCCATAAGGTCACACTTCGTCCTATTTTCTGGTACAGCATTTTAGCCGGAGGGTGGGGAGAGAGCCTTCTACTATTGTCTAGTAGTATTAAGGACGGACCACCTAGTAGGGACCGCAAGGGCTGTGTGCTCTGAGTATCTGTGTAACTCTGTACAACTCTCTTTTATTTCTTCCGTGCCTGAATAAATATCGTCTAAGCCTCTAAGGCAATTATCCAACATTATACAATACAATGCCTTATTATCTTTCGTTTTCTCTAAATAAATATCCCATACCGTTTTCTCATTCACCACTGTTTCCTTATTTATCACTCTATTAGCACTGCCATAGATCTTTTCCGTAGGTATATTTAGCTGAAAAACGAAGCATTCTGGCATTTAGTAATCCATTTTAGATCAAATAGAAACCTGGTAAAAGCCAAGATGCAAGTGCTGTTTAATTCATATACACTTCGATTACTTCTAAAATACCTTCACCTATCTTCAAGACAAATATTTCCAATTCATGGGAGGTCCTATGCGTGTGCCAAACGTATTTGTAAAGCCTTTAATTAATCTTTTAAATGGCCAGGCAGCAACATAAGGTGGGTTGTTGCCATGGAGAGTGTTGGTCTGCGCATGTGTTGAAGTACAGGTGTACCAACATCCATGTATTTCAGTCTCATCAAATCATATACGTAATTCATAAAATGCGATACGTCACTGTGATATGGTGATTGAATGGTGTTGATCCTAATATTATATGTGTAACCTATATTGTTTGGTGATTACTTATCTTGTAATGCAGTTAGATAGTTAGGGATTCGATGGGATTGCACGGTAATGTTGCCGGCCCTGTCTCCCACTCTCTCTCGACTCCCTCACCGCAGCCTCACTCGGCGACCACTTCCCACCCTGGCCGGCCTCGTGGTATAAAGTTGTGATATTTTGTTGTGCTATTCGCGGTTGTGTGTGCGTGCGCGGGATTATGCAGACTTTGAGGATAGCTTAAAGACAATATGGATCCTTGGAGGTGTTAATAATGGCCCGTGTGTTTCTCTTCAGCCGTGGAGTGGGGGTTGTCAGCTGTTTGGTGTGACGTGGACTGGACGCTACTCATCCCGCCGTCTGCCACAAGGTACACCATTGTTACACACGTTTACTGTGCTCTGATATATTTGGATTACACTATCGGTCTATCGCTCATAATATGTTCTTGTAATCGTAAGTGGATTATAATAGCGTAAGCTGTAAGAGTATTCGTATATTCTTGTAAGCTTACGTGAATTGTAGTATTAACC
This sequence comes from Paralithodes platypus, assembly GCA_032716605.1. Lineage (NCBI taxonomy): Eukaryota > Metazoa > Arthropoda > Malacostraca > Decapoda > Lithodidae > Paralithodes > Paralithodes platypus. The sequence continues at coordinate 15,335,590 of CM064533.1, read as the reverse complement.
GTTGAAATAGGATCATGTAAGCCTACTGGCTTGTTTGGACCCTCTCGTTTATTTATATGAATTAGCCTAATAGCGTAAGTTGTAATAGTAGATGGTCAATATAAAGTTTATGCGTATATATGAGCGCCCGAGGAGCGTATAGAGGAATATGTATAGCCTACAATTGCATATTTAGCTTTCAAAATACAATATCACCATGATATGAATGCATCCAATTTACCATCCATTAATATAGATCGTACTGGGAATCGTAAAAATACTGGAAACTTGGGCACCGAATTTTCGGCACCAGAAACTTGGGCACCGCATTTTCGGCACCGTGATATTTGGGCACCTAGAATTTTGGGCACCATGACATTTGGGCACCTAGAATTTTGGGCACCGTGATATTTGGGCACCATGACATTTGGGCACCTAGAATTTTGGGCACCGTGATATTTGGGCACCTAGAATTTTGGGCACCATGACATTTGGGCTCCTAGAATTTTGGGCACCATGACATTTGGGCACCTGGAATTGTGGGCACCAGGTATTTTGGGCACCATTAATTATTTGGGCACCAGGCATATTGTGGTGATGGAGGCGAAGATTCTAATAATAGTGATGATAGTATTGGCAGTAGTAATGATGGTCATGACAACAGTGATGATGGTAATAACAATAGTAATGATAGTGATGGTAATAGTGATGATGGTAATAACATTAGTAATGATGATGGTAATAACATTAGTAATGATGATGGTAATCACCATCATAGTATTGATGGTGATATCAATAATGATGGTGATTATTATAGTAGTAATGATGGTGATGACAGTATTCATGATAATGATGGTGATATCAATAATGATGGTGATTATTATAGTAGTAATGATGATGGTGATATCAATAATGATGGTGATTATTATAGTAGTAATGATGGTGATGCCAGTAGTCATGATAATGATGGTGGTATCAATAATGATGGTGATTATTATAGTAATAATGATGGTGATGACAGTAGTCATGATAATGATATCAATAATGATGGTCATCACCATCATTACTACTATAATAATCACCATCATTATTGATATCACCATCATTATTATGACTACTGTCATCACCATTATTACTACTATAATAATCACCATCATTATTGATATCATTATCATGACTACTGGCATCACCATCATTACTACAATAATAATCACCATCATTATTGATATCACCATCATTATTATGACTACTGTCATCACCATTATTACTACTATAATAATCACCATCATTATTGATATCATTATCATGACTACTGGCATCACCATCATTACTACTATAATAATCACCATCATTATTGATATCACCATCATTATCATGACTACTGTCATCACCATCATTACTACTATAATAATCACCATCATTATTGATATCACCATCATTATCATGAATAATGTCATCACCATCATTACTACTATACTAATCACCATCATTATTGATATCACCATCATTATCATGACTACTGGCATCACCATCATTACTACTATACTAATCACCATCATTATTGATATCACCATCAATACTACTGTCATTACCATCATCATTACTAATGTTATTACCATCATCACTATTACCATCACTATCATTACTATTGTTATTACCATCATCACTGATGTCATGACTATCATTACTACTGCCAATACTATCATCACTATTATTAGAATCTTCGCCTCCATCACCACAATATGCCTGGTGCCCAAATAATTAATGGTGCCCACAATTCCAGGTGCCCAAATATCATGGTGCCCAAAATTCTAGGTGCCCAAATGTCATGGTGCCCAAAATTCTAGGTGCCCAAATATCACGGTGCCCAAAATTCTAGGTGCCCAAATGTCATGGTGCCCAAAATTCTAGGTGCCCAAATATCACGGTGCCGAAAATGCGGTGCCCAAGTTTCTGGTGCCGAAAATTCGGTGCCCAAGTTTCCAGTGCCCAAGTTTCTGGTGCCGAAATTTCATAAACCGATTCTGAGATCACTTTATTTCGTCCCATTGTATTGGTGATTATAAGACGACTCGCCCCATTAGTTTACCGATTATAATACTTTTCTCTTCATTCAAGTGTTGGGCTTGCGAGAGCAAGCCTTTGTTTAAGGAGAAACTGGCCTTTGGCCAGTACACTGATTTACTATAAAATGCATTAATTTACTTTGAAGTCTGGGGGATGTTTTTATTTGTTTAGCTTGAAGGAGGTTAGAAGAGATTATAATTATATATATTATTTTCGTCTGGGGGGGGGGGGGTAGATACAAACACATTACTCGAACAGGGCTTACATTATTTAACTCTACAATAATAAATATACAAATAAACTGTATATAAATTATTATCCCCGAAACGTGGACGGGACTAGTGTTAATGCATTATATACAGTATACCTCCAATTACTATGGTATGAATCATTGAAAGAATTATAGATGGCTATAAGATTTCCAAATAACATTATAATATTCTGATATTCTTTGTATTAGTGTCATACATACGTAATCAATGCCCCTATTTGATCCACTGTCAATCATCGACAAAATTACAACTCTCTATGCTACCCAAATAAATTACAACTCTCTATGCTACCCAAATAAATTACAACTCTCTATGCTACCCAAATAAATTACAACTCTCTATGCTACCCAAATAAATTACAACTCTCTATGCTACCCAAATAAATTACAACTCTCTATGCTACCCAAATAAATTATGATCCGTCCTTTTAACCCTCTCCAACATATGACGCGATTTTGAGCCTATTGAGGATACTTTAAAGCTTTTGTTGCCGTCAGGGGTATTTACAAACCTTTTATTTAGTTAATTCAACCTCTGCAGTTGTCTTTGAGTTAGCTGTGGGCAGAAAACTAATTTTGGAGAGGTAATTATAAGAGTGAGAGAACTCTATTTCTTATTGCTAATCTGGCAACCTCTGCGTCATATGTGCGTGAAAGGGATAAGTGCCATAAATGTGTCAAAAATACTCTCCACTTGGTCTGCATTGAATCATGAATATAATTACAACTATTATAGAATGCCGTTAATGTCTAATAAATACCCAGTACCTGTAGTGATTTATCAAAATAATTAAAATGATTTATAAACTATCATTTATGCGCTATTAAAACCCTCTACTTGACCTTTTGTGACTCAATATATTAGAACTGTATACAATACCTTTAACTTATATGAGCTGTAAATACAGTATGCTTGATATGTTGTGAATCATTAAATTATAACTCACAATAAAACTTTCTACTTAAATTATCCTTCAATTTGTAAAACGTTTTTGTAATTGCCAAAACGAAAATATTCTTGCATAAAAATATGGCCCTCACTCTTCTTCCAATATTTCTCTTCCATCATTGTGAAGGGTCTATCGTTTTATTCCAACACTTCCCTTCCATCCTTGGTGAAGTGTCTCTCCTCTCTTCAAACTCAATCACCGGATATATATTGCACAAGACTCGAACCTTTTTTTGACTAACGTTCTCGTGAAACGTATGAGAGGTAATGAGAGAGTTAGCAAATAGGCGAGTTGGATTTTATATGTATGTAATGTATGTATGTATGTATATGCTCAGGCCCAATCCCCACTGTTCCTATTTTTATTTTTATTTTCTATTTTACTCTATTTTATTATTTGTTTTGTTTTTATTTTCTTGGGGGTGGCCGACTCAAGACAGAGCAAGAACAGGGAAAACACAAAACACAAGACAGAACAACGACAAACACAGATAAAACACAAAATGTACACACATCTAGGTCACCCTGGAGAACACCCAGAGACCAGGGTCACCAAGGTCGCTCCAGCACTCCCCCCCGGCCCCCGACCACCCGGGGGCCGGGGGGAGTGCTGGAGCGACATGGCGTAGGGATGTGGCGACCCCAACGCCCACCACTTTCTGGTGCAGGTAGCCTCCACTGTGGTGGAGGGGTCAGAATTTTCCACCACCGCTTTTCTCCGGCGAGACGTAGAAGTCGGCTAAATGGGATCGGGGGCGGGAGGTCTGGTATCCTTCTCCCCTTAAATAAATCTACCAAAAAAAAAACGAGACAGCGTTGGATTTTAGGTCATATTATTCGAGAAAAAGGTTATAGTGACATTTGTTAAAAGGGACAAAATTTAATCGGGCCTTCTTCTCGTACTGGGTCAAGGTAAAATTCTATATGAGAACAAGTTAATATAAGCTTCATACATATTCTAAGGACAGGTGGATGTGAAACTCGTATCAGGAGAGGTACTTGCCTCTTTAAATGTCCAAGACTTAATGAAAATGTAACAGATAAGAGGTATATATACTGTATTTACAATATATATATATATATATATATAAACGTTTGGTAACCAATAAAGATAAGATGTTCGCTACTACGCTGGTTCTCCTTTTCCTTGTGAGATTTCGATTCCCAAGAGGAAGCTCCATTGCAGAAATTATATATATATATATATATATATATATATATATATATATATATATATATTATATTATATTATTGAGTAATTAAGAAGAGTAATGTCAAACAAAGTATCCATGCCTATCATACTCACTAGTTTAGGAAGGCGTTTTTGTTAGCCTAGGGGACAAACTAAAATATATTGCTCGAGAATGGCAAAAGCAATCAAAATCCTCAATAATAATTAAACAAAATATATATCGAATAACCCGCAATATGTCGGACCAGATAAGTGTTATTTACCGTCTCTATCAAATCCCGTGTTAAAAGTGTAATATGAGTAGAAGAGGGAAGGCATATATTGTTTTTACTGTAGATTGATAGACATAAGAGGTATATTTTCACATTTGTAACGCCTCAATATTCAGCCCCATAACATAATTTACCTTCAGTCAGTTTCCGATTCCGATTTGAAAGAGCCTCAAAATATTTCGAGAAAACTTGCTCATCAAAAATTGCCGGAAACACGCTCGTGAGACACAGGCTTTTGGAGCGAAAAGAAAATCTTAAAAACATTTATATATGAGATGAGAATGTACCAATTTTTTTAAGGCAAAGTAAAAGAAAAAAAACAAAAAAAAACAAGAAAAGCAACAATAAAACAAGTAGGCCTAATTAAACAAATACATAAACATAAAGACGCGAAACCACGAACAAACAAACTTCCTAAATTCCACCACCCGAAAATTCCTTATACCAAAAGGGAGTGACACAAAAACTCTGCAGCCACTCAAAATGTCGCCTTTTTTCTGTGTCCGAGCCACCCCCACACTCCGTCCATAGTGGTGGTAGACCGAGACGCAGCTGTATTTTATCCAACCCAGATGGTGAAATGGGTACGGTCACGATTAGTAGTTCGGCGACAACGTATAATTTTTATGTAAACTTGAGGTATAAGAACTCTTGCAGCATTACAGTGGGGAGATTGTAGACACCTGTTAAGCAGGGCAATACCCAGGGAGGACCTCATAGACATAGGAGTTGCTAGAACCCCTGTTTCATTTGGCCTTCCTCACTGTTTCTGTTTGTGTTTCACCTGCACACAGAGTAATCCAGCTAGCTCTCACAAATACCACCTCCTCTATTAATTGTATTACCCTAAACAAGTACACCACACTTCTTTCCAATACACCGGAAAACTATTGTTTGAAGACAACCACCAACCTCCCTAATTTGGCTCTGTCACTCGTTCAGCTTTTGGGGAGGCACTCGTTACAGGCAGTTTTGCCTTTTGTCTCCTTCCTACACATAGAACAAAAATATATGATGCAGACGTTCGTTTTCATTCGAGCTTAAATTAGACGATAGTGTGGAGCATAGCTAGAATATCTGAGGATCGAAGAGGCAAATCTATTTTTTAACCCCTTGACTCCTACTAGCCCTTAAAAAAAAAATCTTAATACAATAAATAAATGCGTTGTTACTCTATTTTATCTAACCGAGGTGGATGGGCCTTTTTTTTAGTTTGAAGGAAGTCTGGAAACGTGTTTTTGTTAACCTAGGAGACACTCAAAAATACATTGATCGAGAATGGCAAGCAATATCCTCAATAATAATTAAACACAAATATTAATCCACAATATATCGGATCAGATAATGTTGGTTATAAAATGCTTCTAAACCACGCTCAATAAACATTGAATATAAACGGCTTTGTTTATGTCTGTTATGGATGTGTTTTTCCCTGTAACTAGCCTACACTGTAAAAATGAACAATTGATCGTAGAAATTCCAGTACAGTGCATACAGTATATATACAGTGTTATTATCGTTTATGTGTTTCGAAGTGAATAGATTTTTTTTTTTTTTTTTTTTTTCCATCTCCAATGTCTCAACCTCGGGACTGTAGGCTATTCAAAAGCCTGTAACTCTTGCGAGGAGGCCCCAGGATTATCGATTGAATTTTCGATGGTGGGTGCTTCATATGTGTCACACTATTAATGCGTACCATTGCTGTTACAGTTAAGGGGAGATGGGTCGTTTTTCTGGACCCCTCTCTCCCTCGTATTTATCCCCATTAGTTTTCACATTTTAAGATGTTTGCCCCATTAGTTTGTCGATTGTATGACCTTTCGTCCCATTTCTTTGTCAATATTTAGCTATTGAGGTGTCGAGGGTTTTCCTGGATGTGTTTTTAAGTTTGATAGAGGTCTAGGGAGGAAACTGAAAAGAAAAAAAATATATATATGAAATAATCGACCACAAATTAAACCCTTCCCCCTTAAGGGGAGATATCCACTTGAGGGATTTTTTTCTGGACCCCTTTCTCCCTCATGTTTAGCCCCATTGCTTTTGAGATTTTAAGACCTTCGCCCTAGTAGTTTGGATATTTTAAGACATTTTGCCCCATTTCTGTCAATTTTAAAACCTTTCGTGCCGTTAAGGTGTCGATTTTTTCCTGGCGAGCGATAGCGAGCCTGTAATTTAAGAGCAACCGGCCTCCGGCCTGGACATTTTTCTACCGAAAAATGTACAAATTTATCTTGAAAGGGGGTCTAGGGGATGTAATTTTAAGCTTGATGAAAAAGTAGGGAACAAACTAAATACCTCCCCTTAAGTGTACGAGTTATTACCGTGTAGATTAACCAGAGATAATATTATGGAATTAAATCACGACTGTTCTAGCCTTCAGAGTGCGAATGGCCTGAACTGGATTGCAGAAAAAACAGTGTGACCCGGACGAAAAGGGAGAGAGTGAATTGGAAGAGAAAAATAGAGAGGTGGTATATAAAAGTGGCACTAGGTGGTTTGTAAAGGGAGAGAGAGGGAGAGAGAGAGAGAGAGAGAGAGAGAGAGAGAGAGAGAGAGAGAGAGAGAGAGAGAGAGAGAGGGGAATACAAGTGACACTACATGCAGGTTTGCAAAGGGTGTGTGAGAGAGAGGGAGAGGAGTGTGTGTGAAATGGAAGAGAAAAAGGGAGGTGATATATAAAAGTGATACTCGGCGGTTTCGAGAGAGAGAGAGAGAGAGAGAGCTACATAGAGCTACATAGATACACAGACCACACAGACCTCAAGGTCCTTACTAGGCAGTCTGGCCTTACAAACTATAATATGTATATATGCATATATACACATACACACATACACATACATACATATACATATATATATATACATATATATACACATACATATACACATACATACATACACACATATATATACAGTATATATATACATACTGTACAGTGCACACACATACATATACATAATTTTTTTTTTTTTTTTTTTTTTTTTTCATATTACCCCAGCCCTCTGCAGATAGAGGTCAAGCCTTCCCTTGAAAGCGTTTATTGTGTCGCTCTCCACCACTCTCGCTGGTAGTTTATTCCACTCTGTCGCCACACTGTAGGTGAAGAAACTCTTTGTGACATCTAGGTTTGCCTTTTTTGGTTTTAATTTCATTCCATTTCCGCGAGTTTGATTAGTATTGTTTAATGTGAATAGTGCATTTACATCGACTTTGTCGAAACCTTTTAGTATCTTAAAGCACTCAATAAGCTGACCCCTCAACCTCCTCTTTTTTAATGAGAACAGGTTCAATCGTTTAAGTCTTTCTTCATATGGTTTATTTCTTAATGAGGGTATCATCTTCGTAGCTCTACGCTGTACTGACTCGAGTCTTACAATGTCCTTGATCAGATAAGGTGACCAGAACTGCACACCATATTCAAGGTGGGGCCTCACCATACTTTTGAACAGTGGCACTATTACGTTTTCATGTTTATATGTAAATTTTCGTTTAATAAAGCCCAATGCTATGTTTGCCTTATTTGCAGCTGCTATACATTGGTCGGAAGTTTTTAGGTTTTCAGATATTAGTACCCCTAGGTCTTTTACTACCGTTGCGGTTTTTATTTGTTTGCCATTCATTTCGTATTTGTATTTCATATTTCTGCTACCAACCTGCAGCACCTGACATTTATCGACATTGAAGGGCATCTGCCATTTTTTCGACCACTCTGATATCTTGTTTACATCAGATTGCAACGCATTTCTATCATCTTCGTTCAGGACTGTATTTCCTATTTTTGTATCGTCGGCGAATTTGGAAATGGTGTTGTTTACCCCTACATCGATATCATTAATGTAAATGAGAAACAGGACCGGTCCAAGGACTGAACCCTGTGGAACTCCACTAGTGACAGGCTCCCACTCCGATTCCACTCCATTTATCACCACTCTCTGTCTTCTGTCTGTAAGCCAATTTTGTATCCAAGAATGAATTTCACCTTTGATACCTATCCTCTCCAGTTTAGCCAATAGTTTTCGGTGAGGCACCTTGTCGAAAGCTTTTTGAAAGTCCAAGAAGATTATATCTAGTGATTTCGTCATGTCGTTATATTTGAATAGTTTGTTATAAAATTCAATCAAATTTGTTAGGCATGACTTATTTGATCTAAAGCAGTGTTGACTATTTTTGATTAGGTTGTTTGATTCGAGGTTAATCTACAATCTTATCTCTAATGATTTTTTCCATGATTTTTCCTACAATTGAAGTTAGACTAATTGGTCTGTAATTACTCGCTTTGGCCTTGCTACCCTTCTTGTATATCGGCGTAATGTTCGCATCTTTCCAATCACTCGGTACAATCCCTGTAGTAGTGATAAGTTAAATAGTTGTGTCAGGGGTTTTGCTATTTCGTCCTTAACATTCTTAATTATTTTCGGGTGGAGCATGTCGGGTCCCGGGGTCTTATTTACATTTAAATTACTCAATTTGCTTTGTACTTCGCTAACACTGATGGTGAAATCTCCTATCACATGAGTTGAGGTGTTATTTTCAAGGGTATGATCGATAATTTCTTCTGTGAAAACGGAGCCAAAATATTTGTTGAGCAGATTTGCCGTGTTTGTGTCACCTGTTATTGTCTGGCCATCTTCTATTAGCGGTCCGATTCCGCTTTTGATCTGTTTATTTTTATTTACGTAACTGTAGAATTTTTTGGGGTTTGTGGCACTTTCTCTGGCAATAGTCATTTCGTAATTTTGTTTGTTCGCCCTAATTATTTTTTTCACTTCCCTTCTACTATTTTTGTACAAGTTTTTAATTACTTCAGTGTTTGTGTTATTTTTTACAAGTTTGTGGAGTTGATTCCTTTTCCTTATTGCCTTGCCAATGTCTCTACTGTACCAAGGGGGCATACTTGATTTCGTATTACGTTTTGGTTTCATGGGTACAAATTGTTTATGCGCTTCTGTAATTGTAGACTTAAAATGTCCCCATAGTTCATTTACTTCGTTTATATTTATGAGGTTTGAGTGTATGTTTGATAGCGATTCCTTAAGTCCGTCATAATTTGCGTTTTTGAAGTCCGAAACCATTCCTGTTGTTTTTACTGAGGAATATTTGCTTATAACGTTGATTCTTAAGATTTTATGATCGGACGTTGCCAGATGTTCACCTACATCCAGGTTTGATAATAAATTTTCTTGGGTAGTGATTACGAGGTCTAATATATTCCTGTCTCGCGTCGGCTGTTTTACGTGTTGAGTCAAAAAATTGTCCTGGATGAAGCTTGTCATTAGGCGTGACTCAGTATTTTTTCCGGTCATGGTATTCCAGTCAATTAGGGGGAGGTTATAGTCACCTAGTAAAACTGTTTCGTCGGAATTAAGGGTTTTCTCTAGTATTTCATAAAAAATGGTATCATCGGCAACAGTTAGTCTCGGTGGTCGGTACGCTGTAGTGATATTTAAGTTCATGTTTTTTGTATTTATTTTGACGCACACTATTTCTGCATTACTTTCGGGGAGAGTCACCTCGACTGGGTTTAAGTAGGTTGCAACGTGCATTGCAACCCCCCCCTCTTTGTTTTCCATTGTTACGGTCTTTATGAAAAAATTTATATGGCTCTATGTGATATTCATGAAGTAGATCTTTATTTTTAAGGTTCAGATGTGTTTCCGTTATACAAATAACGTCAACTTTCTCATTTAATAACAGACATTTGAGTTCGTCTATTTTGTTTCTTATTGAGCAGGCATTTATGGATATTATTTTTATATCATTTCTCTCAGCATGCGCTGGATTTGTTTTTCTTATTGGTGAGGATGGGTTTGGGGTTGTGACTTGAAGCCGCGGCGGGTTGTCAAATTCATTCAGTTGGTTGGGTTGGCTTGGATGGGGTTGGGTGGGGTTGTTTAGTTTGTTTTGTGGTTCAGGTAGGTAAGTTTTCTCAACTTGTGGGCCATTGGGGTTGACGGTTTCCTTTAAATGGTTGTGATGGACTTCTAAGGGTTGGGTGGGGTTATTTATTTCTCTTAACTGTGCGGGTGGAGTTTGATTGGGTGGGGTTGTGGGAGGGCTTTTCCGGGGGTAGCGATGTCAATACTCAGAGGAGTCTATTAGCATAGTTATCTCTCGGTCCTGACTGGCGTTGTTTTCGTGGGCAATGTAGGTTGCTTGATTTAGGGTGTCACTCATGTGCTGAACGCCTTTTTCTGATAAATGAATGCCATCTCCGCTGTACAGGGACGAGTTCCCTACAAAGGTGGTCCAATTGTCCACATACAGTACCTTCTCTTGTTCGCACATGACCTTGACTGCGTTGTTAATTTCTATGGCTCTATTTTGTCCGTATGAGCTTGTTTTAATCCGGGGTATGACGCCGCTTAACACACATTTCGTGGTCTTCCTTTTCATGACTTTAATTAGGTTCTCGAAATCTTTTTCTATGGTCTTAATTGGGGCCTTACCTCCGTCAAAGCAGTCATTTGAGCCAACATTAACGACTACACAGGTGCCCTCTGGTATGGCGGAGTTAGTTATGTCTTTCAAGATATGTTCGACTTTACCGCCTGGAATGACCTTTACTGACCTTTTTCCTCTGTTCTTGGTGGCAAAGGCAGCTCCTTGACCTCGCATGAGACTGTCACCATAGACTAGGGTGAGTTTCTCCTTCCCGCTGACTCCGTGATTTGATGGTTTCGTTGTTTTCCTGTCAGGAATTTTCTTGCCTTTCGAGCTTGCTTTCACGTGGTCAGTTACCTCGTGTGCAAATATGTTTTTGATAGGGTTACCTGGTGTCGCTTTTCCATTCCCAATCCCATTCACATGGTCAGTTACCTCGTGTTCATTGTTTTCGGCGAGAACAGCAAATCTGTTTTTGATAGGGATACCTGGTGTCGCTTTCCCATTCCCTTGGGATTTGTTCTTGTTACGCCTGTTGACTACTGTCTGATATAGATCATTGGATGGGTTTTCTTTTTGAAGATTTTTAACAACGTCGATTTGCTTACTCTCTATGTCCTTTACTCGCTCTTTTAGTAAGAAATTTTGATGCGAAAGTACACCTACAGTCTCCTTTAGTGTGAGATTATCTCGCTTCAGTTCGTCAGCCTGTGCCTTGTGTGCTTCTAATGTGCACTCCAAGAGCAAAAAGTTTTCACCAGTTAAACACATAAAACACTTGGCATTTGGATACCCATGACGCGGATACCATTCCTTGTAGTAGTTCTTGTTACAGGAGGGGCATTTAATTCTGATCGGTGCCATGATTTGGGGTTAGTTAGGGAGAATTTGCAAAAACGAAAGGTACAAAATGTTGGAGTGGTCACTTCCCTTAAAAGTTGTTCCGATGTTGATGATGCAGGTTGCAAGGTGTTAGTGGGGGATGAGGGTAGTTTCTGTTACGTCGGCACTTTAAAAATAAATTTGGGACGGGTTTTGGGGGTGGGGGGGATGGTCCTACGGCCCTTATTTTATACCCCTATTTCCCCTCATAAACCGGGGTTTGAAGGGGGGGGGGCCCCCCCCGGTGGTACTTGTTGACACTTGGCGGCAGCTCCGGGGAGGTGCAGCCCGGGGGGGGGGGGGGGGGGGGACGAACTAGGGATGAGAGGAGAAGAAAGAAAGAGAGAGTGGGGGGGGGGAAATGAATGGGGATGAGAGGGAAAGAGAGAGAGAGAGAGAGAGGGGGGTGAGTGAGTGAGAATGAGAGAGAACGAAAGGGAGAGAGAGAGAGAGAGATATATGAGAGAGAGAGAGATATGAGCGAGAGAGAGAGATATATGAGCGAGAGAGAGAGAGAGAGGGAACGAAAGGGAGAGAGAGAAAGAGAGAGATATGAGCGAGAGAGAGAGAGAGAGAGAGAGAAGGGCGGGGGTGAGAGTGAGAAAATGGAAGTGAGAGAATGAGAGAGAGAGAATGAAAGGGAGAGAGAGAGGATTTGTTTATTGAGGGGCTGTATTCACCCTGGTGGGGCACTCCTCGTAAAACGGAAGTCGTTGGAGGGGAGAGAGGCGGTGCCTTTAGTTGGGGTTGTGGGGGAGGGGGGGGGAGGGGGAGTTGGGAGGAGAGAGAGAGAGAGAGAGAATTAGTTTATTGGGGGGCTGTATTCACCCGGGTGGGGCACTCCTCGTAAAGCGGAAGTTGTTGAAGGGACGGCGGTGCCTTTTGTTGGGGTTGGGGTTGGGGGGGGGGGGGGAGTTGGGAGGAGAGGAAGAGAGAGAGAGAGAGAGAGAGAGAGAGAGAGAGAGAGTGATAGAGTGAGAGGGAGTTATTGAAAACTAGGAATTACAATGGATAGGCAGCTGGGAGTTGGTGTGGGACAAATCAAAGGAGGTATTTAGACAAGGAGGAGATATTTTAGCTTATAGAGAGGGATTTTTCTATAGCTTGAGTGTGGCAGACCAAGATTTTTGCAAGAAGGATTTAGATAATGGGATGTGGGGATTGTAATTCGGGATGTTCTATATAGTGAGAGTTGGTGAGAGAGACAAATTTGTGTATAAGAGAGATTTATATGTAAAAATAGGTTAGGTAGTTATAGTAAGAGAGTTATTTAGATGATTTGAAAGAGACCGAAGGGTGTGGGTAGAGAGAGAGGATGGAGGAATGGGGATAATGAGAATTTATAAGGGATATTGGTAATACTAAGTTACAAGATACTGGTGAGGGCAGAGGGGAAAGGCAGCATGCACGGTGGGGTGGGGCAGGGGGCGGCGCTCGGAGCTCGGAAAGACACTTCCTTCTTGTTAGACCGCTACTGAGAGAGAGAGAGAGAGAGAGAGAGAGAGAGAGAGAGAGAGAGAGAGAGAGAGAGAGAGAGAGAGAGAGAAAGAGAGAGATATGGAATCGACAACTGATATTCATGGCCTTTTACAACCAATGGACCAGAACATGTCACCATATTTTGTTACCGCCAGACAATACTAGTCCTCCGACCAACATAATGTCAGCTACGGCTTTAACCCAATATACTATTCGATATGGTAGGATAAATATACATCAAACATTATAAACTATGTCAAAATAGAATACATCTAGATTTCTGTAGGCGCTGTGGACATGTAGTGGTGTCAGTATAACCGGTATTAGGCAATAATATTTTCCTAATATATGTAATATTGCACATCTCTCTTTTCTATCACTACTACAACCTCAATATTCGTAACATAATGTATTAGCAGGTGCTTGACGTAAATAAAGTTCTTCTCTGGTGTGTCAAGGAAAATATGTCTTGTGACAAAATAATGTTATAATAGAGCTATGCCTTATCAATGTGGACACGGAAAAACATCTTAAATAACTTCCTTTTCTTCTTGGAATGAGGCACCATTATAATGTCAATTACTCTTGAAATGAAAAAGTGCCCAAAATGGCTTGTTCTCTCCCAAAAATCTGACACTAAACAGTATCTTTCTACCATCCAGCCCTGGTCAATACCCGTATACAGTCCAAGGTACTGTTTGTGTAATACCCTGTACCCGAACAATCTTGCAACCACAAAACTACCAGAGTTGATGTCTGGAGTAGCGTAAAATAGTTGTTGGTGGTGAGTCTAGTAAACCCAACACGTGAGACTATCACCTTGTTTCTTTCAAGGAGAACTAAGGTTGCTATTGTATTGTACCCCCGAGGTAGTACATTGGTAGAGCACTTGTCTGGCATGCCTACTGAGGGTTCGAGACCGCGCCAGGCCAGGGGCCAGGCCTGTGGATTTTTGGGAGGGTTAATTACCCTTCCCACCCAGCATTTCAGTTTTGTTTGATTTTTTTTGTTCCACATTAATATACTGCAATACCGGTTTGGCAATAACTATACAATCTCACACAACTCAATACTTCCCCACAATTTTGACTAAAGGGGCCGTCACACAGTCAGGAGTGCAAGCTAGAGTCACTAGGAGTAGGGGAAATTTCGTACTCCCGGGCCTATTCGCAGTGAAAATCGATGACTCCTAGTGACTCTAGCGACTCCTAGCGACTCCTGTTAGACTCCCACTAGCTCGCACTCCTGACTGTGTGAGGGCCCCTTAACAGTACAAGCGGCTCACATAATATTTACAACAGGAACACACCTTACATATGGCTTGTCCTCCACCTACTGAGTAAATACTATTATTACTAGTCCTGCTTTGATCGTATAAGCCAACCACATACTGTACTAATTTTATCTCATTTTCGCATTATTTCAATATTGTAGAGTATAATACGGCTGCAATATGTTATCTCTTATATTTCTCCTCCATGAACGTAGCGAGGTAAACTTTATTACTGCGGTACTCTGGCACAAAGTTGTTTAGTTATTGGGTTATCTAGTTTGTTTACCCTGGACCCGCTAACATTATGCACTGGAATATTACTCTCAATAGGTTGTTCTGAAAATACAGAAAACCATAATGAGAGTTTATATATAATTATATATATATATATATATATATATATATATATATATATATATATATATATATATATATATATATACCTGTATATATATATATATATATATATATATATATATATATATATATATACCGTAAATATATATATATATATATATATATATATATATATATATATATATATATATATATATATATATATATACTGTATATATATATGATACAGTATTATAGACTACATACACAGGGTGTAATACAATATTAATATTAAGGAGGACATACAGTAGAGAGTGAATGAGGGTATGTGTATGATATATTAACAAACAAATAAACAAAGCAAGAAGTTAGTGCTATGGTAAAGGAGAGTGTGAAGAACACAGATAAAGTAAATTATAACAAACAACAGTTATAAGCAATACATTTTATATTCAAAATTGCAAAGCACATTATTCTTAGTTTCAACACAAATTCTCCGAATAGTAATAACAGTGTAATACAATTAGCATTCTGATTCTACATTCCACTAACCAGACTTGGTTTATCTGGTAACATATTGTAGTTGTCCATAACAGTAATGGCCGGGTTGGACACATAACTACACTAGTTTGTGGCTATGGTTATGTTGGTTGTAATGTAAACACAGGGGAACATTACCATATACATACAATGTTTACATTACCATATACATACAATGTTTACATTACCATATACATACAATGTTTACATTACCATATACATACAATGTTTACATCTCTGGTCTGTGTGCACCATTGTAAAAACAGTTAACATACCGCACTTTACTACCTACACTAGATTTAAGCATTACTAGGATTTAAATGTATTCAATAATTAATTCATCATTTGGTTTTAGCTAATTTATAAAACTAAAACATAAATATATAATACAGCTAGACATAAATAATTATATATTATTCTGTTACAGGTATCAGTTTATCCCAACAACATTAACATAATTTATAAAACTAAAACATAAATATATAATACAGGTAGACATAAATAATGATATATTATTCTGTTACAGGTATCAGTTTATCCCAACAACATTAACATGGCCAGACTCAGACCCTCACTCTCAGAACGCCACCTATTGAGCAGTGAACTCACTAGGCATTGACCCCCTGTAGCATATTTTGAATATGGGAATATTCATACAGTGCTATATAATCAGGGAACAATGAGGGTACTTTTTTGGCATTTCGGTGGGCTTTGTGGTAATACACTGATACTAGGTACAGCACAAATGCAATCCTAATAATATCTTCCCATTGACATATCGGGATTTGAACCCGGGTCCATTGGATTACCAATCTAGTGGCAAGACCACTCCACCACACCTCTCCCTCTCTGTCCTTCCACCTCGCTCTCGTACACGCTCTTAGTCATTCTCTTCCTTCCCATACGTTCTAATACCCTCAGTATTTCCTTGCACATATCAAACACATTTCCCATTAATATAGCTTCTCTCCCACTCTCTTACTATATCATATTCGCACATAAACTGCCAATATATTCGCACATAAACTGCCAATATCCAACAGGTGGTGTAGCGTCGTACATTGTCTGTCTTTGGGACCTGCATATGTCCCATTAATATAGCTTCTCTCCCACTCTCTTACTATATCATATTCGCACATAAACTGCCAATATCCAACAGGTGGTGTAGCGTCGTACATTGTCTGTCTTTGGGACCTGCATATGTCCCATTAATATAGCTTCTCTCCCACTCTCTTTCTATATCATATTCGCACATAAACTGCCAATATCCAACAGGTGGTGTAGCGTCGTAGATTGTCTGTCTTTGAGACCTGCATATGTTCATCCTCTATCCGTTATATTGGAATATTGTAAAATAATCCAAGATGGAGGGTGTTCATTGTATCTAACATATTAGGTTATATGTGTGCATAATATTGTTGTCAAGGCTGGAGCAACCACGCATTCCTTTGTTGTATATATTGGTTATCAAATATATTTTGCTTATCCACTTCAAAAATATATATCAAACTGCTTGTTTGTTATATTAGGATAATCATCTTTCTCTCTCTCTCTCTCTCTCTCTCTCTCTCTCTCTCTCTCTCTCTCTCTCTCTCAAACACATCAATATGTATGTTAATATGTAATGATATGCATGTGGATTCATTTGAAGTGTGTCGGATCACTCATACCATATACCCCCCCCCCCCCCCCACCCTGGTATGTTAGATAAAGTTGGTAAATGTATAATTCTGTCTGAACTGACGTAGAAATGTTACCCTACCCACATATAATTGCTGGATATGGTTTTACTGACGTAATTGCAGTTGATTAACGAATACCCCAAACAAAATTCAATTACAAATTACTGAATGTATTAATGGTTTATGTCTAGAACGAATTTGGAATATATATAATTGATCACAGCTACTATCAAGTTATGTTTCAAAATTTACGGATACAGTTTAGGTTACATTGTCCTGTTCACAGATTAATGAAACGTATAAAATATGATTATAAGTTTTTGAGTAACTAGTTGTGAGATTTGAGCTGATATACTTGTGTTAGCAAAGATCGGTTTATTTTATTTATATATCAGTTCTTCACTTCCTCTGGCCTGACAACAAACTGATGGTAACCAGACTCTATTTCCACTTCAGAAGCCACGCACAGAGAACAACACATTTATCTTCTTGGTGTAGTAACTATCTTGAAGACCCCCTTGAGGCAGGAAAATGGAGAAGGATCCATAGTTGAGTATTTCCCCAGAGAACAATTAATCAACCATACAGTCAGACCGGTTACTACACAGAATATATGTATATTGCTACTATTATATCCCTCTACCACCCCCACCCCACCCCTGTTATGGGTCACATATGTTGATACTTTCTTTATAACCTGACCACTTTACACTTGGTCATGTATGCTAGAGAAATATGTTACTGGGGCACATTACCATCAGCAAAGCAGCTTGGAGTAAAGTTATCTAGGCCAAAGCTATCAAACTGAAACTCACCAGGTAAATAAAATTTATCATAATTATTCTACCTCAGACCCAAAGCTATACTCATGTTGAAGGTAAGGAGTACATACAATGTAAGGTATGATCCATTCTTTGTCTAATACGTGTTCATAAGTAAACCACAATTTAACAAAGTAGTTTTTTCTGCATTTATTAAACACAGAATGTTATTATTTGATATCTTGCCATACTTACATTAATGTGAGAATTGTTATATTTATATACTTTTGTTACAGTCAATCAAACACAATTAGAACACCAAATAGGTATGAACAGTTGTTATGTATGTGCACTTCAACATTTGAAATAATGGAATAGCCATTACACTCTTGGGCCAAGCCAGCTGAGAGCCGTGGTAACAGCTGCAGAAAATCAAATAATGTCGTTACGTTGGAAGACATCTTCATAACATTTTGGCTGACTGACCAATATATATATATATAACATGGTATTACAAAAGTCCACTGAGCCTGGCTTGTCGCAGTAATATGTAACCACTGTGATTTCATGTATGGAAAGAGAATAGCAATTGAATTAGGAGTGAATTTTCGTATGCAAAATGTTTAATCATATAATTAAGTAATTGTTTCATAATAAAGCATTCTTGTCAATCATCTATATTTACTTCTATGCATAAACTCACTGATTCAACAATTTGGTGTCGTAAGTGCCAAATGACATACATACATACATACATATAATATACATACATACATATATACATACATATATACATTCATACATACATACATACATTACATACATACATTACATACAGACAGTAAACTGTAAAGTGTAAATGTAACAATACAGTGTTCAGCACAATTCAAAGGATGATGTAAGTGTCCTTGTAAGGTGGCTGGTGTATAAACTATATTATTCCGTTAGGAAAGTCCAACTGCTTGATTTATTCTTTCATGGCTTAGCATTGTTGTGTATTTGCAATAACACTGCACTCTTACAGTAAGTTTAAACACAATCTCTCGTAATAATAGGATGTAGCAGATGAGAGGGCAGTAAACATAATATACTGTAACTATATCAAGTAATGATTATATAACTTTAGTTGAGTGACAAGCATGTCTGAAATTGTTAATTAATATTTCTGCCTGAAGGGAAAGTACATGACAATTTGGCATACTATGTTATCCTAGTTGAACCAGAAAACCGAACACACGTTTTCCAAACATATTATGTTAAAAGAGTAAGGTAAAGAGAAGAGACGAACTAAACAATATTACTATATTATACAGATGAAGGCGAAATTACACATGAAACAAATTAAAATTATAATAAGCGAACAGTAACGCACAGGTAAATGCGGGGAAGAGCAAGGTTATGGTCTTCGAAAGGAGTGAAGCCACAGAGTGTGAGGTGAAGTTGCACGGTCAGGCTATGGAAATTGTCAGCTCATTTAAGTATCTGGTGTTACGGCTGGATCGGCAATACATATTCGGGATTCTTGATCGTAGGACAGAAATGGCTTAAGTGACAACGACACGCTCGATTCCAGTCCCAAATACTATATGCTCCAGACAACAAAAGCACCAACGCCCTACAGAGTTATCGTCTACGGTAACGAGGTACCTTAACTCGGCGAAAGTGTACAACAGGGGTAGGCTATGAGGCTAAACTCCCTCAGACATTTATAGGTTACGTTATTACTAAAGAAATGCAATACTCAAGAAACTACGTTAATATTAAGCCTCTAATAATGTAGAATAGAAGCAGGCTAAAGGTATGACAGTGAAATGCTAAATGACAAATGTACACGCCTACTTGAAAGCGCGTGCACTACACTAACTGTCCCCTACTAACATGCACTAGCATGTAGCATACAAGATGTTCATGATCCAGTACATACCTAATAATACACATGGGAGGAACATAAACAGTAGTCACTTATTATAATAATGAATCTATACTTGGAATAACTAAAAGGTTGCAGGCAACAGTACTGTGCCGGTAGCCTACTACCGCATAGGCTACTTCGCTTCTCTCACTCTGTCTCCCCTCCGAGTCCGTATGCGCCCTACGCAACAGAACTCCGGACACAGCAGCAAAACGACAGTGCAGTTAATTGATACATGAAAGTATTAATAGTGTTGTCTTGTGTGTGAGTAATGTGTATTGTAAAGTGTTATAGATATATACTTAAAGAGAGCTGCAATGCATAGTAAAATAAAGATATATCCCACTCATCATCCCCATGTGTTCTAGCTAGCAGGCCAAGTCACAGGAACAACGAGTCCCAGCACCGAAAGCGAGAACCCAGGAGAAGACTGTAGAGAACACAAGGACAGATAAATTACGTTACTCTACTATACCGGCACTACGAGCGAGCTGTAGTCTCGGGTGCTACACTCGCTCCTGGCTCGGTATGCAAATCAAGGCTAAGTCCTCGTCCCTCTACAGACAACTCCTGGGCATGGTCGGGCTCTTACACATGGCACCAGTCTAGTCACAAATGGGATGATGAGCAGGGCATATAACTCGTGAACATGTAGAACGTTCACCAACTATCCTCATCAAGAAGATCGCTGTTCACATTAACCCCTTAAATCTAATACATGTAAATATATGCTTGTCCTAAGAGTAATACGAGAGGTGAGTGCTGAAACTCCTTTAGGACCTCAAGGGAAGGTTATGCATTTAAATAGAGAGAAGAATGAAATGAGAGTAATGTCGTCAGAGAGAAAGAGTGCAACCGTGAGAAGTTGGGAGAGAGAGCAAGGGATGTTAGAATCTCAAAGGTTCTAGGCAACCTAGTCCAGGAACACACAGCCAACCTCCAGGCAGTGTGCTGTACGACAACATGGGCCCAGCCCAGGCAGGCAACAATGGACTACCAACCCTATCGCGCCTAGCTATAAGGGCAAGGCTGCCAACCAGTCCATACGTCTGGCAACCACCCGGCCGGCAGCGCGGCGTGTTGCTACCCTCTTGCTCTGAAGCCCAACTCACTCTCTCTCTCTGAATTCCCATTATCCTATCTATCAACTTCTCTATTGATACTACATATTAAATGGCAGGTCTCGACATGGCTTAAAACAAAACCCACCACTGGTTAGCACATGACGAGACCTTTGCAGAGATACAAAGAACATAGTTATAAGTTGTCACACTCAATATACATAGCGGCTGACGGTAGCCAGATCACGGGCGGTACAGTGGAGTACCAAGGAGTACAATCAGGTTGCGTTGCCCAGCACTGGGGTGCGTCACACTGGGCAGTGTGTTGAGTAAAGATGGGACTATGGATGAAGAAGTGCGGGAGAGGGTGCAACAGGGGAAGAAGGTTGTAGGAACGCTAAAAGCAGTAACAAGAAATAGGGTGGTCAGTATGGAAGTAAACAAGTCCTTGCATGGCAGTGTGGTAATCCCGACACTGACTTACACAAGCGAAGCATGGACGTTGGAGAAGAGATTCACACCAAGAGTGAGAGGGGTGGAAATGAGTTACATGAAAAGTGCGTGCAGAGTTACATGGAGGGATAGACAGACGAATGAGAAAGTAAGAAGGTGTGGTGTGGTTTGGAGGTAGATGTGCTGGAAAGTGTGAAAAGGAACACTTTGAGATGGTTTGGCCATATGGAACGTATGGGAAGTGAGAGAAAGAGAATATTTTATTTCAATTCATAGATACGCCGACTAGAGGTAATAATATTCTCGATTTAGTTTTCAGTAACAATGAACATAGGGTAAATAATGTAGAGATAGGGGACCACCTAGGAAATAGTGACCACAATTCTGTGTATTTTAATATACAATGGAAAGGTAATACCAGAGAGAATACAACATTAATACCTGACTTTAGAAAAGCCAATTATGGTGGGTTAAGAAGAGCCCTATTAGCCGACCCTATGGTCAAAAAATTAAGTCGATCCAGGTGTCCAAATGAGTGTACCCCTTCTCAGGCACCTGTCATCTTAAGTCAGGAAGAGACGTCAACCTTGGTAGATACATACGATAATTTTATCAAGTCAGTATTCAATGCACAAAATAAATACATCCCCAAAATAAAATTTAGATCAACACAGAACCAACCCAAATGGATGAATAATAGACTATTAGATTTTCTAGGACAAAAGAGAGGAATATATAGAAAAATTAGGAAAGGCGAAATTCACCTACTTGCTTACTATCAGAATCTATCAAGACAGGTAAAAAAGGATATTAGGAAAGAAAAAAGAAATTATGAAATCAAGGTTGCCAATGACTCAAAAAATAATCCTAAAGCTTTTTACCAACTATATAAATCCAAGGTTAGAGATGTAATTGGTCCCCTTAAAACTTCGATAGGAGAAATGACAGAAAATTATTTAGAAATGTGCAGTACATTAAATAGTCAATTTCTTTCCGTTTTCACTAATGAAAATTTGGCACAGTTTCCAGAAGTCCGTAAGGTATATAGCGATAGTATAGAAAATAGGTTAAGTACGGTTACTATAAGTAGAAATGATGTGCTTAAGGAAATTGACAGACTGAAACCTCATAAATCGCCTGGTCCTGATGAGGTATATGCTAGAGTATTAAAAGAATGTAGGGATGAGTTAAGTTACCCATTAACATTTTATTTAACAAGTCATTGGAGACAGGTATAGTTCCAGAAGCTTGGAAGCTTGCAAACGTAGTTCCGATCTTCAAAAAAGGTGACAAATCAATAGCATCCAATTACCGTCCCATTAGTCTTACATCAATCATAGGAAAGCTACTAGAGTCAATTATTGCTAGTAAAATTAGAAACCACTTAGATACATTTAATTTAATAAATTCTTCTCAGCATGGATTCACTCAGGGACGTTCTTGCCTTACTAATTTGCTTAGTTTTTTCTCAGAGGTATATGAAGCAGTAGATAATGACAAGTCATATGATATAATATATTTAGATTTCAGTAAAGCTTTCGACAGAGTCCCCCATGAGAGATTGATGAGAAAGGTTGAGGCGCATGGAATAGGTGGGGCGTTGTTGGGATGGATTAGGTCATGGCTAATTGGTAGGAAGCAGAGAGTCAGCATAAATGGTACGAAGTCAGAATGGGGAGCAGTCAAAAGTGGTGTCCCCCAGGGATCTGTATTAGGCCCTCTGTTGTTTGTTATATACATAAATGACCTTGATTTAGGTATAACTAGTAGGATAAGTAAATTTGCAGACGATACCAAAATGGGGAGAACAATTGATTCAGATAGAGATATAGAGTGCCTCCAAAGGGATCTAGATACCTTACACGAATGGTCAGTAAATTGGCAGATGAAGTTTAACATTGACAAATGCAAGGTATTAAAGATAGGGAAGATGCATACAAATGTTAAATATAAACTAGCTAATGTGGAATTAGAAAACTCGAATTGTGAGAAAGATCTAGGTGTGTTTGTTAGCAATTATTTGAAGCCTAGACAACAGTGTATAAGCGTTCGAAACAAGGCAAACAGGATTCTCGGGTTCATCTCTAGGAGTGTGAGTAACAGAACTGCTGATGTTATCTTAAAACTTTACTTGTCATTAGTGAGACCCCATATGGATTATGCTGTTCAATTGTGGTGTCCTTATTACAGAATGGACATAGATTCATTGGAGAGAGTACAACGTAGAATGACAAAAATGATCCATAATATTAGAAACCTTCCGTATAAAGAAAGGTTGAAGAAATTAGGCTTACATTCGTTAGAGAGACGCAGAGTTAGAGGAGATATGATAGAGGTGTTCAAGTGGGTTAGTGGGATTAACAAAGGGGACATGACAAATGTACTAAAGCTCAGTGATAGCGAAAGAACTCGTACCAATGGTTTCAAATTAGATAAATTTCGTTTCAGAAAAGATATAGGCAAATATTGGTTTGGTAACAGAGTTGTAGATGGGTGGAATGGACTACCAGGTGCTATAGTGGGATTAAAAACGATAGGGAGCTTTAAGATAAAATTGGATAAGCATATGGATGAGAAGGGTTGGGTGTGAAGGGGGATCAGCAGGGTTGGGCCAATCAGCGCTCTGCAGACCCCCGTAATCCTGCGTTAATCTCTAACCGTTTTGGTAAGATGATCCTCAGGGTATTAGAGTGTTGAGCCTATAATTGGGCTTTGTAATTGGGGTTGTGTGGGACAGGGATCTGTCTTGCTTAGGCCAATCGGCTTTCTGCAGACTCCCATTTTCTTATGTTCTTATGTTCTTATGTATACGAGAGCGAGGTGGAAGGACAGAGAAGGAGAAGTAAACCGAAAGAGAGGTGGAAGGATGGAGTGAGGAAGTATATGGATGATGGCGGTGCTGGTTGGACGGATGGGCGTCGACTGACTGGGGACAGAGGTGCATGGGGCGGTTCGTTCGTGGCCAACCCTTCGGGGATCACGGCGTCAGGTAATAGATAGATAGATAGAACGCACTAACAGTAAAAGGAGGACTACAATATTAGAACATAAACGTAATAGTTCACAAGGGAAAAGAGGTGGTTTTGATATTCTGCAACATTTATATACATACTGTAAGTGTATCTTGGTGAAGACAGGAAACATTTCAGAATTAAGAAAGTGGTATGGTAACTTTAACTAAGACAATAGTAGAAGCAAATGTGGGTGTAAATATATTAGTCCCCGTGTATTTAAAGACCAGATATTTATATATACTGCACATATTAAATTAAATTACCTAAACCGGGCATGAGGAGAAAGATACTGGATGCTGAGACAAATATATATACCTTATAGTTACACGGAACTATAATAACAACAATAGAGGTTAGAACATACTTTTGGCATAGAACGAAGGGGAGGAAAGCTAAGCAAGAATGATTGTTACTCGTGAAGATTAACCCAGAGGGGAAGCTGGTTAACGAGTGAAGGTAGTTGTTAGACAGATGGAAGGACAGGAAGGAGGGAGTCACAGCTGGACGGAAGGAGGGAATGGAGTGACAACACTTGAAGTATAGGGGGGTTAGATGGAAGGGTTAATTGAACAGATAAAGCAAAATAATGTTAGAGACAAACAAGAACAAACTAACAGGTGAAACGAAAGGATGAACACATAGAGAGGAATAGAATAGATATGAAGTTGAGATGGTGTCCTGAGACTGAACAGGTCTGCAGAAATTAATTTGGTAGCTAATGTAATGGATGGCGACCGATTGATTATTCGTTAGCTTGAGTGGGAGATGGTGAAGGAAGGGACCTTGAGGAGATATGTTAGAAACAATGGAAGGGGAACATGTTGGGGAACAAGTAAATTTTAGGTGGGAAGACAGATAGAGTGGCAGAACGGGACAAAAGGGACATTACAAGAGGATGAATACAGTAAGGGAATTAGTAGCATATGTGCATGGGGAGTTACTGGGAGGTGTTAGTAGACAAACAGTAGAATGGGGTAGACTAGGTGTTGGGCTAAGGTGAACATTGAGACAAAGAGTACATAAAGAAACATTCCGAGAGTAGTGGATAGCTTGAAGTTAGTGATGACAGAAAATAAAGAGGTATTGTGTTATTAACTTCTAAACATGCATGAACTTTCATATATAAATATGAAGTGAGAGCGCAGTCAAGTGAGTCAGGAAGGAAAATATGCTGAATGAACGAGAGAAGATTGCCGAGAGAGAAGATTACAGATGGTGGCGGTGGTGGTAGGGGGGTGGGGGGACAATAGAGGGAGGTAAGGCTGGGAGAAGAAACACATAAATAACAATAGAAGAGGAGGACGACAATACACTACTGATATTCTTTACTGTTACTAATGATTTAACTTGTCTTCAGTCAAATATAAACACGACTGAATATATTAATTTAAACATTTCAAAGCATCAAATTACCCGGAGACGCAGCCAACAACCTTCCTTATATACCCAGTAATATCATCCTTGGTTGTCAAGGAAAAATAAACATTGCAAATGTTACCTATTCTTGCTACCGTGTTGGAAGTGGAGAAAGTGAAGGTGTAAAATATATGATGGTGGAAAAATAAGGTATTATGACAGAGAGATGAAGGGGAAAGAGACCGTGGGAGTGGAGAGGGAGGGGAGGAAAGAGCCCGAGGGAGGGGAGGAAAGAGACCGAGGGAGGGGAGGAAAGATACCTTGGGAGGGGAGGAAAGAGACCGAGGGAGGGGAGGAAAGTGACCGAGGGAGGGGAGGAAAGAGACCGAGGGAGGGGAGGAAAGAGACCGAGGGAGGGGAGGAAAGAGACCGAGGGAGGGGAGGAAAGATACCTTGGGAGGGGAGGAAAGAGACCGAGGGAGGGGAGGAAAGTGACCGAGGGAGGGGAGGAAAGAGACCGAGGGAGGGGAGGAAAGAGACCGAGGGAGGGGAGGAAAGAGACCGAGGGAGGGGAGGAAAGAGACCGAGGGAGGGGAGGAAAGAGACCGAGGGAGGGGAGGAAAGAGACCGAGGGAGGGGAGGAAAGATACCTTGGGAGGGGAGAGGGAGGGGAGGAAAGATACCTTGGGAGGGGAGAGGGAGGGGAGGAAAGTGACCGAGGGAGGGGAGGAAAGAGACCGAGGGAGGGGAGGAAAGAGACCGAGGGAGGGGAGGAAAGAGACCGAGGGAGGGGAGGAAAGATACCTTGGGAGGGGAGAGGGAGGGGAGGAAAGATACCTTGGGAGGGGAGAGGGAGGGGAGGAAAGTGACCGAGGGATGGGAGGAAAGAGACCGAGGGAGGGGAGGAAAGAGACCGAGGGAGGGGAGGAAGGAGACCGAGGGAGGGGAGGAAAGATACCTTGGGAGGGGAGAGGGAGGGGAGGAAAGAGACCTTGGGAGGGGAGAGGGAGGAGAGGAAAGATAACTTGGGAGGGGAGAGGTAAGGGAGGAAAGAGACCGTGGGAGGGGAGAGGGAAGGGAGGAAAGATACCGTGGGAGAGGAGAGGGAGGGGAGGTAAGAGACCGTGAGAAGGGAGGAAAGAGACCGTGGTAGGGGAGGAAACAGACCGTGGGAGAGGAGAGGGAGGGAGGAAAGAGACCGTGGGAGAGAAGAGGGAGGGGAGGTAAGAGACCGTGGGAGGGGAAAGGGAGGGGAGGAAAGACACCGTGGGAGGGGAGGAAAGAAACCATGGGATGGGAGGAAAGAGACCATGGGAGGGGAAAATAGAGACCGTGGGAGGGGAGCAAAGAGACCGTGGGAGGGGAGGAAAGAGACCATGGGAGGGGAGAGGGAAGGTAGGAAAAACACCGTGGGAGGGGAGGAAAGAGACAGTGGGAGGGGAGGAAAGAGACCGTGGGAGGGGAGAGGGAGAGGAGGAAAGAGACCGTGGGAGGGGAGGAAAGAGACCGTGGGAGGGGAGGAAAGAGACCATGGGAGGGGAGGAAAGAGACCATGGGAGGGGAGAGGGAAGGTAGGAAAGACACTGTGGGAGAGGAGGAAAGAGACCGTGGGAGGGGAGGAAAAAGACCGTGGGAGGGGAGGAAAGAGACCGTGGGAGGGGAGGAAAGAGACAGTGGGAGGGGAGGAAAGAGACCGTGGGAGGGGAGGAAAGAGACCGTGGGAGGGGAGGAAAGAGACCATGGGAGGGGAGAGGGAAGGTAGGAAAGACACCGTGGGAGAGGAGGAAAGAGACAGTGGGAGGGGAGGAAAGAGACAGTGGGAGGGGAGGAAAGAGACAGTGAGAGGGGAGGAAAGAGACCGTGGGAGGGGAGGAAAGAGACCGTGGGAGGGGAGGAAAGAGACAGTGGGAGGGGAGGAAAGAGACCGTGGGAGGGGAGGAAAGAGACAGTGGGAGGGGAGGAAAGAGACAGTGAGAGGGGAGGAAAGAGACCGTGGGAGGGGAGGAAAGAGACCGTGGGAGGGGAGGAAAGAGACAGTGGGAGTGGAGGAAAGAGACCGTGGGAGGGGAGGAAAGAGACCGTGGGAGGGGAGGAAAGAGACAGTGGGAGGGGAGGAAAGAGACCGTGGGAGGGGAGGAAAGAGACCGTGGGAGGGGAGGAAAGAGACCATGGGAGGGGAGAGGGAAGGTAGGAAAGACACCGTGGGAGAGGAGGAAAGAGACAGTGGGAGGGGAGGAAAGAGACAGTGAGAGGGGAGGAAAGAGACCGTGGGAGGGGAGGAAAGAGACCGTGGGAGGGGAGGAAAGAGACCGTGGGAGGGGAGGAAAGAGGCAGTGAGAGGGGAGGAAAGAGACCGTGGGAGGGGAGGAAAGAGACCGTGGGAGGGGAGGAAAGGGACCGTGGGAGGGGAGGAAAGAGACCGTGGGAGGGGAGAGGGAAGGTAGGAAAGACACCGTTGGAGAGGAGGAAAGAGACAGTGGGAGGGGAGGAAAGAGACCGTGGGAGGGGAGGAAAGAGACCGTGGAGGGGAGGAAAGAGACCATGGGAGGGGAGAGGGAAGGTAGGAAAGACACCGTGGGAGGGGAGGAGAGAGACCGTGGGAGGGGAGAGGGAAGGTAGGAAAGACACCGTGGGAGGGGAGGAAAGAGACAGTGGGAGGGGAGGAAAGAGACCGTAAGAGGGGAGAGGGAGGGGAGGAAAGAGACAAGGGGGGGGGGGGGGGGGGGGGTGTTATGAGTAGAGAGATCAAACAAGACCGCAAAATAATTGTAGAATTCCGGAACTCAGAAGTGAAAAAGATAACTTGATAGTGAGATGGGGAAATGTAACCTAGATAAATATATCACAAAGAGAGCGAGAGAGGCGCTGACAACCACACTCAAACACGATCACATCTCAGCTTTGTTACACTAATGCTGATTGTGTTAGTCTCTCTCTCTCTCTCTCTCTCTCTCTCTTCACCATCACAATAATTATGACAGCTGTGGTCTGAAGGTCTATTATGATGAGGTTCACTGACACCATCATCATACTTTTATATTTTGCCTCCCAATTACAATGAATATAAGGTCAACTTTTGTGTGTGTGTGTGTGTGTGTGTGTGTGTGTGTGTGTGTGTGTATGTGCGTGCGTGGAGCATACCGGTATCAATTAATCAATCAATCAAATTTTATTTCGCATTAAATAAATAATACATATGCCTTAAACATTATATGAAATCAGTGTTCATTGCAAACAATATAAATATCAAATCAGTACCAAGAGTCTATAATATTGACCGTATATTCTACAACAATTCCGATACCTGCACTCCCGTTCTGATTGCATGGTTTTGAACCCAAGAAATTCTTGATTTTATAACATCCATCTCGAGATGATAATAATGTAGTTCATACTTATTATTAAAATATTTTATAGCATGAGATATTTGGTATCCATCTCTAAGGAACATACGAGACATCTTTAATATTGCATTATTTTTCCTCATAAGGCTTCTAAAATACCTACTTTGCACAAGAGCCACATAGTGTTTAAGTAAGAACTGATTAGTGAATTCTGCTACACTATGGCTACTTGCATATCTTGGAACATTAACAATTTGCTTTAGTGCATTAGAGAAGGCAATTTTGAAAGCTTTACAAATTTGACACTTAATGGTATTTCCAATATCCCATAACTGTGACCCATATTCAGGTATGCAGTATGTTCTAAATAAAAACAGGAGAGTATTATTATTGACTAGAATAAACTTTCTAAATACAGAACTAAATTTACCATAAAGTGTGTTAAGTCTCATTTCAATGTCATAATTATCTTTCAAATTACAGTTAATCATATGTCCCAGGTACTTATATTTATCTACAGTTTTATATTGATTAATTATTCTTAATTTATCCCCTTGATTGGGAATGTTTTTCTTAAATATTACACATTTTGATTGGTTTTTGTTTATGCATAATTGTAGATCAGTAATCTCCTTTTCAAATTTATCACACAGTACACTCAAATTGTTTTCAGATTCAGCTAAAAGCACCACATCATCTGCATAAGCTAAAATATTTATTCTAGACAGTCCCAGCCAACATCCTATGTTCATTGAAACTATATCATTAATAACATTATCAATATATAATTTAAAAAGTAGAGGTGAAAGAATTCCTCCTTGCCCCACTCCTTTATCTATAAAGAAATATTCACCTTTGCTTCCACTCCATTGTATTCTTGCCTGCTGATTACTAAGATAGATCATCAATAATAGTACAATATCAGGAGGAATATCTCTGTCCAGTAATATTTGTCCTAATTTAAAACGATTAACATTATCAAAGTCCTTTGATAAATCAATAGAAGAAATATATGTTTTTCCTCCTTTGATGATATAATTCCACACTGTTTCTTATAGAATAAATGTACTATCCGTGGTAGACATACCCTTACTAAAACCAAATTGTCTACTATTAAAATTAAGTTTTTCATCTAAAATATCAAATATGTGCAGGTCCAATAATTTTAAAATACATGATGATATTATTACCGGTCTGTAATTGGTGGAGTCAGAAACACTACCGTTCAGATCTTTTAGAATTGGGTTTACATACCCCTTTAATAGATTTGTAGGAATATGGCAGTGAGAAAAACAAGTGTTCATAAACTTTGCAATACATAATAACAAATCATCTGAACTATGTTTCAGAAGCTTAGAATACAGATCATCAGGCCCAACTCCATCATTCTATCTATCTATCTATCTATTGCCTGACGCCGTGATCCCCGAAGGTGTGGCCACGAACGAACCGCCCCCTCCATCGTTCAGTCTTTTTAACAATTGTCTGATCCTTTCTACTGACACTTTTATGTAAAATTGTCTTTTGTCCTTCCATATATATTTTAATCTATTAAGTAATATCCCTTCCTCCTCATCATTATTATCCACAGTATTATCTAGAAACTTTGTATTAAAGACATTAATTAGATCGTTACTAGAATCATAGCCATCAATTATCTTAGACAGCTTGATTTTTCTGTATTTTCTTAACTTCCTTCCAGAAAAACTTCACATTTCCACTACAAAATTTGTCTTCAACAGACTTAGATATTTCAAGTTCATGTTTTTTACACTCAGAGAGGGCAACTTTAAACTGCTTTCTGCTCTCACACATATTATATTCTACAGAATGTCTCGTCTTACCTATACTAAGACAATTAAGATAGTGTGACCTTGCAACAGAATACAATCCTTTTACTTGCCTATTCCACCCTGGAATAATTTTAAATTTATCCTTTATAATTTTCTGCTTAGCTTATTTTTGCATAGCACTATCAACAGACATAACCAATTCGTTATAAATTTGATCTAGCTGCTTAATATGTTCCTTTGACTTACACCCTAACACTGGGCAACCAATAGTTTCATAATTCAAAGAGTGTCCTATTTTTCCCAAAACATTCATCTCTATTTCAGAAATGTCATTATCATTTAATTTCTCCCACTTGATATAAATTATAGGAGAATCTTCATAATTAATGATCTCAGAGTTGATAGAAGAACATTCAAATCATAGTGTTGCTAGTAATGGAAGGTGATCAGATCCAATCTGTCCATATAACGTTTCTACTTTTCTGACTCGTATATCATTAGTATTATTTCCTATAATATGATCTAGCCATTTATTGCAAGCACCATTGTAGGGAACACATTTATGTAATAGTATTTTTATTCATTAAATTAAAATCAAAGCAAGTTAATTAATTTATGATTATAAAATTATCCAAATTCTTCCACACTTTCCCTACAAAAGGGTCTGCATTAAAATCACCTACAGTATATAACAAATACTGTCGTATTTATAGTTTCTTAAAATACTTTCCATATCAGCTAAAGATTCCAGATACTTGTTCAATGACCTATTATCACTTAAATCACTTATAATATAAATATTTACTAAGAATAATATATATTTCCCAATTATCATTTGTAAACCAATATAACCATCTTCCACAGAGATTATTTTTACATTGTACTTAGAGTTATTCTTCCACATACACACTAGACCACCTTGGCATCTTCCACTATAAGAGGTAAGGGCAGCTTCAAAATATACTGCAGGTGCTCCCACACAATCATAGCTCTCATCTATATAATTAATAGAGTATGGCATAAGCCTATATTGTTACATTTATTGAGAGTAAGTCAAGGAAGGGGAAGGACTTTATGTGGGTAGTTGTACAGTCAAAAAAATATATAACATGTTGTTAGTGTTGCCATGTTATTACTCCAAGGCATATCAATGATGTATGTACATTCTGCTCAAACTTTAGGCAAAATACTATACAGTATATCAATATCTTGTCAGTTATGTAGATTGATGCGATCATAAACAAACACAATACTATAGACAATAGTTGTGTTGATTGTGTATGGCAGTGATAAAGTATTGTAAACACACTATTAACCCTTTCAGTATTCGAGTATCCACTAATTCATAATATTTGTCTCCAATTAGACGATTCTAGTAAGATCAGGAAAGAGCTGTTAGAGTTGAGCGATTACGGGAGGTCTTAATTACTCAAATCATTGCTGGAGGCCCTTCTTATTCTGCATTCCAAATATACTGTTAAATGCGTCCCAAGGGGTTTAACACAAAGCAATATATGTTTTCCTAAAGTGTATACCGTTGGTGTCTCTAGCCGACACATATATTACTCACAGACTGACTGCAAGGGACACATATTACTACTACAGGTTTATATGCAGAGTGCTCGTCTCACAAGAATTTATATTTTGCATCATTTATTGCAATTTTATCATAGTTTTTACTAGTTTAAGTTTTACAGAATTAGCCAAGATGTTTATATATGCATCAATGTTAATGTTTAGTAATTATTAATTGAATGGCAACATTTTCTACCACTTCTACTTTGTAGAATTCGAGATCATGTAATTTCACATTATCACAACATAGAACAAGAACCCTAAATGGATAACTTAAGCAAACAAAAATAAATAAATAAATAAATATATATACTGTATAATACAGTATATATATTACACTAACTACTATACCCCAGGGTAGCTCATTGAATGCACCGTACATATAAAACAACTTTGCTAAATTATTTACTCAATTCCCAAGATGCTTACATTATTAGTTTGATTTAGACATTAATGTATTTATATTTATTTATAAAGTTCTATCTTGCCTCATCAGACAACATTTATATTCTGTCCCACCTAGACACACATATTCCATATTATTATCCTCTTCCTTATTTATGGTTTGTCCTCCTTACCACTAATTCTTTCTTATTTCGTCTAACTATCTAAGCATATAGACACACACTCTCCTCTACTACTAGTGAATAAATAAGGGAAATAAACTAGTCTACATTAGGTAACCCTTTCTTCCACATATATCCTCATGATAACATCAAGGAAGGCGTTATCGTGTTGAACCGATTAAGGCTGGCCGCCGCAATCAATTCGCAATTTCACTCGTGCAAATTGTTTCACTTTGGATTTGTATTGTTTTTAATCTTGTGTTAAATCTCATTCACCTTTGATTTTACTTTGAACTCTGCACCATTCCCTGTTAAAAGATTCTCACCGTGTGGCTGTTGTTCTTTTATGTTCATGTTTGTATGTCTTGTAGTGAACCACTAACGAAGCTGGACTGACCCTCGGCCATATTTTTAACTTCAGTGCACGGACAGTCAGATGTCAACAACGCAATCCCGTTAAGGTATTTATAAAAGTGTTGGACCATTTTCTGAAATTTGTTAGGACGTATTAGAAAGCCATCATGTGAACTGAGGGGGAAGGGTGACAGGGTTTGTAAACATGGCGAGCATACATGGACACAAATGATTGCTGACACAATATTCGTTATTAAACTGCAGAGACAAGGAAGCATCAGGATGGATTTCGAATAAGATAAACATTAGTAAGAACAATACAAGCAAGTTATAAATGTGTATGTAAACATACACCTACACACCACTGTAAAACTACTCTAGTACTAGTGAAGAAATTAAATGTGATACCGGTAATAAATATGTGATAGTGATTAAGGTTAGGAGGACAATGGAATAGAGAAGCGGGGGGTAGTCGATTGCCTTCCGTCCTTAACTTTCAATTACTAGCAAATTGTACGTTATAATTTTTCAGTCCGAACTGCCTACATTATAAAATATTACTATGAGTGCTAGTGCATCAACCTGCATGTTTGTTGTATTACTACTGCCAAAGAAATTGGACGTTGTTTTGTTGTTTGCCTTTGTTTGTAAACAAGATGTCTCCTAAAGTTATGAACCGATGTTCACAAAATTTAGTGCGCGGATAGTACATTTGCCAAGGAAGACGTGATTCGATATATAAGGCGGTCGGCAGAGTGCTAAATATAAACCTTGGTAATACGGTACGTCATTGATGGAGGTGCCGCTATTGAGTACATAGTGTAATAATTGAATGGTACAGGCTGACATACATCCTCTTTTTATATAATTTTACTTTATGCCGCACATATTGGTCATGACAGCCAAACCCTTGAACATTTGTATGGCTGCAGAATTCCAATCAGTTTAATATTTCTGCATTCATACTACTTCCATTCACGGACAGATGAATTTAATGTTTTTAACGTGTTCATAATTATATATATATATATATATATATATACAGTACGTAAGGGGAGATTGTAGGCACTAATCGAACAGGGAAGTGCCCAAAGGAGGTCACATAGGCATATGATAAGGAATTCCTGGTACCGTACTCCTGTTTCATTTACCTGGCTTCCCACACTGTGTCTATTTGTGCCTCACCTACACATAGAGTAATCCAGCTAACTCTCACAAACACTTCCTCCTCCTACGAAGTTTACTACATCTAGGAAGCAAATCAAACTGTATTCCAACACACTTAAACTATCTCTAACGTACCATGTTTTTGGCACTATCACTCTCTCAGCCTAGAGGGAAACACTTGTTGCAGGCATATTTGCCTTTTGTCTCCTTGATGCACATTATATATATATATATATATATATATATATATATATATATATATATATATATTTGTGTTCTATCTTGATGAGGAAGACAGAAGGCAGAACTGCCTGTAACGAGTGTCTCCCCCGATTGAAAGAGTGACAGGGCCAAAATCAAGGAATGATCGAACCAAAATGGCTGGACACACGGAGTTTGAAGCAATTTAAGTCATAGGAAGAGGGGAATATGGATTCAGGGAGAGAGTTCCAGAGCTCAGCTGTTGAATGGAAGAAGGTTTGAGAATATAATTTCACTCTTGGACTGGAGAGTTGCACAGAGTAGGGATGGGATAGTGTTGCAAGACGGGTGCTACATACTCTACATAGAGTAGGAGGTATACACTGAGAGAGCTCTTAGGAACATTGATTATTGAAATTTCGGTAGAATAGCGGGAGAGACGCAAAACTGCGGCGAAGAGAGAGATTGCAAAGAGTCAGTGAGTGGACGTGAGTTAATGAGACGAAAGGCTTTCTTATATATTTTTTTCAAAAAGTGCTGTGTGAGAGGATCCTCCCCACACATGCGAACAATACTCATACATGGACGCACTGTGCCCCTGTAGAGAGAAAGAAGCTGTGCAGGGGTAAAGAATCCCGGCAGGCGGTTGAGCACACCAAGCTTCTGGGAAGCTGTTTTAGCAGGGTTGATAATATGGTCTTTCCAAGGGAGATCAGGAGAGAAAGATTCCTAGAATACTGAGAGAAGATGAAGGAATGATTTGTGAATTGTTGGAGTATAAGGGATAGTCCTGTGGGATTTCTTTACGGGAAAATAAATGGAGAAATTGGGTTTGAGTAATAAGATTTTCTCAGCCCCAAATGGAAATGGATGATAGGTCAGAATGTAAGTGTTTTATGGCATCTTCGCATGATTTTTTGAGTGCTTGTTTGTTGGAGGGTTCTGGAGAAAACCTAGTTGAATAGTGTAAGGTAGAGTCATCAGCATATGAATGGATAGGACTGGGGATACAGTTGAGAAGATCGTTAATGAATATTAGAAAGAGAATTGGAGATAGGTCATAACCCTGAGGAACACCGGAGTTGATAGTTTGAAGAAGTGAACGATGGCCATCCACAACCGCAGTTATGGAATGGCGAGAAAGGAAATTCGAGATAAAGGCACAGATAGAAGGATAGAAACCGAAGGAGGGTAGTTTAGAAATTAGAATTTTGTGCCAGACTCTATCAAAAGGCCTTCGATATGTCTAGCGCAATAGAGAAGGTCTCACCGAAGTCGGAAGGAGGATGACCAAGAGTTAATAAGATATGAAAGGAGATCCCCAGTAGAGTGACCCTTAACCCGGCAAGCGCGATAGGCCTCACGGAAGGCTTCCTATAGGGAACGCGATAGGCCTCACGGAAGCAAGACCATAAAAAAAGCCTTCCAAAAAAAAAAAGGGCCTATCAAAACAAAGGATTTTGTCTCTAGGTGAGATAATTCCCCTCTAGTACTCATCCATGTGTTTCTCACCCCTCCCCCTTCCCTCGTTCCCCACCTTATTCCCCCCTCCTCAATTATCACCTATTTATCCTCTTATTATCATCATTTATCGGTTATTTTTCTCTCCCGCGATAATGTAGCACAAGTGGGTTGCATAAAAGATCGTTATGCAACACCCAGACACCGGCACACACCGCCCCGCTCGTCTCAGTTGACTCCCAGACAGCGAGAGGGGAGGGCTGCCTGTGGCTCTCTCTCGCCTGAGATTATGACCGGGTGGCCAATATCTTCGTTTTTCACCACCCAAATGCTTTTCCCACTTATTTTAGCACTCTTGAAGGTTCATATATACATCATATATGTAAAATAAAAGCATACCGAAAACAAATAATGCTTTATATTGTAAATATAACAAATTCTGTCAGAATCCAGGGCTAGAAATGCACAAATAACTACCCTAGCACCTAGGTCTATATCGCGCTTGTCAGGTTAAGGAATCCATACTGGCGATCTGAGAGTATATTATGAAAAGATAGATACATAACCCTTTCACGCATTTATGATGCAGAGGTTGCCAGATTAGCAATAAGAAATCGAGTTCTCTCACTTTTATAATTACCTCTCCAAAATTAGTTTTCTGCCCACAGCTAACTCAAAGACAACTGCAGAGGTTGAAGTAACTAAACTAAAGGTTTCTAAATACCCCTGATGGTAACAAAGTCTTTAAAGTATCCCCAATAGGCTCAAAATTGCGTCATATGTCGGAGACGGTTAAGAAATGTTGAAGTAAGAATATTTATCAAAAACTTTGGAGGTGCAAGAAATGAGAGCACTTGGACGATAGTTGGAAGGTGTAGAGCAGTCACCCTTCTTTGGGACAGGTTGAATGAGAGCAAACTTCCAGCAAGAAGGGAAGACGTTAGAGGAGAGACAGAGAGGGAAGAGTATGCTTAGGCAGGGAGTCAGCACAGAAGCACAGTTTTGAGTACAACAGGAGGGACACCATCCGGACCGTACGCCTTCTTAGTATTAAATCCAGAGAGGGTAGAATGTACATCTTTAGAATAGATTAGGATATTAGGCATGAGTAAGTGAGAGGAGGATGGAGAGGGAGGAAAGGCATCGGAATCATCTAAGGTGGAGTTTCTAGCGAAAGTTTGGGCGAAAAGTTCAGCTTTGTCAGAGGAAGAAGTGACGGTAGTGCCGTCAGAGTGGAAAAGGGGCGGGAAAGATGAGGAAGAAAAATGGTTGGAGAGGTTTTTAGCTAGATGCCAGAAAGCTGTGAAAGAGCTAGAGTTGGATAGTTAAGTGCATTTATTATTAATGAAAGAGTGTTTCGCGAGTTGAAGAACAAATTTGGCTTGATTCCGGGCAGAAACATAGGAAGTATGAGATTCTTGAGTTTGAAGGCGATAGAATGTGTTCCACTTTAGAAGTTAGATAGTCAAAGAATTCATAAATAGTCAGTAGAATTAGGTGTGAGATAAACAGCGTAGAGATATTTAGCTTGAGAGTGACAAGAAAGCTTTAGCCAGAGAGTTGAAAATTCAGAAGAGTCAAAGTTGGGAACACGAGAGAAAGCGAGATTGTTGCGCACATATACATCCATCTTTGGTTGAAACTGAGGATAGAGATAGTAGGAGGATATAGAGAAGGGTTTGCTGTCAGTAGTCATAGACACCTGAGTTTCGGTGGGAAATAGAGGATCAGGGTTGGCAGAGGTACTACAATACCCATCATTGTGTACCAGTATTGTTGAACGAACTTTGCTTTGGATTAAAGATTTACTGGCTCGCTATCGCTCGCCAGCAAAAACATGACACCTAAACTTCACGAAAGATCTTAATATTAACAAAGAATTGAGGCGTGTCTTAAAATCGCCAAACTAATGGGCCGAACGTCTTAATATATATAAACCAAGGGGGCTAAACACGAGGGGGTACAGAAAAACTGGCCCATCCCCCCTAAATATTACGACTGTCCACATTGGTAAATTTAATGCATAGCCAGAGAGCATAAGATAATATAATCTATTGCTAAGACACAATTCCCCTGGTGAAATATCTGGGTGGGTGTGAGAGGTGCTGGAACAAACTCCTGGTCCACCGAGGCTGTCAACATAAATGGTTTATTGGTCAAGTTGAGTGTTTGGGGGCGAGAGGGATGACGGGAACAAGGTTATTATATATAGCAACCTAGTTCTCAACATTCGTACTATTATGGCAACACTTAAAATAATTAATCAAACTCAACCAACATTTGTTTTTACTCTAACCAATATCATATCAGTATCTATGCAACACATTAATGAAAAAACATAACTTTGGCATGGCATTGTATAAAGATCAAATAAGACGAACCGTATGAATAATTCACACTCCTAACAATGTAACACTAAGGTTAGGTAAAGTGTCAGTAGTGTGTTGTGCCAACATTGTGGTTGTGTTGAAGGTCTCTCAAGTTAGGCTCATTATGGTAATGTTCTAAAGTTACACCTGGGTTGTGAGGGGAAGGCTGAGTGATGGTGATGGTGAGGGTAATAGTGGTGGTGGTGGTGCTGGTACTCTGGTCAGTGATACTATACTCGGTTTTATTACAGCTGGTGGTAAATTGTATGCCTTAAAAATTGATTTATCGATTACTAACGGACAATAAGAAACTACCAAGTATCTGCTGCATATGGGTGCCAAGTGTTCATTATTAACCATTAACAGATTCCGCTACAAAATCTGCATATAAAGAGTAATCAAGATGAAGAATTAGCAATTTTATGTCAGCTGGATCAAAACGAAGCATAGTGCTGCTGATTTATGAAGGAACTGATGGTTGTCATGATACTGTATGTAAAGGTTAATGGTGGTAACATGTTGACAGTGTTATAAACAAAATGACAGCCAGTTGAACGAGGGATATGAGGATAAAGCTCTATGGTCGTATGGTGGTGTATGATTAGTTGTTGTTGAATGACAAATATTGATAGTGGTGACATCAACAGCAATGGGTGAGTGAATGGTGAATAGTGTTGTAGTTGTTGCTAGTTGTGAATAGGGTTGTAGTTATTGTTAGTTGTGGTGATGGGACAGTGATAGTTGTTGATGCGTAGTGAACGATGGTGATGGACAACAAAGATAGCCTACTAGGCTACGTATTGTACTGCGTTAAGACGATATCTCTGTCGTGGATACTATGAGAATCATTTAAGTGTACTGTGAACAATGGTTCGATAATAACACGGGTTGAATTGCCAGAACAAGTCTACAATATTGAACAATCATTGCAATTTATTGGATGATCTACCGTTTCTCAATTGTCTCGTATTGCTGATAATGATCATTTTGAGACTAGGCCTGTTCAAAATGTTCGATCCCGGTGGTCGGCAATCCTCGTGTTCAATTGACGCTTCGATTGGTCAATATATGACGTATTACAGTGCCCACATGTATACACATAAACAATTAAGAACTGCAGAATATCGATAATATTCATGGAGGTTTAAAGGTCACCCTTAATGAGACGCGGGTATGACCAACTAATACATCTACATGTGTCATTACACAGAGAGTACCTAGGTTGACCAAGAAATGAAATTGAAAAGTACACGATGGCCTTACTGACTGTACACTTAGGACAATCTGGCAATATTAGTAAGTTGATCTGCTCCCAAAACAGTGTTCGATGAAGGGTATGGGAGTGCAATAAGTTCTTAAGGAACCGAAGTTCATGATGATATGCTAGATATGATGACCAAATGTGATATGCTCTTGTAATTAATGTTAGTATCACACTTCTCTTATATTGCAAAGAAACTGATGAATTACATTTAGTTGAGGCCGGTGAAAGTGGGTTTCCTGTAGGCAGATGTAGCGAATGGAGTAGCTGTTTTGTCCATGTTTATGTCTAAACATTAAATATGATTGTTCTGAAATATGATTGTTCTGCCATGTCTCCGTGGGCAATTTTTCAACCATTTTTATTTGTGATGAGATAACAATATATCAGCAAGATTACAAGCTAGTGGGTTACCCTTTGAAATTCCATTAGCATTACACGAAAAATCCCATACTCAAGTGCAATATACCAAGCTGAATGACGATCGAATGTACAGGCTATACAGAAACTGTGTCTGGTGAGAAAGTTGGAACATACACATGTATAACCTAATCAAATCAAAACTAGCCCACATAGATTATTGCAGTTTTGTTGTACTCGATAAGAAATGTCGATATATGGATATGTTTCCCAAAACAGTAACATTATAAAGTGAGTGTTGCGTCTCGCAGAATATATATTTATATATTTACTTCCTTTACCTACGGGCACGAAATTTCGCTCATTTCAATTAGCCATCCTTACAGTTTTGTTGTCAATATTTATTTATAATATTACGTAATTATTTTGCAAAACAATTATCACCACTCATGTACTATATATTTGTAAAATTCGTTCTCCTGTTGTTGCACATTAAAATAGCCAATTGTACTGTTCTCATCTCTCACACATTCTCTTCTTCACTTCCTTTGTTTGTGGGTGTTCATTTTCTCCGTGTTTTACCGGAGGTAAGTAGTGCCTACTTTACGGCTGGCTTCATTTTGGTGCCAGCAGTATAATTATGGATGTTTGTATTGCGTTTCGTATCACATTTCATAAAGTGGACCTTAAGCCGAGTTTGTTACATACATGAATTATCTTCAATGTTTATATGATCATCACTAATTTATAAAATTATATTTTCCTTTAGCTTTCACCAGTCGATTATATTTAGGTTAAGATAATCTTTTGAGTTAAAATCTTGAATACATAGCACAAGATGCTTTGATGCCAAGAGCTCTTCACCCGGTGATATTTGTTTTGTCTATGTGTATGAAGGAGACAAATGGCAAAGCTGCAAGTAACAAATGCCCCCTACCCCTCTCCCTCCCCCTTACAAAGAGTATATACATAAATAAATACATAACTGAATATATAAGATACATTATAGAGTGATGGAGAGCTAAATTCAAAGCACATTATAGAGTCTAAATGTCTGGGCACACGGAGCTTAGAGCAGTTTAAGTCAGAGTAAGAGAGTTGCAACATTGCGGCGTGTAGAGAGGAATTGTAGGGAATTAGTAAGAGAAGGTAAGTTGATTAGACTAAACTGGTTAAAATATAAATAACACTTCCCAAACTATCCTTGATCATGGATGTCACTATTAAGGAGTCAGATATGTACACATTTATCCCTTGTGGCTTTGTTTATATTCTGTATGATTTCCTAAATATCCATTTGTCCACCTTCACGTCTTTTCTCATATTATACATATTATAGATTGCTCTCTCTCCCTCTCTCTCGAATAATGAGCTATGAGGACCGGTTGAGAGCTCTTGATCTCTTCACGTTGGAGACACGCAGACTACGAGGTCAGATCATTGACATTTTTAAAATACTTAATGGGTTTGACAATGTGGATTATAGGAAAATGTTTAGCCTCAATATGAATAAAACACGCAACCATGGCTGAAAATTATAATTGAAATGGTTCAGCACTAGCATCTGTGGAAACATTTTCAAATAAAATATCTGTTCTACCTGGAACATACTTCCCTCCGAAGTTGTAAATAGTTCTTCAGTAGAGCAGTTCAAGAAAAAAGTAGATAGTATTTTGCACAACCTGTAAACAATATATGCACTAAACAGTCTCTCCCTCCTTCCAATTCGAGTATCTCCTCGGAATGGACCGTAAGGTCTCTGATATACTAACTATTCCTTGTACTTCCTTGTAACTCTCTCTCTCTCTTTGGGGATGTGTGTGTGTGCATGTGAGTGAGTGAAGATGGTTGTAAGGCTGGAAGTATCAGAAGGTTGTGAGAGGCTCACGGGAGCTTAACACAGGATCCGTCTAGGAGGAGAAAATAATGTGCTGACGAAAAGAAACACATGCATTTGGAGTGCTAACAAGGAACGACCATACCACACTTGGGATATAAGAGGGCTAACAAGGAACAGGGATACCACACTTGGGATATAAGAGGGCTAACAAGGAACGAGGATACCACACTTGGGATATAAGAGGGCTAACAAGGAACAGGGATACCACACTTGGGATATAAGAGGGCTAACAAGGAACGAGGATACCACACTTGGGATATAAGAGGGCTAACAAGGAACGAGAATACCACACTTGGGATATAAGAGGGCTAACAAGGAACAGGGATACCACACTTGGGATATAAGAGGGCTAACAAGGAACGAGAATACCACACTTGGGATATAAGAGGGCTAACAAGGAACAGGGATACCACACTTGGGATATAAAAGGGCTAACAAGGAACAGGGATACCACACTTGGGATATAAGAGGGCTAACAAGGAACAGGGATACCACACTTGGGATATAGGAGGACTAACAAGGAACGGGGATACCACACTTGGGATATAGGAGGGGTAACAAGGAACAGGGGTACCACACTTGGGATATAGGAGGACTAACAAGGAACAGGGATACCACACTTGGGATAAAAGAGGGCTAACAAGCAACGAGGATACCACACTTGGGATATAAGAGGGCTAACAAGGAACAGGGATACCACACTTGGGATATAAGAGGGCTAACAAGGAACAGGGATACCACACTTGGGATATAGGAGGACTAACAAGGAACAGGGATACCACACTTGGGATATAAGAGGGCTAACAAGGAACAGGGATACCACACTTGGGATATAGGAGGACTAACAAGGAACAGGGATACCACACTTGGGATATAGGAGGGCTAACAAGGAACAGGGATACCACACTTGGGATATTGGAGGGCTAACAAGGAACGGGGATACCACACTTGGGATATAAGAGGGCTAACAAGGAACGGGGATACCACACTTGGGATATAGGAGGGCTAACAAGGAACGGGGATACCACACTTGGGATATAAGAGGGCTAACAAGGAACGGGGATACCACACTTGGGATATAGGAGGGCTAACAAGGAACGGGGATACCACACTTGGGATATAAGAGGGCTAACAAGGAACGGGGATACAACACTTGGGATATAAGAGGGCTAACAAGGAACGGGGAAACCACACTTGGGATATAGGAGGGCTAACAAGGAACAGGGATACCACACTTGGGATATAGGAGGGCTAACGAGGAACAGGGATACCACACTTGGGATATAGGAGGGCTAACACGGAACGGGCATACCACACTTGGGATATAGGAGGGCTAACAAGGAACAGGGATACCACACTTGGGATATAGGAGGGCTAACAAGGAACAGGGATACCACACTTGGGATATAAGAGGGCTAACAAGGAACAGGGATACCACACTTGGGATATAGGAGGGCGAACAAGGAATGGGGATACCACACTTGGGATATAGGAGGGCTAACAAGGAACAGGGATACCACAATTGGGATATCGGAGGGCTAACAAGCAACGGGGATACCACACTTGGGATATAGGAGGGCTAACAAGGAACGGGATACCACACTTGGGATATAGGAGGGCTAACAAGGAACGGGGATACCACACTTGGGATATAGAAGGGCTAACAAGGAACAGGGATACCACACTTGGGATATAAGAGGGCTAACAAGGAACGGGGATACCACACTTGGGATATAGGAGGGCTAACAAGGAACGGGGATACCACACTTGGGATATAAGAGGGCTAACAAGGAACGGGGATACCACACTTGGGATATAGGAGGGCTAACAAGGAACAGGGATACCACACTTGGGATATAGGAGGGCTAACAAGGAACGGGGATACCACATTTGGGATATAGGAGGGCTAACAAGGAACGGGGATACCACACTTGGAATATAGGAGGGCTAACAAGGAACAGGGATACCACACTTGGGATATAGGAGGGC
Source organism: Paralithodes platypus (assembly GCA_032716605.1). Taxonomy (NCBI): domain Eukaryota; kingdom Metazoa; phylum Arthropoda; class Malacostraca; order Decapoda; family Lithodidae; genus Paralithodes; species Paralithodes platypus. The sequence continues at coordinate 15,291,387 of CM064533.1, read as the reverse complement.
TAACAAGGAACGGGGATACCACACTTGGGATATAGGAGGGCTAACAAGGAACGGTAACATGAAGAGACAAAACAATAAACAGGCACACACAAGGAAGAACTAATCGATGAAAGGAAAGAATGAAGAGAGGAATGTAATATAAAAGAAGTTGAGATACTATCAGCGGGCTGAAAAGGTCTGCATAAGTTAATTTGGTAGACAATGTAATGAATGGCTCCCGACTGATTCTTTGATAGCTTGAGTGCGAGTGAGAGATGAAGGAAGAAGGGAAGCCTGAGGAGATATGTTGGACAAAATGGAAGGGAAGAATGGAGCAAAAGTAGATTTTAGATGGTAAGACTTTATAATTATATATATATATATATATTGAGAATATATCACAAATACACGTGAGCCACTAAATGTTTCTAGTCTCTCAGTGGGGATCGAACCATCGACCATCAGGATGATAGCCGACGCTTTAATCAATTACACCACGGCAGTCAAAAGACACTCAGCCTTCTATCCTATTTATGTTATGGAGAAGGGAAACCCACTAGGCGTGTATGGCGTGTATGGTATTCTGGAAATATGGATCCTACAACTAGGTTTGAATTGAAATATATTCGCCTAGTGGGTTTCCCTTCTCCCTAACATAAATAGGATAGAAGGCTGAGTGTCTTTTGACTGCCGTGGTGTAATTGATTAAAGCGTCGGCTACCATCCTGATGGTCGATGGTTCGATCCCCACTGAGAGACTAGAAAAAAAAAAAAAAAAAAAAAAAAATATATATATACATATATTTATTTATTTTATGTATTATTTATTTGTATTTATTTTTGTTGTGCAGGAAGCAAAAAGGCAGGTTGCCTGTAACGATTGGCTTCTCCCAAAGCCAAACCAGTGACATGAGCCAAATTCAAGGGACGTTGGGGTGAAAATGCCTGGACACACGTAGTTTAAAGCAGTTTAAGTCATAGGATGAAGCAAAGATTGATTGAGGGAGAGTGTTCCAGAGTGCACTTGTTGAGTAGAAGAAAGAAAGAGAGATATAATATTTGAAGAACACATGAGGTAGTGATTAATAATGTAGAGAGGTAGAACGGGGGAAAGGTGCATTATGAGAGGATATGTCTGGGAATAGCTACTTTAGTTAGTAAACATACATGTGGAGATACTGGGAGGTGTTTGTAGATTAACGATAGAATGGGGTAGACTAGGTGTTGGGTTAAGGTGAACATTGAGACAATGAATAAGGATCATTTAAGAAACATACAGAGAGCAGTGGATAACTTGAAGTTGATGATAAACACGAGGTACTGTGTCATAATCTCTTCTAAACACGCACACACTTTCATATATAAAGATAGAGTGAGAGCGCAGGCAAGTGAATCAAGGAGGAAAAGATGCTGAGTGGACGAGAGAAGATTACAAAGAGAGGAGATTACAGATGGTGGTGGTGGTGGTGGTGGATGGGGGGGGGGGGGGTACAACAATAGGGGGAGGTAAGGCTGGGAGAAGAAATAGGTAAAGAGAAATATAAGATATTTACGACAGAGGAGGTCGACAATAATAGTCGGCAGCACTTTACTCTTAATCGTGGTTTAAGCTCCTCTTCAATCAATTATATAAAGCACTGATTATAATTATACAAGCATTTCACAACATATAATTACACGGACACTAAGCCAACAACACTCATTATAAACCAGCTCGTATCATCCTTTGTTGTCAAGAAAATATACAGTATAATCTATACAGTATATTGCAAAAGGTAACCTATTCCTGTTAGCCTGTTGGAAGTGGAATGTGAAGGTATAAAATATATAATAGGTGGACAAACAATATATATATATATATACTTATATTGTTTGTGTCTTTGTTATAGTTTTCCATATCACACAGCACATATGTATACTTAATACACATCAACTTCCACATTTTCATACCCAGCTTAAAATTAGCAAAATAGAGACAATGGGTGTTTGGGTGTTGGGGAAAATTGAGAACTCTTGAATAGCACGGGTGATAGTTGGCAATGCCAACTTAAAATCATAATATAGTAAACATTGACCCAGTTTAGATAATTACGTATGCAGTTCACATACCGTGATAGCACATGCCTGGCGGCTGTCATTATTGTTTTGATTATTTTGGACAGAACCAAACGCCAAATATAATTATATTGTGGGGTAGTAATGGTGAATACCTTAAATATACAATACTTGCTTAGTGTAAAAATGTTTCCGGGAGGAATTAATTTAGTTCTACTGTATGTATCACAGAATGAAAGGTCATATGAGTATTACTTGGCCTACAGTAGACCACAATATTGAAGTTTGTTGTCAGAAATGAGCAAAACAGTATACTTACAATGGTATATATTAAGAGGAGTTTAAAGGCTACAGGTTGTCGAAAGTGATAAAATCATATACTTGTTGATCTACTAAACAACAAACATTTTGACCTTCACGTGTGTAATATATCTCAACCTTTACTAGGCTAAAATTCCTCCTTTCAAATAACATCAAGCTCAACTACATATTTAATTCGAACTTTCAAATGCACTAGATTACTTTTAGTATGCATTAACAGAACAAATATAAAAATCATGATACATCCATCTAACATTTGCCCTACCACACTTACTAACTCTAGCACAAACAAACGCGCATTTAAATTGAATCCCTCAGAGGATAAAGAGGGGTGGCTACTCACCCCAACACCATGTGCAAAAATGGTTTTTGTTTGCTGTGCACACGTTATGGGGTCTGAAGTATTGGTTAAAGTACAGGATGATCAGTTGCAGAAGTGCTCTGGTAGTGAAAGGACCTCCCAGCTTCGTTTCTCTACTTGTTTGGGCGGCTCAGGGGCCTTGGGGTTCCTTTCTACCCCACATTATTATTAAAAGATGGGTAATTGCAAAATGGAATCATTTATGTTTAAGCCTATTGTAACTTTGCTATTGTTCTGATTCATTTCTGATTGTTCTGATATTGTTGGTAGATACATTTTCTAGTTTTAGAATGGTAAACGAACGATATTGGTGCACATTTACTATTTATTTTATTTTTTCTATATTTCGATGTTCTCGATTTTTAGCCAACTTTGGATAACTTTACATTCCATTTTGTTGTGATTGTGCTATTGCTCAGATTTATGCCAGAGTGTTATGACATTGTAGAGTAATAAATTCCCCAACTTGTGAGGGGTGGAATAGCTAAATAGGTAGTTCTCAAATATTGATCCAGTGGGTCTGGGGCGAGACAGGTCGAGGTCTAAACTTTCTAAAGCTATTAATGAAGGGAGGTGCTGGCTGAGGCGGGTAGGTGGAACAATAAGTCATTCGCTTATACTGTATATATTTTCCAGGTAATGCACAGAACAGTATGATATAGTTTGTATTTATCATACCAAATGTAGATGTTCGATGCAATAATGTTCGGTAGTGAATGTGTTCAAGCAAATGTATGGTGAAGTTGGTTATCTTACGATATTTTGTTTCAAATTAATGAAAATTAATAGTTCACCAAATAGTTTTGGGTTGTTAGTTTCCAGGAGATTGTTTGTAAGCAAGAAGTTAAGAGGCCTGTCTGTGTCTGCCTAGAACATATAAACCTAGTCATAAGATGGTTGATTGTGTTACCTCTTTAACACTAAAGAGGATAACATGTTTACTACTACTGTATGTAACCTTCCTTTACTTAAACTAAGTATTTGGTGGTACACTCAAATTGGAAAGTTATAACATCAAACTGAGAATGATTTTAGGCAGTATAAATATCCGATTATCTAAAATATATATTTGCAGCGACTATATAACATTGCACGGTATATACAGTATCTTCAACAGGAGTTTTAGTTCAACTACTCTATCAGAAAGAAAGAGAGGGAGTATGTGTGTGAGAGCGAAAGATGGAGTGTGTGGGTGAGAGAGGTGGGGATGAACATAGCCTCCACAAGTTGGTAAAAAAGATACGTCGTGGTTGGTCCCTGTGAAATTGAACCTTACGGTCTGCCAACAAAGCTCCGGGAATTTAGAATATTTCCCGGAGCCAACCTAGTGGTAGGCGGTGATTATTATTTGTATTATTATTATGTGAGATACCGAAGTCTCCAACCAGGGTGCAGAAACACCAGCAAGATGAATCCACACAAAACACCAGGAGGCACTGGAGAGAGACTACGGTAACTTAGGAAAAGAACAAATATATACTGTACATCTACATACATTAAACACAGAAAAAATTAATAATACAATATTATGCAGTAGAATATATCAAGTATAAAATTTATTAATATAGTACAATAAAATAGAATAAAATAAGTTTAAAAATTAGAATTAATGCTGCAAAAAAGCATTAACTCTAGACTTAAAAATGGCGATATTAGCTGAATTGACTAGCTCATTTGGCAACTTATTCCACAAGTCAACCATGGCCGGCACAATACACCGTGACAACTGTGTAGTAGAAAAATTAACACGGCTCATGGCAAGATCATTAAGAATGCTTGTGAAACTAGTTGCACGAGCCCGGACATAAGGCCCAGGCAGAATCCCATGTAAGGGATGCTGAGGGTTGTTAAAAATTTAAATAAAAGACTAAGGGCACCAACTTTACGTCGATGACACAGATCAAGAGACAAATTAGGTAGAAGAAAACTGATAGAATTTAGTGACCTGTCAAGCAACTTGAGATGGCAGTCAGCTGCTGACAACCAGACAGGTGAGCAGTACTCGAATTGTGGCAAAATAAGAGCATAACAAGACTTGATAACTGTGGCGTCACAAGCAAACGTTTTATAACACTTACGAAGCAGACCAATTTTTGGGGAAATGGAAGGAGAAAACACGAATATGCTTTTCAAAAGTAAGTTTGGGATCCAAAATAAATGAATATAGTTAGTGGTGGCTGAAACAACAGGAGACAAAGGGAAGGACAGACAGTGTTTGTTCAAGAGAGAGAGACTCTAACATTGTATTACCCGGACGAGCACTGGGTGTCATAAGGATAAGAGCATTATACATTACAACATAATTATACTGTAGTGAGGTGTTTGAATAATGCCCTCTGAACTATATTAGGCTTTAATTATTTTAGTTAAGTGTTTCCTGTAATTAATACATTCAACATATAAGTGTAATCGTTTGCTAATTTATTATACCCAATAGTTGTTATTGTTTATGATATACTTTAACAAAGTGAACGGTAATTTGAACTACAGGCAGTGGATATATTTTTCACATCGATTTAGTTGTTAATGGATTACTTAATTGCCAATTATAACATTGCAATTAGGATGCATTATTCACTAAGATAACAAGAGTGAACTCTATCATAGAATGAGAGAGAGAGAGAGAGAGAGAGAGAGAGAGAGAGAGAGAGAGAGAGAGAGAGAGAGAGAGAGAGAAATAGAGAGAGAGAAAGAAAGAGAGAGAGAGAGAGGGGGGGGGGGGGTATCATCTGCACAGTTTACAGTGCTAACAGTGAGTTTAACATGCAAGGTGACTTAGGCCTACAACAGCTGCAGCAACCACCAGTATTTATGTTGGCTAATGGAATATCAATATTTGAAACCGGTTGGCAGTATTTACACAAGTAAAAATATTAAATTGTACATAACATCAATGAATACGTATAGGATTTACTTATATAACGATGTATTAAAACTCGTAGTGGTTTGAGCGTGAGAACTTTAAAAATATTCTTACTTCATAATGTCAATATATTTGCCTGTAAAAACATCACCCTCTTAGCAATTATTTTTTGATTATTAATTTTGGTTTATCATGTTAATAGGTTAGTAAGTGAAGGGTGGGGATCTATCTATCTATCTATTGCCTGACGCCGCGATCCCCGAAGGTGTGGCCACGAACGAACCGCCCCCATGCACCTCTGTCCCCAGTCAGTCGATGCCCCTCCCCACAACCAGCACCGCCTTCGTTCATGTACTTCCTCACTCCATCCTTCCACATCTCATTCGGTCTACCTCTCCCTCTCTGTCCCTCCACCTCGCTCTCGTACACCCTCTTAGTCATTCTCTCGCTTTCCATGCGTTCCATATGGCCGAACCATCTCAATTTATTCCTTTTCACACTTTCCAGCAAATCTACCTCCACACCACAACTCCTTCTTACTTCCTCATTAGTCTGTCTATACCTCCATGTAACTCCGCAAGCACTCCTTAAGTAATTCTTAAGGGTGGGGATATGAACAGTAAATGACAACAAATAACTCCAAGAAGCCAAGTATATTACTGTTTCCTCCGTTCATAAAAACACGGAGAGACATAACTCCTGTGGACGACTGTACAACATTGGTGTTTTAGTTTAAGCGGCCTCTGTATTACAATATTTACTTAAATCAAAATACTTTAGTTTCTCGCTAATGAACACATCACACTATCCACAGCCAGAGTCATAAATGTCCTAGGGTGGGTGTGTGTGTTAGGGGGAGGATGAGGGGGAGTAAATGCCTCCATGTTCCTCCAACATCCGTCAGCTGGGTCGGTGCCCCTCCTGCCACACAACACACATCTTATACAATGCCTCTCATTTCCATCCGTTAATTTCATACTCGGTCTGCTTCCACCTTTCTGCCCTTGCAACTCACTCTGATGCACTCTTTGAGTTATTCTTTCACTGTCCTTGGTGATTTATATAATAGTTTAATCAATCATAGTATATATGGAACAATAATATGTAAATGTTAAATACATACAACACATTTGCTAAGCATCCATCTAAAGCCTAAGCTTGTATAGTCTAACCGAACCTAGGCTAATTGTTTCCAATCTACTCCACATTTTATATATATTTAACAAATCTATATACACAATTAAGATACACGCGGTATTGTCTGCATGCAGTGTGACGTCTACCAGCGTTGGCAGAATCGCCTCTCGTTAGCCACTAGCGCTCGCCAGGGACATCGAAATGGGTTACAGTTATCAGAGAATGTTGTTCTTTCTTTCCTAGTAATCGTATTGTCACAGACAGTCCAGTGGTGGTCTTTGTTTTCGTCTGTGACAACAGGTTATATTTTATATCAATAGTAGTGATGTTAGTACCAGCGTGGGAATGAGAGAGACTTTCAGAGCGAGATGGTAGTGAGTGTCTGTCGGTGCGGGAGCATCCCTGCCTCTCACTCGCTATTGGCCGGCGTGTCTGGCTGTGTCACGTGACACCTGCTGTCTTGTGACGTCTCGGCCCGTGATTGGCCGACCATCGCGCCTTTGCGGGCTCCTGTGTAACTAACCTCCTACACGAGGGTCCCCAGGAGCTGTCCTCGTCAGGACAGGCTTGGCGCGCGTGCTTCTAACATCCCTTTGCATACTCTCCCCCGATCACCACCTTTATCACGGTTTCTCTCTCTGAACTTCTTCTTTTCCATTACTTCTCGCCTTTATTCAATTACTTATCCCCTTGGGTTCTGCATACGGTTTTCATAGCCGGCCCATTGTATTGCATGCGCCGTCCTCAGAGATATTTACATGTACTTAGAATAGGTTTGAGGGTTCTTAGTTAGTATAGGTTAAGAACTTTGAGTGTCTCCATTATTGATTTAGTGTTTCTGCTCTTTTATCTAATGCTAGACTGAGATAAGGTAACTGTAGTCGTTGTCTCCGATGTGTGTACGGTTTGCTTATACCTACATGACTTCGACCGGTCCTGTGGTAGCCTGGGTTGTCTTTTCGGTTGCATCCTTTGCGAGTGCAGCATTGTGTTGACTGAGGGTTTTGGCCTGTACCAGTTCCACACTTTGCTGCCTCTTTGCTTGTCTTTAGAGGGTCGCCAGGATAGAACCAGATACTTGTGATCTGGATCTATCAAGAGAGCCCCCTTGTCAATTAACGTAACTTAAAGGATGCAGTCTTAAGGACATCGCTAGGCTACGAGCCTGTCTTGCTCAACCCCAGTTCCTTACCTAGAGTATCCCAGCTAGACATTATTAATCGAGTAGACACTTGCTAGTATTTAATATAAGCTCTTTGATATGTACGCATTATTATTCACAGCATTTATTAGTCTAGGTTGTTGCTGAGCCGCACAACCATAGTAGACTGTTTCGTTGATGAGGAAGTACTTCTTTTAGTGTCGAGCATTGCTACCGTTGCGCATTTATAGTATTCTCGTGTCAGTTAACATTATATGTCCTATCTTTTTGTGTATTCGATTTACACGTGTGGTGTCCTGCCTCCTGCCTCTATATAGTTCAAGATCAGTACGAGCATCTTATGAGCATCAGACTTTCTTCAGAAGTTTCCAGGTCTATGCTGTAGGACTATACTTCACTTTCTTTCAGATAGGAGTGAAGAGTTTATTGTTGTTTAGAGTAACTGTATTAAAGCATCTTTTTATTGTATTAAATCTTGCAGTGATTTAATTGATCTTTCCATAGATTCCTTTTTTATGCATTTTAACGTAACTTGCATCTTGTTTGTTATCAGGCTATACCAGTGTCGGTTAGCCTGAAGTAGAGTACATTTATGCCCAGTTAAGGATACCCCGCTATCACAGATTAACCCTGGAGGGTATAGGTGTTTTGTTCCCGGCATATAAGTTCGAGGGTTTGGATCTAGCATACCGTTGTTGCATAGTGCCCTATTACTAGTCCAATCATTAAGTGCCCTTGTTTTATTCGTAGCCCCGGTCGTAACAGCAGCAATTCAGTCAGACTCTACATGTTGTTGCCATACAGTATGCAATGATGGTTATAACTTAGTTCCATAAAATAACTTGTATGTAACAAGGGTCGGAGGGGGAACAGTTGGATGGAATGGAATGGGAGAGATGATGAAGTGGGATTATAGGAAAACAATACAATTATGTATGTGGGAAAGGAGGGAGATCAATTTTATTAGGGACTGGGAATGATGGAAGATATTATATGAGGGAAGGATAAAGTTTGACAGTGGTAATAGGCCAACTTGTCGTGAGGCCAGGATATCCCGGGCTACCATAAAACGGGCTAAATGGTTCTCCAAGGTAAAAGTTTCCTCCCATTCTCGACGCCATATATGCGAGAAAGTAACCTTAAATCTCAGCAACCCAGAAAAGTTAAAAGGTTTTGTGTGGCCAGTGTTCCAAGGGCCAGTGATGCTCCTGAATTACTGACATGACCTCCACAGGGACACCGTTATACAAGGTCGCATTATGAGTACTTTATATATTTTTTCTATGTGAATGAGGGAGACAAAAGGCATAACTGCCTGCAGCGAGTGCCTCCCCCAGATTTCAAAGAGTGACAGGGCCGAAATCAAGGGACGTTCGAGCTAAAATGCCTGGACACACGGAGTTTGAATCAATTTAAGTCATAGGAAGAGGGAAAGACTGATTCTGGGAGAGAGTTCCCGAGCTCAGCAGTTGAATAGAAGAAAGTCTGAGAATAACGTTTCACTCTTAGGTTGGAGAGTTGCACAGAGTAGGGGTGGGATTGTGTTGCAAGGCGGGTACTACGTACCCTATGTAGAGGAGGTGGTATACACTAAGAAATCTCCGAGGAACACTGATTATTGTAGTAGCGATAGATTAGCGAGAGATGCAACATTGCGGCGAAGAGAGAGAGATTGCAGAGAGTTGGTGAGTGGATGGAAGTTAATGATACGAAAGGCTTTCCTTTCTAATTTATCTAGGGGTGCTGTATGAGAGGATCCTCCCCACACATGTGAACAATACTCAATACAAGGACGCACTGTACAGAGCAAGAAGCAGCGCATGGGTAAGGAACCCCTTGAGGCGGTTGAGCACACCCAGCTTCTGGGAGGCTGCCTTAGCGAGACTGGTAATATGGTCTTTCCAAGTGAGAGCAGAAGAAAAAGAGACACCGAGAACATTGAGGGAAGATGAAGGGATGATTTTTGTATTGAAGAATAAGGGATAGTCCTCTGGAGGTTCCTGACGGGTAGTAAGATGGATAAATTGAGTTTTGGAACCATTAAATGCCACCATATATATATAACCATCAATACTTCATAATGATCAACCCTGTGAACCGGTTTATATAATTAACAAAGATACTTAACATCCACAACAAGGCAGACAATGGTGATTTGCCAAAGTGCAAAGTTGGTGATAATTTTGTTCTAATATCGCGGCCTGAATTCCATGTAAGATGGGTCTATTACACCAAACACAATGATCAGGTTACATATTTCTTACAGTTGCATCTCATATACAATTTTTATACATCGACCATTTTCGAAAACAGAAACTCGTACAAAGCTATTAATACAATCGGAATTACTGGAGACACAACATTCATTATTATTTACTTGAGCTTTTCCTGGGAAGCCAAAGTAATACAATGCAAAATATACACTGATGGACAATATATTACATGAGGGAAAAACACACATTTATCTAAGATATATGTAATTGCGATATTAATGGATAAAACAACCAATTTCTAGCTCATGATATAAGAACTACAAACCTCTATTCACTAAAGCAATAATTACTGTGCTCAGAAGCATGCTAATTATTTATCAAATCTGGTCTAGTTGCTATAGTAGCCTACATATAGCATGTACCTCCGTGCGCACACACACACACACACACACACACACACACACACACACACACACACACACACACACACACACTACTTTGACAGGAATTATATGCAATCCCATTTAAACTTCCAAGGTTGATATCGAGGTTACTTTTCAATGCATGATGTTTATAACATGTTTCTTTAACCTATAGATAATAACTTAGTGTGTGTCAAATTGTTGTTTATGGGGTGTTTCCTGTGGCACGAATCTTATGTAGTAAGTATTCGTCTTTGCATGTGAGATAATATTACACTATATAATTATTATCTAACAGTTTGTCAATAAAGGAGGAAGAATAACATTAGTTAAAATGATAAAACTTGACTGATGGCCATTAAATATAAATTGCTTATATGCCAACATTGTCATATACCAACAATGGTAATGGATGTGGTTGTAGGAAAGGTGTATAAGTTAGGGAAGGTGTGGACAGCCAACTCTCCTGACCAACACTAACATAAAAATATCGTCCTACTCAAGGCAGAAAGTGGCTATTTTACCCGCCGCTTACAACCCAAGGAGAGTGTTTATGGTGGAGGCGGGTAGCGAGGCGTTAGATCACTGGAGTTGGTGGAGTTTTCTCCTTTAACTTTTACAAAAACATTGAAAAATACAATATTATAGGGAAGAGAAGACTAGTATGAAAATAAAAAGTAGGCATGCAGCCAGCCACGATTCAGAGTGAGAGAGAGATTACGATATGAAGGATCTTGGATCATATCTTTCTTACTGGAGAAGTAGGTAAGCATATTTCTAAATACCATTGTTTTTACATATCGCGTAAGGGGGTGTTATATTTCCAAAACAATTTTTCTCCACACAGGTGACGAATCCATTCCTGGCGGTCTCATTCCGAGACTTGGCCATAAACTTGTGAAACAAGACCTTAGCTGAGAAATATGAGGAAGTCAATAAAACTTATATGAGGTAAGAAGTAAGTGTTATGCCCCTTTCCCACTGATGCGATTTCATACGATTTTCATCGCCGACACCAAGAAATGAGCACATTCGTGACATGTGGCAACAAAATTTTGAACCCTCGCATGATAATCGTTCGACTCGCAAGGCCTCGCAAGGGCCCTCGCGGGTCATCGCAAAAGTTCGGATTGTTCAAAATTTGGGATGACGACTTGAGGGGTCCGAACCCTCGCAAGCATCGTCGAACAATGCACGAGACATCGACGAGGGTGTCGCACGAAAAAAAAGCGTCGCCGAGAGTATACCTGCCACGGGTATACTTCGCAGAGGCGTGGGAAGGGCTGTGTAACGTAGATGAATGCTCGGAAAACACCTCGCCGAGGTCAAAGAGCACCTGCGGCGAGGTGGGTAAAAAAAAAGGATTAGGCCTATATTGAACCTGTCAACCCTTTTTTCTATGCACCTCTCGTAAGGGGGTTCACCTGTTTTTGTTTTCTCTTTCTCTCCTTTTCTCTCTTTCTCTGGCTTGTATCCATTCGGCCCCATTCAGCCAACTGTTTAAATACGTTTATCCCCATCCAAGTATCGATATCTTCCTGGTGTGCGATAGCGGGCCAGCATTGTATGGAGAAATCAGGCTTCGCCGGAGGCATTTTTCTATCAAAAAATGTACAAATTTAGCTTGCTCTCAAAACAAGAATTTATATATGTTGGCTCGCTACCGCTCAAGGAAAATATTGAAACCTGAATGCGGGTAAACGTCTTAAAACAGTAGGCTGAATGGGGCCGAACGGATACAAGGCAAAGAGAGAGGGAGAGAAAGAGAAAACAAAAAAAGCGAGGTGGGCTCAATTAAGCCGTAATTCGTAAACATACGGCAAGGACATTGCCAATCTCCGAATTAAGGGGAGATGGGTCGTTTATCTGGTCCCCTTTCTTCCTCATGGTTAGCCCCATTAGTTTTCATATTTTATGACGTTCGGCCCATTAGTTTGGCGATTATAAGACATTTCACCCCATTTCGTTGTCAATATTAAGACTTTTCGTGTCATTTAGGCGTCGAGTTTTTCCTGGCTAGCGATAGCGAGCCTGTACTTTTTGAGGAACTGGCCTTCGGCCAGGATATTTTTCTATCGAAAAATGTAGAAATTGATCTTGAAGGAGGGTGTTGGGGGGTGCTTTATATGCTTGATGGAGGTCTAGGGATGAAACTAAATAAATCATAAACAAATATATAAATGAGCAAATATTACGCCCATCCCCCTTTGTGTGGGCCGATTGGCTTTCTGCAGACTCCCGTTTTCTTATGTTCTTATGTTTGTGCCATGAATCATATGCAAAAAGTTTTCGGATAATCTCGCCGAGGTGTCCGCCGAACCATTGCTTAACTCGCCGAAGACGTTGCAGATCATACGCCGAGGATTCGTTCATCCTTTGCATTATTTCGCAATATTTTATTCAAATGTGACAGTTCTCGCCGAGGTCATCGGCGGACCATCGCTCAATTTGCCGATGACATCTGACATCGCATAATGTCGCCGATTACGTCTTATCCATAGGTGACATCGTCGCCGAGTGTAAACTTGTTAACGGTTTTTAACGGTCAAAATTGTTGACGTCGCACACATTTGTTGCGAATTAATAAAACTACGTCCTCGGCGACGAAAATCGTATGAAATCGCATCAGTGGGAAAGGGGCATTAGTAACGACCAAGCTGCTGCTGCTGTGTCTCTGACTACTGCTGCTTCAGCAGCAAGCACATACACTACAAGCACATTCAATACAAACTGGTTACCATTTGTTTGTCCTTGAATGGTTCGGCGAGGAAAGCATTATTTACACCTTATCAAATAAACGGGCTTGGTAGATATGTTAACAAGAGCAACAGGCACGTACAATTACCCACTTGGCTGGAAAACACACAAGTGTGCTCTCGAGGTAAAACGACAGTAGGTTATTATATATGTTTACGGTGGACACAGGTGATTCAGTACAAAATAAAACAAGGAAACTATATTGTCAGTTCAAACAAGAAGGCTAATGCCAAAGTTGATTTACTGGATAATGTGTTTGGACGTGGCTTGGAAAATAATTTAAGATTTTGTACAGATGGGGAACAAATGGTTGGGTATTTGACTGTGGACTGTCTTAGCATATTACTAATGGATATATATATATATATATATATATATATATATATATATATATTCTGGTAACAAATGTACTGTATATTAAAGCCGAGTGTATCATTAAATTGTTCGAGATATACAGTATGTACTGTACTTCGTACAGCAAATAAAAGGCTATACAGGACGCCCCGTGAGTGTTGTCAGATCTAAACACAGTACCGGTACTACAAAATTATACATATTTTCTCACTAACATTCAAATACTTTACTTCACGGTAATGATTCTTGACTGGTGTTGTATCCATACTTTTGAAGTGTACTCGTGGATCGATTGAATGTTGTGACACTGTTATCACTATTTGTTTGTGTATATAAAGTGACCCAAGGGTCAGGCCTGACCTTTCATAGTTGTTGTGGAAGTTTAGGAACTAGTGGGGCTCGATTTTACAATAGGGTTGGCTAAAAAACGTAAATTTAACAAAATAACACATTTTCTCAGCCCCTGTATTGTTGTGCTCTGTAATACTTGGCGAATGTGGTGTGGTAGTACCGTGGGTGTGGTTATGTAAATCCAGTATGTAGTGGCTCAAAAAGGAGGTCTCATTAGAAATGTGTCAAACCAAAATGTAATCTGAAATTCTTCTTTAGTTGTTAAATCCATTTATATAGTTTTATTGGTAATTTGTACCCAACGTCCATACATGACTTACCATTTACAGTGCAATTGTGTTACAACATGTTGACCAACAACAGTATTATGTTAAAAGTCACTATGACCTACTGTCAATACTCATACTTATTGCCATACCAAATGTGTATGGTATATAATCTACCCACCCATAATACCACATCACAACAAATGACAATATCCCGACTTGAGCAAAAATCGAAATTTGTTCTCTTCCACCCAATTATTTTCGCGATTTTATGCAAGCTAAAATATATACAGGAGTAAATATAAACTATCATTAGTGAAGTGTACGCAAACACGGAAAAAGACACCTCCATAGAGTTACAAAATGGTGACGAGATTATAATGCAAAAACTTACCTCGTTCATTCCAGTGTGATACACGACGGGAGGGGAGGGGGGGGGGGGGGGCATTATGAAAGGATATGTCTGGGAATTGTTAATAAATATACAGTACATGGGGAGATACTGTGAGGTGTTAGTAGACAAACGATAACATGAGGTAGACTAGGTGTTGGGTTAAGGTGAACATGGAAACAAAGAGATCAAATTAATGAGAAGAATTAAGAAACATTCAGAGAGTAGTGGATAACTTGAAGTTGATGATGAAAGAAAGAAAATATACCGTAATATATTCTAAACACGTACACACTTCTCTGTAATATAATTGTAAGGCGAAAATGAAGCTGAATGGACGAGAGAAGATTGTAGAGAGCCAACAATACAGAGGGTAGAGAGAAGGGGGGGGGGGGGGGGGTTACCACGCTAGAGGGAAGCAAGGCTGAAAAAAACACGGATACAAAATAAATAAAACAGACAGTTCTGACAGCAGAGGACGACAATAATCTACCGATATATATCTTTCTGTATAGCAGCCATAGCCTGGTTGACCCAAGGCCTTGAGCTGGGTCACACTACCATATTGGGACCTTCAGGTGTATAGTTCATATTATCAGTGAACTATCCTTCCCGGACGCATATAGCCCAACTGTATTATGGTTCGGCACCACTGGTGAGAACGGTTCCGCGCGGCCTATTTAATGGCTAACTCAGCTAAACTCGCGCATATTTTACCGTACCGTATGGCGCGGCAAAGAGAAGACAGAATGAGACCACAGTTTTAAATCCTAACCTAACCTAACCTAACCTATATAATTATATATATATAATACAGTATATATATATATATATATATATATATATATATATATATATATATATACTGTATATATATATATGTTAGGCTAGGTTAGGTTAGGTTTGTAAATACACATAGGACATAACATAAGGGTTGATTTGGTACATTGTATCAAACTTGTATGAGTATGCATGTGTTTCTATTACTAATGGTTTAAATTGGCTTCAATTAAATATATGCACGACTGATTGTTTTTATTTAAACATTTCAAGGCATCGAATTACTGGGAGACAGCCAACAACCTTCCGTATAAACCCAGTTATAAACAATAATTACTGGGAGACAGCCATCAACCTTCCGTATAAACCCAGTTATAAACAATAATTACTGGGAGACAGCCAACAACCTTCCGTATAAACCCAGTTATAACAATAATTACTGGGAGACAGCCATCAACCTTCCGTATAAACCCAGTTATAAACAATAATTACTGGGAGACAGCCAACAACCTTCCGTATAAACCCAGTTATAAACAATAATTACTGGGAGACAGCCAACAACCTTCCGTATAAACCCAGTTATAAACAATAATTACTGGGAGACAGCCAACAACCTTCCGTATAAACCCAGTTATAAACAATAATTACTGGGAGACAGCCAACAACCTTCCGTATAAACCCAGTTATAAACAATAATTACTGGGAGACAGCCAACAACCTTCCGTATAAACCCAGTTATAAACAATAATTACTGGGAGACAGCCAACAACCTTCCGTATAAACCCAGTTATAAACAATAATTACTGGGAGACAGCCAACAACCTTCCGTATAAACCCAGTTATAAACAATAATTAGTGGGAGACAGCCAACAACCTTCCGTATAAACCCAGTTATAAACAATAATTCGTAAAAAGACAGAAACAAAGCATGCAAATACTCAATCTAAGATAACTGTATTATATAGTATACAGTATATACCGGTACACATTCAGGTACACACTTCTGAATATTTATAAAGCGTTACACACACGCGCTCAGTCGTTCTAATCTGCATACAGATACACATTCACAGACACTTTACACAGAACAATACAATGGTTAGCCTTCGCGCCTCCCCTTATCAAACATGTTTATTCATACAAGTTTAATTAAATATATCACATGTCAACCCTTATGTTACGTCCTCTTCTTATTTAGAAACTCGCATGAGTAAGTTTTGCTTAAAGCTTAAAGGTCTTAATTGAGTTGTGTCCGCGAAGGACAGTTCACTGATGTTATAAACTATACACCTGAAGGTCCCAATATGGTAGAGTAACTCAGCTAAAGGCCTTGGGTCAGCCAGGCTATGGCTGCTATACAGAAGGTATAATAATATGACCAGAGTTATGAACAATTATTCAAAACCGAGAGCGGGATGCGATCTTGGTAACACACGGGTGGGACCGCAAGACGCTCATCTCGCCCCTTAACCACCTTAACCTATCAGACCCGGAAGGGCTCTTGAACGCCCATAAAAAACACACCCGAGCTACCCGGAAGGGCTCTTAAACACCCATGAGCTCAAAGCCTGTAAGCTTGGTGTGCGAGGCGTACGTCCGACGCATGTAAACAACAGCCGGCTGGACCGACGCCCTGCATCTCCGGCCACAAGAAGGAGTGCGTCGCTTGTTCGTGTGTGCCTGTATGTTATTGTTAAGTATCAAAAAGTAGTGTAAAGTGGCTGTTTTTGCTATAAAGTTATCTCCAATGAAATCATCATCACAACTGAACCAGTTGACTTAGAGAGCTCTACTTAACGCCATTCTACAGGTACGAAACACATCTACGCTTGGGGATGCGCGGGAATGCGGAAGCAGTCAGAATAACAAAGATACGGTAGCCTAGGCGTAGACATTTTTTGGCCAAAACCCCCGGATTTTGGGGAATATTTATGTAATGCGTAGCCGGGGCTGGAGGGTTAAGGGGAGGTATTTAGTTTGTTCCCTAGACTTCCATCAAGCTTAAAATTACTCCCCCTAGACCCCCTTTCAAGATAAATTTGTACATTTTTTGGTAGAAAAATGTCCCGGCTGAAAGCCGGTTCCTCTCGCTATCGCTCGCCAGGATAAAATCGACACCTGCATGGCACGAAAGGTCTTAAAATTGACAGAAATGGGTCGAAAGTTCTTAAAATCGTCAAAATAATGGGGCGAACGTCTTAAAATTAGAAAAGCAATGGTGCTAAACATGAGGGAGAAGGAGTCAAGAAAAAAATCCCTCAAGTGGAGATCTCCCCTTAAACCTGGTCCAGTGTCGTGATTAGGAAAATTCCGACTAAATAATGTTGTCAGAGTGGATTGATTTCGAGGAATAAGAGGGAAATGATGAGGGTGTCAGGTTATATATAGGAAAATACACTTCCTGAGAGAGAGAGAGAGAGAGAGAGAGAGAGAGAGAGAGAAGCCAGAACAGATGGGAAAGCTAATCCATTTTATGTTTCCTCGCTCCCTCCCTCGGGGAAATATGTTCCTTGCGTTTGGGTATTACGATAATATATGAACAAGATTCCTGCAGCGTCAGAGAAAACTGGTGGAAGACATGCACGATATTTCCTTTATTTCATCACAGCGAATGTGTGTGATAATTTAACACAATGACTATTACATTTATTTAATGTGTTTGCTGTTGTTATCAATACTTTCTGTTTTACCGTAAGCTATGCCTTTCTGTTGACTATATGTTATTGCTTTCATTCAGTAAATATTTTCGTCAGGTGGTGGAAGGGGTCTTTATGAATGCAATGTTTTCCCATGCACATTATGTAATTTGTGTTACAAACAGATGCACAGGTACACACACACACACAGGATATATAGTGTATAGTAGGGTCATTTGCTTGGAATCCGTGACCATTTTGTTCCTACCTTTTTCTCTCGATGGATTTGACAACCTGAACCATTTTAAAGGAAAATTAGCTCCAATGCCCCTCTGAAAAATGACGGCTAACTCTGCTAGAGTCCAATATTCAAAATGGCCACCAACGCCATCTTGAAAAACATGAAATGTAATATCTCTGGCATCAGATGAGCTACAAGGACGAATGAGGTGTCCTTTTTCACTAATTCTGGCATTACAAATCCACTGGAATGGTTATTGTATTGTATTGTATTGTATATTGTATTGTTATTGTATTGTATTATACTAATTGTACATACTAATCTGCCACTTCACTGTCACTACATGATTCACTGTATGAGCCACTATCAGAATCACTGTCCTCACTTTCGCTGCTATCATCACTG
Organism: Paralithodes platypus; assembly: GCA_032716605.1. Taxonomy (NCBI): domain Eukaryota; kingdom Metazoa; phylum Arthropoda; class Malacostraca; order Decapoda; family Lithodidae; genus Paralithodes; species Paralithodes platypus. The sequence goes on along the minus strand of CM064533.1, from coordinate 15,272,693 downwards.
TTGTTCTCTGCCTGCGGATTTGTAGGTAGTGGTATGGATGGGGGAAGTGGGGGCTGGGTTGAACGGACAGGCAGACATAGGCCATTTACAAGATGCCATCCATGGCTGATCGGTGAGGGGTGACTTTGGAGCTGGTAATGCTTTTGCAAATATGCAAGATAGTTTGCATGCTCCAAGTGTGGACGGAGACTGTCCAAGTCAGGCACAAGTCGGATAGTGCTGTTTTTCTTCTAAGCTCTCCATTTCGCTGCCCTCGCATCTCCCAGGGTCTTGCTTTTGGTATCACCATAGACATATCGAATGACAAACCGCTCCAAATCACTGATGACCTGTTCTGTGACTAGGAGCTGTGTACCACATGCTGCTTGCAGGTCGTGTGCCTCTTTAGACTTCTCTAAACGATCTGCGATGAGCTTCTTGAATGCTCCATAGAAGCCAGAGTTGTGGTCACACCCAGTGAGGACATGAAGTGGTATGATGGATGCAGCCATTGCCTCACTGCACAAACATCGGGCATCGATAAGCTGACGTTTGCGTTTCACACACAGGATTCCTGTTGTCTTCTGAGCAACATATGCCGCTTGCCCGTAGTTGTCTGTGTCCTCTGTGTCAAGAACGACAGCTGCTGTGTAGCTGTCTGACCGGAGCACACTATATATAGTGAGCATTGCCGTATCTGCCTCTGCATGGGAGCATGTGAGCTCTGGCACAAGCTTGCCTGTGGTGAGATTCTTTGCAGTGCTGCCAACTACACAGTAGATGATCTCGGTGCTAGTTGTTGCTGCTGTTCTCTGGAATTCCGTTTGAAGAAATGCCTGAAGGCGGATTTTGTTCTCAGGTTTACCCAGGAGAGCATGGAAAACTTTACTAGATGGAAAGTTATCTTCTGTCTTCATGAAGACATTGCTGATTGGCATTTTTTTTTTGGCGCAGTATTCTCTCACTGTCCTTGATCATGTAATTTTGATCATATGAATCATTGATGCAAATGATGCGCTCAGCATGCTTGTGTCTCGTTAGAACGAAGTGCACCAACTTCTTTGCATAATCTCCCCAGGTATACTTGGTACCGTCTCCCTTCTCTCTGTCTTAAATGGTAGGAGTTGTTAGGCGCCAGATGAGGCCCATATCAATAATAGACGTGTATACATCAGGCTCTGGAATGACAGTCATAGTTAGTTTTTCTTGAAGCTTGCTTTTCTGTGCCTTACGGATGGTTCCATTGACGTTGAAGATGGAAAGGCACTCGGCTGTAACACGATGCTGCAGGACTTCTTGAAGTTTGAGGGCACCACTCGTTTCAACCAGTCCGAGAACAGAGGCCAAGGCATTACGCTCCATTTCCTTAGTCTTTCCCTTCAGGTTCTCACCATTTGCTTTCTTCAACTCCTGAGTTGAAAAATTCAAACGCTTGCTACGGGGAACTCTGTCGTTGAGAGACTTGGTCTTGGAATACACTCTCTCATTCAAGAACTGCTTCAGTTTGCTTGTGCCATCCTCCTTTGCCGATTTCAAGTCGGCAGCGAGAGCGTCTGAGGCTGGGATTCCTGACTGTAGGGATCGAAGTGTCTTGTTTGTATGGTCAAATGGATCACACTTGAATTCAGTGAGACATGCGCTTATATCCTGTACAGCTTGTTCATCCTTCTTCATTTTATTCGACGAGCAATCAGCATGCTTCCCTTTTCCTTGTTTCTTGCGATTAGCATGGCGATGGACCTTTGTTCTCACCCGATTGATGTTATTCACATTCCGAGTGTTTGAAAGGAGCTGCTTTTCATTGTTCAGAATGGCCAACCAACCAGACTTCAGCTTAGAGCCCTTATTCATTGTTGACTCTATCCATATGTCGAGGGCGACACACGAATATGGTTTTCCTGTCATTGACTGTGCAAACATACCACTCTCCATGAATGCAGCCTGGTCGACAGGAAGGGTATCAAGCACTGCGGTGAAATCGGGGAGATGCCGACCATACTTGTCATTATAATCGATTTGCATCAAAGGAAGCATGAGCTTGAGTGAGGACTTGAACTCAGTCCAGTTGCTTGTTCTGATTGCATGAACAATGCAATTGTTAGAACCTCAACTATTTCCATGAATGACATCCAGTATTCTGCTTGTGGGGCACCCTCAAAGTCCTTGAAGAGAGCATCAACGAGGTCCTTCAGCTCAGCACTTCTCTCTAGCTCTGCATGTTCATCTGCAAGTTCCTGTGCATCAATCGGATGTTGAAGCTTGGCAAGGGATGCCTTTACTTCTTCAGATAGAGGGGAATCTTCCAAACGTTTGTCTATGACATGGTGGACCAGAGTCTCGTAGAATAGTCGCAAGCAGCGAACCCCACGCTTAACATGTTTACTACGAAGGGCCTGATCAACAGACCCGTCTGCTATAACACCAGCTGCCACCAACACATCTGAGATGCCAGATCCCTTAATCCTCTTGTATATAGTGTAGATGAACGACATTTGGATGTGGAAGGGTGCCATGAATGGTAAGATTTTGCTGAACAGCTCAGCATTCTCACTTTTCAACTCCAGCATGAGCATGTAGACAGGATGATCACCAACAATGATTGCAAAAGGCATCTTTTTTTCTTCGATTGATTTTGCAAGCTTACACATTACATCATTGAGAAATGTCTTACTGGGTGGGTTGGGATAGGTCATGTGGTATATTCCTCGACTCTTCTCATCTGCATTTGACATGGCGTGAAACCCTGAAAACCCAGGCACAGTCTGTGCTTCTGGCTTAGGTCTCGTTCGGTCAACTTGCGCCCTGGCCAATGCATGGATCACACCACAAATTCTTTGCACCGATGTGTCAGGAGGAGGAGTACTTTGATCAGCTGGTGGCTTCCTGAGAGGTGGTTCCCCACACTTCACTGTCTTGTATGGGTTGACCTCTTGCATTTCACTTCCGAGGTCTTTGAGAGTTGTCGAGAGGTTTGATGCAAAGTTGGCACCGGGAACTGGTCTATCCTCGTGATTCTCGGAAGGAAGTTCTGTATCAAATGATTCTGGCTGCACAAACATGACATTAGTGCGGTGTGACTGGCCAGCACCGGTCAGTGTGTCGCTCTTGAAGTTATCGTTGTCGACTATAGCGATAGCAGGCTTACCCTCAGCTAGTTCGAAGGGGCAATCAGATGAGCACTTGAGGTCATTTACCACCCAAAAATCTCGCAGCATAAGTACGTCATTGTAACTGATGCCCAGTCCATGTTTGTGCATTATGTCGACTATCTCCCTACTCTTGGTCAGTCCATGTAGCAAGACAGAGAGATTTATCTCAAATGCAGTGCGTTTTCCAGTGATGTAGCTTGTGAGGATAGATGCAATCGATCGGACGGATGGACTGTCATCAATTGCAGACTTATTTGGGTGTTTCAGCCATGTGAGCAGCTTCAGCAGGAGCTCACTGAGGTCTTCTTCTCTCTCCAACTCATGTATATATGGGAGCCAGGGAATAGTATTTGTCCTGATGACTTGCTCTTTGAGTCGTGCCGCAACATTCATCACCAACTGATCATTGCTGACACCCAATGAAGATATTGCCGCCTCGATGTATGTACCTGCTGCTGTTGTATCATATACCAGTTCACTCACATTCTTTTGAATGCGTTCATGAAATCCGATGTCTTCCCCAAATTCATTGACGAGAATTTCCTTTAAGTAGCTGGATTTTACTACTGAGTTATGTCCGTGATTTGAGATAATGCGCTTATAGTCCTGCAGCAGGCCTTGCAGTGTGCGAATTTCATTGTCTTTGAAGATGACTTGACGAATATGATGAAAGAAGAGAGCTTGGGCCTCTCGGAGGTTTACACGCTGCAGATGTTGAGTGCTTTCATCTGAAAGGGGCTTGTGGTCGCTTACATATTTGCGCCAGCACGCACGATGGTAGCGGATTTCCAACCCAAATGCTGTTTGACTATCTGGGATGGATGCAATCAGAGTGTCAAGTCTCAATCTCATGACCTCATCTTACAGACGGACAGTATGTAACTTGAATTTAGTCCAGGCATCTACTGTTGATAGGAGTAAAATCTGCTTGTCACGATCTCTACTCTTGTATGCCCTTTTCAAGCACCACACACATAGAGTCTTATCGTGAAGGACACCCATACTGGAGCGGAGCCTTTTAGGTGCACTGGCCTCTGGGGAAGGGTCTTGTTGATCTGATGCTTCATCTCTTTGAAGACGTTCCTCGGATTTGTGTTTGCGTTTTTCGGCTTGAGAGAGCTTGCGCTTGCTGGATAATGATGCGTAACAAGTGTTATGCATGTGGTGACCCTTTGGTCCCTTCTCCCAATCCACATTTTCATATATATGTTGAAACTTATCAAGTTCTTTCCATTGTAAAGACTTTTCCCGGATGGATTCCCACTTTTCAGGTGTAATGTTTTCCAAACGATCATCTGCGGTACATCGCTTACCACAGAGTAAAATGCACTCGTATTCATTTAATGTCTTGTCTGGTAACTCTTCACTCTCTCTTCTATTATCCATTATTTCGGTCACTTCACAAGTCGGCGATTTTCATCAGATGGGCATGAGATCCATCTGAAACAGTAAAAAAGTAATATTAGATATACACCGCAGGCAGAGAACAACAGTGATGATAGCAGCGAAAGTGAGGACAGTGATTCTGATAGTGGCTCATACAGTGAATCATGTAGTGACAGTGAAGTGGCAGATTAGTATGTACAATTAGTATAATACAATACAATAACAATACAATATACAATACAATACAATACAATACAATACAATAACCATTCCAGTGGATTTGTAATGCCAGAATTAGTGAAAAGGACACCTCATTCGTCCTTGTAGCTCATCTGATGCCAGAGATATTACATTTCATGTTTTTCAAGATGGCGTTGGCGGCCATTTTGAATATTGGGCTCTAGCAGAGTTAGCCGTCATTTTTCAGAGGGGCATAGGAGCTAATTTTCCTTTAAAATAGTTCAGGTTGTCAAATCCATCGAGAGAAAAAGGTAGGAACAAAATGGTCACGGATTCCAAGGAAATGACCCTACTAGTATCTAGACAGCATTACTGCCTTCACATCCGTTTTACAACATCAACAAAGATAACAATAACTCCCACATTACATTGTGCCCGGCCATGACCTATCTGTCCAACAACATATCGGCGATTCTTCTATGACAATTACGGAATGGAAAAAAAAAGCTAAAATATAAATGGAATGGAAAACAAAACTATATCCACGTTAAAGACCATAACATCACAGAGGTTGCTGATACTGGTGTACCATAGAGGGGGGGGGGGAGGGTTGCTGGGGGTGGAGAGACAAGGTTGAGGGTGAGATGGAAGAGTCAGGAGGGAAGGAGGGGGGGGGGGGGGGGGGGAAATACAAGGTGGATTTGTTTTAATTTTTATTATTTTATTAAGTTCGTATAAATACAGGATACACAAATGTTGCATACAGGTATGTGCATACACGGAGACTCAAAAGGGTGAAGAGGGTTAGCTGGAAGGGTCAGGAGGGAAGGAGGGAGGGGTGGAGGTGAGAAACAAGGTGGAGGGCGAGATGAAAGGGTCGGGTGGGAGGGGTGGGGGGTAGAAAGACAAGATGGAGGGTGAGAGAGAAGGGTCGGGTGGCAGGAGGGGGGAGAGACAAGGTGAAATGTGAGATGGAAGGGTCAAGTAGATGGAAGGAGGGAGGAAGGGGAGGGGGAGGGACAAGGTGGAGGGTAGGATGGAAGGCTCGGTAAGAGGAAGGAGGGAGGGGGGGAGGGGCAAGATAGGGGGTAGGATGGAAGGTTCGGTAGGAGGAAGAAGGGAGGGAGGGGAGGGGCAACATAGGGGGTAGGATGGAAGACTCGGGAGGGAGGGAGGGGAGGGACAAGGTGAAGGGTAGGATGGAAGACTCGGGAGGGAGGGAGGGGAGGGACAAGGTGGAGGGTAGGGTGGAAAACTCGGGAGGAAGGAAGAGTGGGGGTGAGAGAGAAGGGTTGGGGGGAGGAGGGAGATATACAGTAGATGGTGTCACAGTAAACGTTACTATGGCAACTACAGGCTAACCTCAATTTAAGTGAGTCACTTAGTGGCTGCTGGAGCCAATTGTTAGGTGTTAAATGGCTTCCAAGAACAATCGCCAGTATCATACTGAAGGTAAAAAAAAAAAAAAAAAAAACACACAATACTCACTCGGCTTTGACAAGTGGCATGGTTGGTTGATATCTCAGTACACTTATAATGGCAGCCAGGTAACTGACTAACTCTGTGTTTTAACCTGGCTAACTTTGTGTTATCAAATTATATCCTATCACAACCTAACTTAACGTAACCATAACATTACTTGAGCAAGACAAAGTTTATGAACGGCTATAGTACTGAAGAGGTGAAGAGAGGGCAATATTTATTGTACGTAAAAATAGCTTGAATACAAACTACTGATAGTCCACCAGATTTGTTTTCATAAAGCATGAAGCCAAACAATAGCACATACTGCGATTCAATGTATTATGTTCTCTGGAAATATCCTTTGTGGCGTGTGTAGATTCAGTGTCGATCAAATAAGCCACTGCCTTCAAGACAAGTGTATTGTGTGTGGTTATGTGAGAAAGGGTTAGAAAAAGAGTTGGAAAAGATGATGTGGGTAAGATGAAAGAGTTTTAAACAGAACTATCTAGTGTGTTACAAGGGAGAAAGAAGGAATTATAGTGTGCATATTGGTTTTATACCTTTAATATAAGAAAACATAAGACAATGGGAGTCTGCAGAAAGCCGATTAGCCTAAGCAAGGCAGGTCCCTGTCCCACACAACCCCAATTCAATTACAAAGCCCAATTATAGGCTTCACACTCTAATACCCTGAGGATCATCTTACCAAAACGGTTAGAGATTAACGCAGGATTATGGGGGTCTGCAGAGCGCTGATTGGCCCAACCCGGCTGATCCCCCTTCACACCCAACCCTTCTCGTCCATATGCTTATCCAATTTTATCTTAAAGCTCCCTACAGTTTTAGATCCCACTATAGCACTTGGTAGTCCATTCCACCCATCTACAACTCTGTTACCAAACCAATACTTGCCTATATCTTTTCCGAAACGAAATTTATCTAATTTGAAACCATTGGTACGAGTTCTTTCGCTATCACTGAGCTTTAGTACATTTGCCATGTCCCCTTTGTTAATCCCACTAACCCACTTGAACACCTCTATCATATCCCCTCTTACTCTGCGTCTCTCTAACGAATGTAAACCTAATTTCTTCAACCTTTCTTCATACGAAAGATTTCTAATATTATGGATCATTTTTGTCATTCTACGCTGTACTCTCTCCAATGAATCTATGTCCATCCTGTAATAAGGACACCAAAATTGGACAGCATAATCCATATGGGGTCTCACTAATGACAAGTAAAGTTTTAAGATAACATCAGCAGTTCTGTTACTCACACTCCTAGAGATGAACCCGAGAATCCTGTTTGCCTTATTACGAACGCTTATACACTGTTTTCTAGGCTTCAAATCATTGCTAACAAACACACCTAGATCTTTCTCGCAGTCTGAATTTTCTAATTCTAAATTAGCTAGTTTTTATTTAACATTTGTTTGCATCTTCCCTATCTTTAATACCTTGCATTTGTCAATGTTAAACTTCATCTGCCAATTTACTGACCATTCATGTAAGGTATCTAGATCCCTTTGGAGGCACTCTATATCGCTATCTGAATCAATTGATCTCCCTATTTTAGTATCGTCTGCGAATTTACTTATCCTACTAGTTATACCTAAATCTAGGTCATTTATGTATATAAGAAACAACAGGGGACCTAATACCGATCCCTGGGGGACACCACTTTTGACTGCTCCCCATTCTGACTTGGTACCATTTATGCTGACTCTCTGCTTCCTACCAATTAGCCATGACCTAATCCATCCTAACAACGCCCCACCTATTCCATGTGCCTCAACCTTTCTCATCAATCTCTCATGAGGGACTCTGTCGAAAGCTTTACTGAAATCTAAATATATAATCATATGACTTGTCATTATCTACTGCTTCATATACCTCTGAGAAAAAACTAAGCAAATTAATAAGGCAAGACCGTCCCTGAGTGATTCCATGCTGAGAAGAATTGATTAAGTTAAATGTTTCTAAGTGGTTTCTCATTTTCCTAGCAATAATTGACTCTAGTAGCTTTCCTATGATTGAAGTGAGACTAATGGGACGGTAATTGGATGCTATTGATTTATCACCTTTTTTGAAGATCGGAACTACATTTGCAAGCTTCCAAGCTTCTGGAACTATACCTGTTTCTAATGACTTGTTAAATAGAAATGTTAATGGATAACTTAACTCATCTCTGCATTCTTTTAATACTCTAGCATATACCTCATCAGGACCAGGCGATTTATGAGATTTCAGTCTGTCAATTTCCTTAACCACATCATTTCTACTTATAGTAACCGTACTTAACCTATGTTCTATACTATCGCTGTATACCTTACGGACTCCTGGAAACTGTGCCAAATTTTCATTAGTGAAAACGGAAAGAAATTGACTATTTAATGTACTGCACATTTCTAAATCACTTTCTGTCAATTTTCCTATCGAAGTTTTAAGGGGACCAATTACATCTCTAACCTTGGATTTATATAGTTGGTAAAAAGCTTTAGGATTATTTTTTGAATCATTGGCAACCTTAATTTCATAATTTATTTTTTCTTTACTAATATCCTTTTTTACCTGTCGTGATAGATTCTGATAGTAAGCAAGTAGGTGAATTTCGCCTTTTTAAATTTTTCTATATATTCCTCTCTTTTTTCCTAGAAGATCTAATAGTCTATTATTCATCCATTTGGGTTGGTTCTGTGTTGATCTAAATTTTCTTTTGGGGATATATTTATTTTGCGCATTGAATACTGACTTGATAAAATTATCGTATGTATCTACCAAGTTTGACGTCTCCTCCTGACTTAAGATGACAGGTGCCTGAGAAAGGATACACTCATTTGGACACCTGGATCGACTTAATTTTTTGACCATAGGGTCCGCTAACAGTCCGCTAATATGTATCGGTAAGCGGCGTTAATTCACTACATTAACATCCCATAGAAAAATCCTCATAAGTAGAATGTCTAGGACGGAGAGAATTGGTAATAAATATATTTTAAGTATAACTAAAGAAAATATTAAATTAAATATATGTGTAACATTAATCTACATAATTTGAAGTTTCAGACAGATTACCGGTAAGTCAAGTAAATAAAACCCGAATGAGACTGTTGGTGAGAGAGACAAAGGAATGAACACAGAACAGGAATATATTAAAGGTATAATGGTCTATAAACCCTTAATATAAAACACAGACGAGAGGAAACTGGAAATCATAACCAAATAACGATGGCAGGAAGGTCTGGAAGGACGAGACATTTCACACTCAGTTGTCACACAAGTTGTATTGTTATGACGTAATACAGTCGGAGGTATTAAGTGTTGTCATAGATTCCAGTGGTCTTCGCTCAAAAGTGTTATTGGTATCTTTATAGTTACTGGGAAACGTGCTTATCCCTCAGAGTATTAGTCAGTGTCCGAAACTTTGTGAAGTAACTGACAACACTTATTAACCTCGACCGTACCAGGGATGCTTGACGTTGTCCGTGTTAACAATATTTAGATACTTTATAATTATGTTAAGTGTACATTAACATGTATCCTCCAGGACCCAACACAAATTTCAATCATATACCTCTCAACTTGCCCATAATGAGTTATTGTTAAATTACTATTGGTTTTCACTATTCTGTAATTCATATTATTAAGAACGTAAAAATAAAGTATGCAAAACTGTAACTTGAGATAGAGTACGTAGGCTAAACAAAATAATTGTGAACATTTTGCAAATGTTCACATTATTGTTCTTGCATTTATGCAAATTATGAGATGTGCAGACAATCTGCAGACAGATGAATTAACAAGACATCAACATAGGTGAAACAAGCATAATATAAGCTCACTGATATACAACACAAAATAAAAAAACGTTGTTTGCTTCAGTTAAGATTGTCACTAAACAATGATTAAAGTGACCATAACCTTGACTGAAAATGTATCAGACAAAAATAACTATGCTAAGCTAAACAGGAAATGTTTATAAAGACAATGGCAATAATTGGAGACATACAAATATTACAACATATGGTGTGGGTTTATGAAATAAATATATACCTATGCATAAAATCACCCGACCAATACACACACACACACACACACACACACCTACTACGCATGCACAAGGCAGTGAGCATCATCAGCAATGTATGTTGCCTTTTCCGACCACTATATTAATCAACAAATTACATTAAAATGGAACCACCTAGTTACCGTTAAGATTAAGTACATATGACACCGGTAACTAATGTCGTCTTCAAGCACAGTTATAGCCAAATGGTATGCTAAATATTACCTTACTGCTAGGTAATACCCACAGATGAAGATTATAAGTGAAAACACCATCCTCAATCAACATCACTCTCGACCTATGTCTGACAGGCAGCCAATCTTGCACAACAACAGAATATTTTCGTCGGAACCGGGCAATTCAGGCCAGTTATTGGATCTCCCGAGCTTCTCTCTGGTTCTTGAAGGAGTGACACCACTTGTGATGTTGAGATAACAAGTGAAGCATATACAGGTATTGCTTTGGCTTTTGTTCATAGGGACAACACCTACAATTGGAAGGTTAACGTATGAGCTAAATGTGTCGCATCTTTTAACCCAATCAAAAATTGTATGTTGTTACAGCTTCATAATTATATAAGTGTAGCCACAACTGGACAATTTACGAACATAACGTTGTATTCACGTAAATGCTTGAACAACCACAAAGGTCGCCGGACCATAACACAGCATGTTGTAGAATGATGAAAATATACCACAATATCACGAACTACTACAAGTCTTTTTTTTTTTTTTTTTTTTTTTTTTTTTTTTTTTTTTTAACAATAGCCAATCTACTTGACTATTGGTGATTAGTTTCAGGAATTCATTCATGCTAGGTTACTGACAGCAGGTGAATTTATGTGTGTGTAAAGGACACATATTTACTGGTTAGCCTATAAACGTGATCTTACGGACGTACAGTTACATCTACCATATCAACTACATAAACTGAGTCATACAGAGTGCTTCAGGATATGGATGTTTGGTATTATGATGTGTACAGTTGGGACCAGGTTTTAATACTGTATGTAGATGGAGGTAAGCATTAGTTTTCGTTACTACACCATATTGGGTTTTTTTACTATTCCGCATATTGACTCGACCTGTATGGTCCAGTTTACTCAGTTGCAATTAAAGTTTTTGCAGAGGAATGATGTAGGATATTATTTGCGAGTGAGGACGAGGACTATTACTGTAACTCCAGATTTAGTGCTATACAGCTGGCCCTCCTGGTCTGCTGGTATGGTCATGAGATATAAACTGGTCAGGTCCCCAGCTGGTCTGTATGGATTGTGTGAGCCTTCTGGAGGGCCACCTGGTTATATGCAGTATGTGAGAGAGCAAGTGACATATCAAAGTATGGTTTTCATTTACCCTGTCACAGCCAAACCTAACTTTAGCCTAGTGTTTTGCGGTTATTACACAAACCAAAGGGCTTTGTATGTTCCTAGTGTTTATGTACTGTATTCCTGTTCATCAGATACAGTATTTCATATATTGATGCAGATGATGAAACCTCCTCTCATTATGAATGTATAGTGAATAGGTAAATCATTCGTATCCTAGCTCATAAGATAATTTCCGCAAGCTTTCATCAAGATCATCCGTTTTAATTTTGTAATTATGTAGAATATATTAATCTCAGGGCCCGAAAGATGTTGGGATATATAGGACATATGGGTGCTTTTTATGGGAGAGTAAGACAGGAGAAAGACAGAGGAGGGGAATGTTTAAAGGAAGAAGAACTTTAAGTAAAGAGGACAAATAAGCTATCAGAATTGAATATATATTATCGAATAAGTAAACAAAATCACAAGTATGCATAAATAATGCGATACGAATAAAGACGTGCCTATAATTTAAGATATGAAGATTTAATAAAAATGGTATGTCAAATGTTTACTTTCTTATCATGGCTTAGACACTTTTTGAGCCTCCTCCAAAATTGCCTTTTTAGTTTTCTCTTCATCTTTAATAGGATGTAATCACCCGAATACACAGCCAATAATACTCCATATAAACCCACTCTTCCGGATAACAAGCTGCCATATTTTTTAGATGGATGAAACCATATTTTATAAACGTAAACTATTTTTCTTAGCCTGGAAGAGAGAATGGGGATAGCAAAGATTAGATGCCGGACACGATAGGGTATTATGGCGGGGAGATGAAGGGGAAACATGATGTGGGAGGCAGAGGGAGAGGAGGAAGTAGGAACACCACGACCATCAATGAAGTGTATTGAGAACTGAGCGATCTCTGCCATACCCATAGCTTACTCTGACTGTTCATTTTACTTATATATTTTCTAGATCTCGAGTGACGGCGTCTCTTCCGTGGATTGACCTCCCAATCTACCAAGATTGGAAGCCAAAGCGTCACATTTTTCCATTGCCCCTCAACTTTCTCTTCATAATTGCTGAGGGGCACAGGACCCTGGGTGGGGCTTTGGTTTCCCGGACGTTTCCGCACCCTCCTCAGCTCCCTGCCATGGAGTGGCTTTGGTCACCCAGGCTTTATTGTGGTCGGCAGGGAGGGTTCTTGGGGCGCCCGGTTATGGCCTTGGCCTTGCTCGGGGCCTTGGGGAACAACAACAACAACAACAACAACAACAACTAAGAATATTGATTACAATGTTGTAGAAACATTAATTAGAAACTGCGACAATTTAAACGACAATACATGATTATAAGGGAGTAACTAAGTTATGAAGTAACACATGCAAGTGTATTAGTAGACAAACACGCATGGCAGGCACTTTAACTGAACAAAACAAACATTGGTGTGTAGATTGTGTTTATAAACGGTATTAAAGTATATGTGTGTGTTGTGGGAGAGAGGTTTGCTGTGAATAATGTTCTCTAGTTTGTCTCTCCCAGTGTCTTAGCCGTGAACAAATATCTGTATATCATCACTTAGTTAAACATTATCCATGTGTCCATTTGATAAATTAACCAAATGCTTGGTACAAAATGTTGGGATAATATTGTGTGAACGTTCTGGTACCATTCTTGGTTGTACTTCTCCTTTGACTGATTTACTGCACCATTTGGCCTTCATTACCAAAGTGTTACTTCTTCACGGGCTGGCTATTTTGTATTTTAGTTAATGGTTATTTTTAATTTTGTTTCTGTGTATGAATGAGACAAAATGTAGGATGGTTGTAACGAGTATCTGCCCCAAATCCAAAAGAGTGAGAGAGAGGCAAATTCAAGGGACGTTTGGGTCAAAATGCCTGGACACACACAGTTTAAAGCAGTCTAAGTCATAGGAAGAAGGAAAGATTGAATGAGGGAGATAGTTCCAGAGTTGACTTGTTTAGGTGTTGAGGAAAAAAAGAGACTGGAGAAATATGGTAATTCTTGGGTTGGAGAGCTGGACAGAATAGGAGTGGGACTGTGATGAAAGGCAGGTACCTCGCACTCGGTGCAAGGGTGACGGTATGCACTGGGAGAGCTCTGAAGTACACCGATTGTTGTAAAAGCGATAGAAGAGTGAAATAAATGCAACAATGCGGTTTGTAGACAGGTATACTTCACACACATTCTAGATGTTGATAATTTGCTCTACGAAAAGAAGGAAAACCGAGTAGAAGGAACTCACAGATCCGTAATGCTGTTCAAAATAAAGTACCAATTATACCATTGTATGTCGAATATTTGTCACGATAAATCCTTATTAAGCATAATTATAATTTGGTACTTACATATGGTGTAGATGTTGTTCAAATACTGTCACCATCATTGGCCGTACTGTTAGAGAGAAAACACATACCGTACTTTAGTAACTTTGAAGCAAAAACTAACATTCGCAGACTAAGTTATTCTTAAAAGCATTTTCAATGATAGCAACATCCTCACATTTATCCTTCTTTCTGATAGTACCACCACTGACTTCGTTCTTCACTTAAGATAAGCCCTTTTCCAATATTTACTATGATATTCATAATAAATACAAATAATTAATAATAAATAATCATTACAAAAGCAATATAATGGTAGAATAGATAAAGGTACGAACAAGATACGTGAGATAAAGACTAAAGTACTGTAGTGATGGAAGGATAGCCCCGTTCCTATAGGAGAATAGTAACATATATAAATAGTAACATATATATAAATGCAGACGTTGCAGGAAGGTAGACAATTATAAGACCGCAGGGTAACGAAGAAGAAGAAAAATAAAGATAACAATATAGAAGTATAATATTATAGACCGATAACAATGGAATAAGAACAAAGTGAATATGAGGAAGGTATTGCAAAGTGCAGAGTAATATAAGCCAGATAGAAATATATCATTATATCTCCTGCATTTTGTCAATGTGTGCAAAGTACAAATCGTAAGCCAAACTTTACATTAAACAAATATTAAATAGAAACAATTGTGTCCATTTATGATATATGTTCTCCGTGATATGCAATGCGAATTTAAGGAAAGAGCATATATCGTGAGACCCAAATTAATTACTGAAGCAGACATGCAACGGCACCAGTCAAGGACCATTGTTGTAGCGGGAAGATTGATGGACATAAATGTTTGTGGTACACCTTTACGGTAACACATAGGCTGTCACTAACTCTACTATGTCACTGATGAAGATCTTTGGCTTATTGATTGACGTATTATGATCTTGTGACAATACATATTTACTTTCACGTATAATGTCTCTTCCTAAAGGTGTGTGTATGTGTATGTATGCACACACGTGTGTGTGTGTGAGTGTGGTTGACCAGTTGGGTGGCCATAATTAAGGTTGGTGGTGATAACATGTCATCATAAGGAAGGTAAACAAGTCTGTCATTCCTGTTCCTTTACGGACTCTTGCTCTCACTATTATTGAGGCTTTGGTTTAATGGGATATTGATTGTCCATTATGTATTTATAGTATACAGTTTTGACAATACTATTTGTATATTTATCCCCAGTAGAATTATTGTATTTGTCGCACATTATACATACTATATTTAAGTTCTTTATTTTATAAGGTGTGACGGTTTTTATGTTGTATGATTATGATTGTAGTTTCCTTGGTGTTATATAGTGTACACGTTGATAAATTGAGATGACGCTAATATCCTTATATTTACAATATTATTGTCTAATGTCAAAAACACTTCAAAACCAACATATGTGTTCATGAAATTATTCAGCAAACATCTGTTTAATTGGGTATATTTATATATATTCTGACCGTTTCACAATTACCATGACCAATGTATTCGTATGCCAAGTACTCAAGTGAGCCATTAAGCAGGACAGTGTAATAACCAGTGGAAAATTATTGCTTGACTTACTGAGTTATTACCCATAAATGTCTGTGTTCATATTTGGGTTTTTTTTTTTTTTTTTGTAGATCCTGCAGAATCACACTCTCTCTCACTCACACTCACACACACTATATGTATCTCTCTCTCTCTCTCTCTCTCTCTCTCTCTCTCTCTCTCTCTCTCTCTCTCTCTCTCTCTCTCTCTCAAGATACCGTTATTTTTGGCGACTTTAATTTACCTGTGACCAAGTGGGGCGATACTCTTACTTCACACTCCGGACATGACTTGTATACGAACTTGCAAGAGAGTTCGCTTTATCAATTTGTTCGAACGCCGACCCGTGCTAATAACGTTCTTGACATTGTACTTGCAACAAAAGAAGAATTGATAGAGAATTTGAATGTTGGTGATGAATTCAGTAACAGCGACCATCGTACGATAACTTTCACTTTAAAGTTCACGAGTAACGAACCAAATAGCAGCATCGAAAAAGTCCCTAATTTCAAGAAAGCAAACTTCCATAAACTTAGAGCTATGTTTAAAGAAACTGACTGGAGCTTTTTAATTAAAAATAACGACATAAATACATCTTGGAAGTTATTCGAAACCACTTACCTAAAAGCAGTGCAAGACTGCATACCATCGAAAATACGGCGTCCAGGCCATAATAATAAGCCCAAATGGTGGAATAAAGATATTTCAAACTGCCTGCTTGCTAAAAAATTTGCTAATGATAAATTAAAATCCTCTCAAAAAGACGAAGAACGGGTGAAATTTGTAGAGCTACGACGCAAAGCCAAAAAGTTAATTAAGCAAAGTAAAAAGACCTTAGAGTTACATATTGCGAATCAAAGTAAAACAAACCCGAAAGAATTCTATAGTTATATCAGAAAGAAAAAAGTAGTTACTTCAACTGTTGGACCGTTAGTCGATGAAAATGGAGAATACACCAAAGACGAAGTACAAATGAGTAATGCCCTCAATACCTTCTTTGCATCAGTTTTTACAACAGAAGACCTCAGTGATATCCCTACACCATCACCGATTCAGATTGATAATTCAGATGTTCTAAGCAATATCACCGTTACAGAGAGAGAAGTATTGAATTGTTTAGATAAACTCAAGGTAAATAAAACGCCTGGACCTGATACAATCTCGCCTAGAGTTCTAAAGGAAGCTAAGGATGAGCTCTCCAAACCACTGACATTACTATTCAATAAATCCTTGCAGTCTGGAACTATGCCTGATCAGTGGAAGCTAGCCAACGTAACACCGATATTCAAAAAAGGCAGCAAATCCCTACCCAGTAACTATCGTCCAATTAGCTTAACCTCAGTTGTATGTAAAATGCTAGAAACGGTCATACGAGACAGACTCGTAAATCACTTAGAGGAAAATAACATACTTAAAGATACTTAACACGGCTTTCGTAAAAAACGTTCCTGTTTAACAAACCTCTTAGACTTCTTCCACGATATCCTCAACCTCTACGATGAGAGTAAAGCTGTAGATATTATATACCTTGATTTTCAAAAGGCCTTTGACAAAGTTCCCCACAAACGTTTACTGCTAAAACTAAAAGCGCATGGAATACAAGACGGTGTGTTGAAATGGATAGAAAATTGGCTCAGAAACAGAAAGCAAAGAGTAGTCATAAACGGTAAGGCATCTAAATGGACCAATGTAAGTAGCGGGGTACCCCAGGGATCGGTACTAGGACCAATTCTCTTTCTAATTTACATCAATGACATAGATGAGGGTCTCACCTGTACAATCTCAAAATTTGCTGATGATACAAAAATTGCAAATAGCGTACTCTCAAAAGAACAAGTTGACGATATGCAACACAATCTAGATAAATTGTCATGTTGGGCCCAAATTTGGCAAATGAGTTTCAATGCGGATAAATGTAAAGTACTACATATCGGATACCTAAATGAGAAAGCAAACTATTCGATGAATGGCACTCAGCTTAAGAATGTAAACAGAGAAACCGATCTGGGAGTAACAATATCGAGTAACCTAAAACCGAGTCAACAATGTTCAGAAGTTGTTAAGAAGGCAAACAAAATAATTGGCTTTATAGGCAGGTCATTTGAGCATAAATCCAAAGAAGTTATCCTAACCCTTTACAATTCCTTAGTCCGCCCTCTTCTGGAATACTGCATTCAATCCTGGTGCCCTTATTACCAAAAAGATATAAACAAGCTAGAACGAGTTCAACGTAGAGTTACCAAAATGATACCTAGCCTAAAGAACAAACCATACGAAGAGCGTCTTAGAGAATTAAATCTATTTCCTTTAACCCAGCGCAGATTAAGAGGTGACTTAATTCAAGTGTTCAAAATCATCAAAGGCATCGACAATATGAACTGTAGTAAGTACTTCACTATCGACCAATCTAATTACACGCGGGGAAACGGTTCCAAAATTATTGGTAAATCTTTTAACTCGCACAAATCTAAGAATTTCTTCTTCAATCGAGTTGTCAACTTGTGGAATGGGCTTCCCCGAAACGTTATAGACTGCATCACCGTTGATTCATTTAAACTCCGCCTAGACAAATATCTCGCATCAAACCCACGACTGACTGCGTTTGTAAATGAATAACTTTAATTTATCCCCCCCTCCGTTACTAACCCATCTGTCCTCTACTAACTTCCTAATCCTGCCACGGACATTAGTTCCAGGGCAGTAATTCCCTTTCCAATGTTCCCTTACCCACTCTAAACCACTGTTTGGACACTTGATCCTCAGTGTTTTGGAGGACAAGCAACCTAGAAGGGTCACTAGATCTGTTGTTGCTTGATTTCCTTTGTACTCCTTTGTACTCTAATGTGCTTGACAATGTGCTATTAGGTGCAAAATGATGTTGTATAGAGGTACACAAAATGCTGTGTCAACTATGTCAGTTAGACTACTGTACTGCAGTACTGTAGCTGTACTGCAAATATCAAACTAAAAAAAACATGCACAACATTTCAAAATACACCTCATTTACGAAATGATCATCATCTTTACTTACAACCTACAATAGTCTACCTGTATTTTGCCCTCCACTGTTATGTAGTGTAGGGTAACATAGTTCATGGTGGTTCTCCCTTGGTCTCCTTATATTCCATCACCCTCCTTGATACTCCGCCTCACACCAGCTTAATCTCCCACCCATAATAACATAAGTTTATCTCTCTCATAATATAGGCTACCGGTATGTTCTACCATGTTTAGAGACTCCCTACTCCCAGAGTAATAACAGTCTAGAATCTCTGTAATGTTATTCACAGCCGAGTGCATAGAACTTACACATAAATAGATGTATTTTGTATATTTACAGTTCGTACAGGTGTTATGGTTTTATCGTACGTAAGTGGCATCCATAGATTCCTCAGGCGGCAAACAAGCTTACATAGATGACACCAATCTCCGAGTATGATGCAACAAACACAACTATAGTCATAGCTATATTATGTTATTGGTTATCAAATGCCTAACATAACAACCAGTAGCATTTCAGGTTTAATAAACGCATCGCTGGGGAATTTCCAAACGTGGAGAATATCCAACCAGAATCTGTTACAATAACCTAACCGACCCATGTGTAATTCTGGGTAGAAAATAGATACCATAGTATGTAAGAAAATATACATTGTATCCAATTAAGCCAATTACATGACTGTAGTTTTATCTATCTACCAACCAACCTGCTGCCTGCCACTCAACCTACCTACCTACCCACCTATCTATCTACCAACCAACCTGCTGCCTGCCTCCCAACCTACCCACCTATCAATCTACCATCCAACCTGCTGCCTGCCTCCCAACCTACCTACCTACCTATCTATCTACCAACCAACCAGCTGCCTGCCTCCCAACCTACCTACCTGCCTATCTCTCTACCAACCAACCTGCTGCCTGCCTCCCAACGTAACAAGGCAAACAGGATTCTCGGGTTCATATCTAGGAGTGTGAGTAACAGAACTGCTGATGTTATCTTAAAACTTTACTTGTCATTAGTGAGACCCCATATGGATTATGCTGTTCAATTGTGGTGTCCTTATTACAGAATGGACATAGATTCATTGGAGAGAGTACAACGTAGAATGAAAACAAAAATCCATAATATTAGAAATCGTCCGTATGAAGAATGGTTGAAGAAATTAGGCTTACATTCGTTAGAGACGCAGAGGTAGAGGTGACATGATAGAGGTATTCAAGTGGGTTAGTGGAATTAATAAAGGAGACATGAAAAATGTACTAAATGTACTGAAATTAAGGTTGCCAATGACTCAAAAAATAATCCTAAAGCTTTTTACCAACTATATAAATCCAAGGTTAGAGATGTAATTGGTCCCCTTAAAACTTCGATAGGAGAAATGACAGAAAATGATTTAGAAATGTGCAGTACATTAAATAGTCAATTTATTTCCGTTTTCACTAATGAAAATTTGGCACAGTTTCCAGAAGTCCGTAAGGTATATAGCGATAGTATAGAAAATAGGTTAAGTACGGTTACTATAAGTAGAAATGATGTGCTTAAGGAAATTGACAGACTGAAACCTCATAAATCGCCTGGTCCTGATGAGGTATATGCTAGAGTATTAAAAGAATGTAGGGATGAGTTAAGTTACCCATTAACATTTCTATTTAACAAGTCATTAGAGACAGGTATAGTTCCAGAAGCTTGGAAGCTTGCAAACGGAGTTCCGATCTTCAAAAAAGGTGACAAATCAATAGCATCCAATTACCGTCCCATTAGTCTTACATCAATCATAGGAAAGCTACTAGAGTCAATTATTGCTAGTAAAATTAGAAACCACTTAGATACATTTAATTTAATAAATTCTTCTCAGCATGGATTCACTCAGGGACGTTCTTGCCTTACTAATTTGCTTAGTTGTTTCTCAGAGGTATATGAAGCAGTAGACAATGACAAGTCATATGATATAATATATTTAGATTTCAGTAAAGCTTTCGACAGAGTCCCCCATGAGAGATTGATGAGAAAGGTTGAGGCGCATGGAATAGGTGGGGCGTTGTTGGGATGGATTAGGTCATGGCTAATTGGTAGGAAGCAGAGAGTCAGCATAAATGGTACGAAGTCAGAATGGGGAGCAGTCAAAAGTGGTGTCCCCGAGGGATCTGTATTAGGTCCTCTGTTGTTTGTTATATACATAAATGACCTTGATTTAGGTATAACTAGTAGGATAAGTAAATTTGCAGACGATACCAAAATGGGGAGAACAATTGATTCAGATAGAGATATAGAGTGCCTCCAAAGGGATCTAGATACCTTACACGAATGGTCAGTAAATTGGCAGATGAAGTTTAACATTGACAAATGCAAGGTATTAAAGATAGAGAAGATGCATACAAATGTTAAATATAAACTAGCTAATATGGAATTAGAAAACTCGAATTGTGAGAAAGATCTAGGGGTGTTTGTTAGCAATGATTTGAAGCCTAGAAAACAGTGTATAAGCGTTCGAAACAAGGCAAACAGGATTCTCGGGTTCATCTCTAGGAGTGTGAGTAACAGAACTGTTGATGTTATCTTAAAACTTTACTTGTCATTAGTGAGACCCCATATGGATTATGCTGTTCAATTTTGGTGTCCTTATTACAGAATGGACATAGATTCATTGGAGAGAGTACAACGTAGAATGACAAAAATTATCCATAATATTAGAAATCTTTCGTATAAAGGAAGGTTGAAGAAATTAGGCTTACATTCGTTAGAGAGACGCAGAGTTAGAGGGGATATGATAGATGTGTTCAAGTGGGTTAGTGGGATTAACAAAGGGGATATGACAAATGTACTAAAGCTCAGTGATAGCGAAAGAACTCGTACCAATGGTTTCAAACTAGATAAATTTCGTTTCAGAAAAGATATAGGCAAATATTGGTTTGGTAACAGAGTTGTAGATGGGTGGAATGGACTACCAAGTGCTATAGTGGGATTAAAAACGGTAGGGAGCTTTAAGATAAAATTGGATAAGCATATGGACGAGAAGGGTTGGGTGTGAAGGGGGATCAGCCGGGTTGGGCCAATCAGCGCTCTGCAGACCCCAATAATCCTGCGTTAATCTCTAACCGTTTTGGTAAGATGATCCTCAGGGTATTAGAGTATTGAGCCTATAATTGGGCTTTGTAACTGGGGTTGTGTGGGACAGGGATCTGCCTTGCTTAGGCCAATCGGCTTTCTGCAGACTCCCATTTTCTTATGTTCTTACGTTCTTATGTAAAGCTCAGTGATAGCGAAATAACTCGTACAAATGGTTTCAAATTAGATAAATTTCGTTTCAGAAAAGATATAGGCAAATATTGGTTTGGTAACAGAGTTGTAGATGGGTGAAATAGGCTACCAAGTGATATAGTGGGATCAAGAACGATAGGGAGCTTTCAGATTAAATTAGATAGGCATATGGACGAGATGGGTTGAGTGTGAGGGGGATCTACCAGGTGTGGGCCAATCGGCGCTCAGCAGACCCCGTAATCTTGTGTTAATCTCTGACCGTTTTGGTGGGGGTCAGTACTCAAGGTATTAGTGAGATGGGTCTATAATTGGGCCTTGTAATTGGGGTTGGGTGTGACAGGGATCTGCCTTGTATGGGCCGATCGGCTTTTTGCAGACTCCCATTTTCTGATGTTCTTATGTTCAACCAACCTGCTGCCTGCCTCCCAACCTACCTACCGACCTATCTATCTACCAACCAACCTGCTGCTTGCCTCCCAACCAACCTACCTAACTACCCACCTATCTATCTACCAACCAACCTGTTGCCTCCCTCCCAACATACCTACCTACCTACTCACCTATCTATCTACCAACCAACCTGCTGCCTACCTACCTCCCAACCTACCTATCTATCTACCAACCAACCTGCTTCCTGCCTCCCTCCCAACCTACCTACCTACCCGCCTATATATCTACCAACCAACCTGCTGCCAGCCTCCCGTCCGACAGCCCTACCTACCTAGCTACCCACCCATCTATCTATCTACCAACCTGCTGCCTGCCTCCCTCCCTCCCAACTGCCTACCTACCTACCCACTAACCCACCCATATATCTACCAACCAACCGGAATGCCTGCCTGCATAAACACTCGTACACCGGGCAAGGCTTATACTAAATACGAAAATATAAAATCTATAATACTCAAGCGAGAAGGTCCAAATGAAGGCGAAGTCATGGTACACACCACCCACCCGAATAAGGCCCGCTGAGGGAGAATAATTCAAGTGCCGATATTACTCTTATATCTGCCTTATCATTTCGTTGCCATTGATTTAGATATCCGGATCTGGAAACCAAAACGAAATAAATCCTATCATTGCTTACTATATTGTCTACATATTGTCTGTATGTGTATTTTGATGGTTATCGATGTTGCTACACTTCCTCCTCAGCTCACTATCACACACCACAATCATACAAATGAAGAATTATATACACATTTTCCATACAATAACGATATTTTATTTCATGCCTATACTCGTATTCCTTTCGGCATATAAAAATAACGATTATGATGTCAATGAAAGCTATTTTAATAATATAGAAAGACATAAATAGGGATTTTGAGTATGTGGCGTGTGTGTGTAAGTGAGAGTGTGTATGTGTGTTACTCTTTTTCGGATTTCTTGTGACACACTTATTTCTTAATGAATTATACATAAGGATTATAATATGTGTTGTTACCAATTTTGTTAACATGTTTCATTATGCTAACAATTGTCCAACTTGTTATACTGGTATCCCTCGTCTGTTGATGGTGTTCCCCTCCTGTGTCATTGGCCGTACACTAATTACCTGTCCTCCCCAGGGTCCAGATTTAATTAATCACTTAATGAAGACGATATTAGATCAAGGGCCGCCTTTCAGGGTCTTCTCAAGCCTTCCTGGTATTACCCTACTCATTATCCTGCGTACTGAAAGCCAAGGTAAAGTTGTTGACAATAATCCAGTAAACATTATCCATCCTTATACATGATATTGTAACTTTACCGTGTGAAGCACACTGGCTGTGGAATTTACTGTTAATGAAGATTACAATGTTTTGATTCTTCAGTAGTATCGTAATGTTAGAGTTATACCGATTCTGGAGATGTAGAGCACCCACACGCGTATGACAATACACACACTAATATTAACTAATGTCAAAGGATAACGTATTTGTGTCCAAATGTTCTGGACACAAAGAGTACCATGATCACCCTGGCCCCAACTGTATTTTTTTTTTGTGTGTTTTTTTTTGTTGAGACAATGAACGGAGGAAGGAAAAACACAGATAAAACAAAAAAGGTCCATATGCCTAAAGGCATCCTCCATTCATAAAATGTTTGTAACAACTGGATTTAAAGTGTTGTAGATTGTAAGTTTGTGGAAAGCAACTCGAGGGAAGTGAATTCCAAAGAGTAGTAGTTCTGGGGATAAATTAATTTTGATAAGCAGAAGTTCTGCATTGTGGAGGAGAAAGTGTAAATTCATGGGCGCTCTCAGCTGCCCTAGTTCTACGGGGAAAGATGTGGAGAGGCGGCACAATTGAAGCAAGTTCCTCGGAACAATTGCTGTGAAAATATCTGTAGAATAATGCAAGGGATGCATCCCCCCTGGGGGTTAGGGAATAGAATATGCCCCACGTGCCTTCTGCGTGTCGTAAGAGGCGACTAAAGATGTTGGGTCGGTGGGCTTGCGACCCCCACCCGGAAAAAATATCTAAGCAAAGAAAAACGAACGAACAGCCTCGGATGCGGACGGAACCAACGTTGACGAACCACGACCGACTAAGGACATGCCTTCGGACATTCTGAGAATGGCTACGTGGAATGTTAGTGGCATGAATGATGGCACAAAAGAGAGAGAGGTTCTGGAAGTGTGTTAGTAAATGCCAGACTGGATGTATGTGGAATGACAGAGACCAAATGGAAAGGTTCAGATGTGAGAGAGTGGGAGTGTGGAATGGGTGTGTGTGCTGGAGTGAGTGAAGGAACAGCGAGAGAAGGTGCATGTTTGTTTGTAAGTAGCAAATGGAAGGAATGTGTAAGAGAGTATGGGTCTGTGGGTTCAAGGATTGTGTGGGTGAGAATGAAAGTAGGAATACAAACGTGGGTGATTGTATGCGTGTATGCCCCGACAGAGGATATACTTGAAAGAAAGAAAGAGGAGTTCTGGATGAATGTGGAGGCGTGCCTGGAGAAGTTTGACAAGAACGAAAGAATATTTCTGATTGGGGATATGAATGGTAAGGTGGGTGATAGGAAAGTTGAGGGAGTGGTGGGAGGGTGGGGGATACCATCAGAGGTGAATGGTAATGGTAGTGCACTTGTGGACGTATGTGTGGGGAGGAGGCTGTGGATAGCCAACACTTTCTTCCGACACAGAATGATCCACAGGTACACGTGGAAACGGATGTTGACGATGAAGGATAAGACAGTGGTGGAACGAAAGTCATTGATTGATTATGTATGTGTGGATGAACGAATGAAGAAATCTGTGATGGATGCTAGGGTGTATACGGGTATTGGAGGGGGTCTGTCTGATCATTATGTAGTGGTAGCTAAGGTTAGGATACAAAAGAAGTGGGTGAGGAGAGCTGGAGGGAGGCGAGAGGAGGGTGGAATGGTGAGGAGGGTGGAGAGGTTGCAGGAGGAGGAAGTCAGGGAGGAGTACAGGAGAACAGTGGAAAGACGACTAGGTGGGTTCGACCTGGAAGTTATGGAGGAGTGGAGGAGATGAGGAAGGTGTTTAAGGATGAGATTGTGCAGCATGTGAGGAGGTGTGTGGAGTGAGGAGAAAAGGGAGGGGAGTGAAAGGTACAGCATGGTGGACAGAAGAGGTAAGAATAGCTGTGGAAGAAAAGAAGAAAGCATATAGAGAGTGGTTGGGTAGTAGAGGGAATGAAGATTCCGAGAGACAGAAACGAGCGAGGTACGTGGAGAGTAAGAGGGTGGTGAAGAGAGTAGTGAAGGAAAGTAAGAGAAGAGTAGATGAGGAATTTGGAAGGAATCTGAGTGTAAAATGGAGGGAGAGTAAGAAACTGTTCTGGAAAGAAGTCAAGAAAGTTAGGGAAGGTAGCAAGGGAAACAGTAAGGGTGTGAAAGATAAGAATGGGAGAATGCTAGCCGAGAAGCAAGAGAGAGTCGAAAGATGGAGGGAGTACTTCAGTGAGTTGCTAAATGAAAGGAATGAAGAGCCAGCAAACATAGCTGGATATGGTATGGGAGGGAGAAGAAGAAGAGAAGTAGTGGAGGAGGAGGTGGGGATCAGGAGGTCAGAAGTGTGGGAAGCCATGAAAAGAGTGAAGTTGGGGAAAGCACCAGGAACAGATGGAGTGTGTGGGGAAATGTTGAGGTATGGTGGTGAGATAGTGATAGAATGGGTATGGAAAATGTGCAAACTAGCATGGGAGAAGGGGAGTGCACCCGATGACTGGAAGACTGGCATAATAGTCCCCCTATATAAGGGCAAAGGGGAAAGAGGAGTGTGTGGTAACCACCGAGGAATATGTCTTCTAAGCGTAGTAGGGAAGGTATACAGTAGGGTAGTGATTGAGAGAGTGAGAGTGAGAACGGAGAAATGGATAGGTGACGAGCAGGGAGGTTTTAGGAAGGGAAGAGGATGTGTAGATCAGATTTTTACCCTGAATTGTGTTGTGGAGAAGTATCTGGAGAAGAAACAAAAGGTGTATGTTGCCTTTATGGACTTGGAGAAGGCCTATGACAGAGTGGATAGAGAAGGTTTGTGGAAAGTACTAAGAATATACG
This sequence comes from Paralithodes platypus, assembly GCA_032716605.1. NCBI lineage: Eukaryota > Metazoa > Arthropoda > Malacostraca > Decapoda > Lithodidae > Paralithodes > Paralithodes platypus. The sequence goes on along the minus strand of CM064533.1, from coordinate 15,246,451 downwards.
GAGTAGAGGGCAAGTTGCTGAAAGCAGTGAAGAGCATGTATGAGGGTGCAAAGGCGGCAGTACGTGTGGAGAGTGAGCAGAGCGAGTTCTTTGACCTGAATGTTGGTTTGAAACAGGGGTGTGTGATGTCCCCGTGGTTGTTTACTGTATATATGGATGGAGTCATGAAAGAAATACTATCAAGAGCAGTGGATGTTGGTGTATCGCTGAAAAGGGAGGGAATTGAGTGGAAGCTACCTATACTGCTGTTTGCGGATGATACAGTTCTGATGAGTGATAATGAATGGGAGTTGCAGGGTCTGGTAAATGAGTTTGAAACAGTGTGCGAAAAACGGAATTTGAAGGTAAATACGGGGAAGAGCAAGGTTATGGTCTTCGAAAGGGGTGAAGTCACAAAGTGTGAGGTGAAGCTGAATGGTCAGGCTATGGAGATCGTCAACTCTTTTAAGTATCTGGGCAGTGTGTTGAGTAAAGATGGGACTATGGATGAAGAAGTGCGGGAGAGGGTACAACAGGGGAAGAGGGTTGTAGGAACGCTAAAAGCAGTAACAAGAAATAGGGTGGTCAGTATGGAAGTGAAGAAGTCCTTGCATGACAGTGTGGTAATCCCGACACTGACTTACGGAAGCGAAGCATGGACGTTGGTTGAGAGACTCAGACCAAGAATGAGAGCAGTGGAAATGAATTACTTAAGGAGTGCGTGCGGAGTTACATGGAGGGATAGACAGACTAATGAGGAAGTAAGAAGGAGGTGTGGTGTGGAGGTAGATGTGCTGGAAAGTGTGAAAAGGAACAACTTGAGATGGTTCGGCCATATGGAACGTATGGAAAGCGAGAGAATGACTAAGAGGGTGTACGAGAGCGAGGTGGAGGGACAGAGAGGGAGAGGTAGACCGAATATGAGGTGGAAGGATGGAGTGAGGAAGTACATGAACGAGGGTGGTGCTGGTTGGGGGGAGGGGCGTCGACTGACTGGGGACAGAGGTGCATGGGGGTGGTTCGTTCGTGGCCACCCCTTCGGGGATCACGGCGTCAGGCAATAGATAGATAGATAGATGCAACGTTTCTTCGTATGGATAGTGTAGGAAGGTCCTGTGTGATTGCAGGGTTATTGATTAATCTAATAGCTTTATTTTGAATTTTGTCCAACTGCCTCAATGCAACCACTCCACTTCCACTCCACAGAGGTGAACAGTAATCCATCTGAGAACGCACATGACTTTTATATATTATGGCCAACTGCTCGTCAGTGAAGAATTCTCGAACTCTGTACAGGAGTCCCATTTTTTTAGAGGCATTCTTAGCAATGCTTCTAACATAATGTGTCCAGCTCAGATTAGTAGTTAATGTTACACCGAGAATGTCAATACTAGGCGAAGTATATAACACAGTGTATTGTATACACTGATCTACCAACACAGGACCAATCAAAATGGTCCTCAGTTCCTGCATACCATAGATTCGAACAACTCAGACCCAAAAATCATAAATCTCTAAAACAATATACAGTATACGTTTTCCATACCATAAAATCTGCAGAACAGACCACCAACACACGCATACCTGTCGTATTTGGTCTATGCTCTTTCTCTCTCTCTCTGTATGTGTGTGTGTGGTAGTGAAGCTGGATGTAAGCAGGTTCGGAGTGGCTTACGGGACCTTAACCCAGGATCAATCCAGGATGATAAATGCTCTGACGAACTAAGATAGGGAGGCTGGTATGGTGGATGTTGGAAAGTATACCAGTTGGTGGTGTTGGTGTAAGTTGTGTGGTTGAAGGTAATGGTTGGTATTATACAGAGGACCGAGTTGTTGTTGGTGTGTTAACATACGTCATCTATAATGGTTGGGTTATTCTTTCTTTCATCATACTGTACCCTCACACACATTATTCACTAATATGTTAAAAATAACAACATACAATCTATCGGATCAGGAAATGATGTAATACCTTCCCTACTCGTTAACGGGTGAAACAGACGACTCTATCTTTGGATGTTTAACCCCTTCTGTACCAGCAACGTCTTTTTTGTTATATCTAACTATACTTAAGACGATTTTGTGAAGCTAAAATACCATATATGATAGAACAAAGGGTTAATGAAGATAGTGTGAAGCCTGTTCATTTATGGAGGCCCTTCTTAAGCTGAATAGAATAGCCGAGTGTAGCCAGTATAAAATATAAAATAGGGTGACTGTTGTGAGTACAAAGGAGTACAAAGGAAATCAAGCAACAACAGGTCTAGTGACCCTTCTAGGCTGCTTGTCCTCCAAAACACTGAGGATCAAGTGTCCAAACAGTGGTTTAGAGTGGGTAAGGGAACATTGGAAAGGGAACTACTGCCCTGCCACTAACGTGGCAGGACTAGGAAGTTAGTAGGGGACATATGGGTTAGTAACTGAGGGGAGGATAAAATAAAGTTATTCATTTACAAACGCAGTCAGTCGCAGGTTTGATGCGAGATATTTGTCTAGGCGGAATTTAAATGAATCAACGGTGCTGCAGTCTATAACGTCTCGGGGAAGCCCATTCCACAAGTTGACAACTCGATTGAAGAAGAAATTCTTAGATTCGTGTGAGTTAAAAGATTTACCAATAATTTTGCAACCGTTTCCCCGCGTGTAATTAGATTGGTCGATAGTGAAGTACTTACTACAGTTCATATTGTCGATGCCTTTGATGATTTTGAACACTTGAATTAAGTCACCTCTTAATCTGCGCTGGGTTAAAGGAAATAGATTTAATTCTCTAAGACGCTCTTCGTATGGTTTGTTCTTTAGGCTAGGTATCATTTTGGTAACTCTACGTTGAACTCGTTCTAGCTTGTTTATGTCTTTTTGGTAATAAGGGCACCAGCATTGAACGTAGTATTCCAGAAGAGGGTGGACTAAGGAATTGTAAAGGGTTAGGATTACGTCTTTGGATTTATGCTCAAATGATCTGCCTATAAAGCCAATTATTTTGTTTGCCTTCTTAACAACTTCTGAACATTGTTGACTCGGTTTTAGGTTACTCGATATTGTTACTCCCAGATCGGTTTCTCTGTTTACATTCTTAAGCTGAGTGCCATTCATCGAATAGTTTGCTTTCTCATTTAGGTATCCGATATGTAGTACTTTACATTTATCCGCATTGAAACTCATCTGCCAAATTTGGGCCCAATGTGACAATTTATCTAGATTGTGTTGCATATCGTCAACTTGATCTTTTGAGAGTACGTTATTTGCAATTTTTGTATCGTCAGCAAATTTTGAGATTGTACAGGTGAGACCCTCATCTATGTCGTTGATGTAAATTAGAAAGAGAATTGGTCCTAGTACCGATCCATGGGGTACCCCGCTACTTACATTGGTCCATTTAGATGCCTTACCGTTTATGACTACTCTTTGCTTTCTGTCGCTGAGCCAATTTTCTATCCATTTCAACATCATCTTGTATTCCATGCGCTTTTAGTTTTAGCAGTAAACGTTTGTGGGGAACTTTGTCAAAGGCCTTTTGAAAATCAAGGTATATAATATCTACAGCTTTACTCTCATCGTAGAGGTTGAGGATATCGTGGAAGAAGTCTATGAGGTTTGTTAAACAGGAACGTTTTTTACGAAAGCCGTGTTGAGTATCTTTAAGTATTTTATTTTCCTCTTAGTGATTTACGAGTCTGTCTCTTATGACCGTTTCTAGCATTTTACATGCAACTGAGGTTAAGCTAATTGGACGATAGTTACTGGGTAGGGATTTGCTGCCTTTTTTGAATATCGGTGTTACGTTGGCTATCTTCCACTGATCAGGCATAGTTCCAGACTGCAAGGATTTATTGAATAGTAATGTCAGTGGTTTGGAGAGCTCATCCTTAGCTTCCTTTAGAACTCTAGGCGAGATTGTATCAGGTCCAGGCGTTTTATTTACCTTGAGTTTATCTAAACAATTCAATACTTCTCTCTCTGTAACGGTGATATTGCTTAGAACATATGAATTATCAATCTGAATCGGCGATGGTGTAGGGATATCACTGAGGTCTTCTGTTGTAAAAACTGATGCAAAGAAGGTATTGAAGGCATTACTCATTTGTACTTCGTCTTTGGTGTATTCTCCATTTTCATCGACTAACGGTCCAACAGTTGAAGTAACTACTTTTTTCTTTCTGATATAACTATAGAATTCTTTCGGGTTTGTTTTACTTTGATTCGCAATATGTAACTCTAGGGTCTTTTTACTTTGCTTAATTAACTTTTTGGCTTTGCGTCGTAGCTCTACAAATGTCACCCGTTCTTCGTCATTTTGTGAGGATTTTAATCTATCATTAGCAAATTTTTTTAGCAAGCAGGCAGTTTGAAATATCTTTATTCCACCATTTGGGCTTATTATTATGGCCTGGACGCCGTATTTTCGATGGTATGCAGTCTTGCACTGCTTTTAGGTAAGTGGTTTCGAATAACTTCCAAGATGTATTTATGTCGTTATTGTTAATTAAAAAGCTCCAGTCAGTTTCTTTAAACATAGCTCTAAGTTTATGAAAGTTTGCTTTCTTGAAATTAGGGACTTTTTCGATGCTACTATTTGGTTCGTTACTAGTAAAGTTTAAAGTGAAAGTTATCGTACGATGGTCGCTGTTACTGAATTCATCACCAACATTCAAATTCTCTATTAATTCTTCTTTTGTTGCAAGTACAATGTCAAGAACGTTATTACCACGGGTCGGTGTTCGAACAAATTGATAAAGCGAACTCTCTTGCAAGTTCGTATACAAGTCATGTCCGGAGTGTGAAGTAAGAGTATCGCCCCACTTGGTCAAAGGTAAATTAAAGTCGCCAAAAAATACGGTATCTTGTGAGTTACTTACATCTGCAATTTGTTCATAAATTTCTCGGTCAGTTTGCACTGATTGAGCTGGGGGTCTGTATATTAATGCAAGTATTATTTTATACCTTTATTATTCTTTATTAGCACAAAAGATGTGTCGACGTTCACAATTTGAGGTTTTGACAAGAGGGTCGGGTTAAGACTTTCTTTGATATAAAATAAAACGCCACCTCCATTTTTATTTATTCGGCTTTTCTCAAACATTACATAACCGGGAAGTGAATACTCTGCTAAAAAGTCTCTATCTACTGTATTGAGCCAAGATTCTGTTATACCAATCACATCATAATTTTCAGTAAACACTAGTTCCTCTAAATCTGAAAATTTATTGCGTATGCTATGAGCGTTTGCATAGAAAACCTTTAAAGTTGCGGTTTTAGAACTCGCAGAACGTTCTTTAACACCTTATTAGCGGGCTAGGCGGTTTATTTATATGTACCGCCCAGCGGGGTGTTTTTAGCCAAAATAGGGCTGTTTATGTGATCATTTTCATGCCTAAATAAGACCCAGAGCGTAAAACAAGTATCTATCCCTGAAAGGGCATAAACAGAGCTTGCCAATGACACCATAACGATCCTTTTATGATGGCTAGTTTTCTTGCAACAACTGCGCAACGCGAGTGCAAAAAGCATGTAATTCGGCACTTTCCCCATACAATTCCGTATATAGCGAGTGAAAGAGGGAGGGAGGAGGTGGGATTCGTGTCAGTAGGTTCTCCGCGGTGGTCTGGAGCAGTCATACGCTCGCTACTCTCCTGCCACCACTTGTCTCTCTCTCTCAGCAACATTACGTGCTGCCACACGACCTATGTCGAGCGCCGCCAGATAGTCCAGATTTATTATACTCGACTTATGTTGCGCCCCGACACTTAGGGGTTAATCAAATTTTTGGTTCTGATCGGATCTACATTTACATTCATGGCTGACATCGGTCCTCGGTCGTTATCTCTGGCGGTTTTGAATTTGGGTCGTGTTGGTGGAGCTTTATCCAAATTCGCCGTTCTTGACAGATTAGCATTTAATTCCTTCGCAGGTTGCCGCGAAGGCTATGCTAGCCTCCTTACCCGTTACTATAGCCCAGGATTTTTTTTTTTTTTTTTGGGGGGGGGGGATGCGCAATCTCCATAAGCTATTGCTATGAATCTACATTAATTCTGAGGCAACTCTATCAGCAGCTGGGATAAAGTATGGTGTGTCTTACCCTCGTCAATACACTGTCTCGGAGAATAGGCTAAACTACAATCTGCGGTACCGGTACATAACATAGCCTAACCATATATCCAATCCTAATAGAACGAAGCCAAACCTAGTCTAGTCTAACCAATCTTAACCAGCTACAATTAAGTCCTATCAAACCAAATTGAACCTAGCCTAACTAAGATAACCCAACATAGCTTAATAAATAACTAAACCAAATATAACCAACCCAATCTTTACCTAATATAGCCAAACATACTTAAACCTAATCATATCAAAATAAATATAGGCGTACGAAAAACAAGCATTGTAGCCTAATTGTTAGGCTATAGTTAACCCCTTGTGTACCGGTAACGTCTTTCTCACTTTATGCTGGCTGACTTAGACGAGTTTATTCAGTTTACAAAGGGTCTCCAGCAATTACCAGGCTTCGAAGTATCTCAACCATATTTACTACCGCAGATCCTTCTAAAACTTAACATAATGGTTTGATATAGCTAGACTAAACTTTAAAAGACGTCGTCGGTACAGAAGGGGTTAATGGAGATAGGAGAGAAGGCAAGATAAATATTTACAAGAACAATATACCAATCAAAGTGCATGTATAAAAGCGAGGGAATACAATTGGTGAAGTAAAACATGCTGGTGGATCACATATATGCTTTCATTAATTTCATTGAAGGTGTTTGGTGTTGTGGTGAAATTAATAACAAATAGATTATGTGAGTTCCACATATTGTACTTATCATAATGTTGGTGGCCATGGACAACCACACACACGCGGATCTTGTGTTCGAGTCAGGTGATAAGCTACTTAATATGTGCCACAGATACTTGTTGACATCTCTCAAAAACTTACTAGCCAGTAATCAATCAAATCTGACGAAAACATGCGAACAAGTGTTCTGTGAGAGCTGGCAAATTACCGTGTTTTTTGCAATATTTCTAGCCAGTAACTAAGATACGCTAGTTATATAATTGCAACTAAGAATACTATAATAATGCTTCCGTACTCCACATTGCAATAATTATATTAACTATCTACAGTAGTAAATGGGATACACAACATTGTATAATGACACCTACAAGTATTGTAATGTTCCAGTATTCTATCTATCTATCTATTGCCTGACGCCGTGATCCCCGAAGGGGTGGCCACGAACGAACCGCCCCCATGCACTCTGTCCCCAGTCAGTCGACGCCCCTCCCCCCAACCAGCACCGCCTTCGTTCATGTACTTCCTCACTCCATCCTTCCACCTCTCATTCGGTCTACCTCTCCCTCTGTCCCTCCACCTCGCTCTCGTACACCCTCTTAGTCATTCTCTCGCTTTCCATACGTTCCATATGGCCGAACCATCTCAAGTTGTTCCTTTTCACACTTTCCAGCACATCTACCTCCACACCACACCTCCTTCTTACTTCCTCATTAGTCTGTCTATCCCTCCATGTAACTCCACACGCACTCCTTAAGTATTCCAGTATTCATTAAAACCATTATAATCCTTATAATATATATAGTAACATCTTACACTACATTATCTGGCTAGGAATACCGCAACATTATAGTATTATCACCAACAACGCTGGGGTTAAATACAGGCCCTTGTCCGACCAATTAATATAATATATATAGTAATATCTTACACTACATTATCTGGCTCGGAATACCGCAACATTATAGTATTATCACCAACAACGCTGGGGTTAAATACAGGCCCTTGTCCGACCAATTCACCAATTATCCAATACCAAGATGGCAGAACCTACCTTGATCAGATGCTGGTGTTGATGGTCATCCTCCAAACCTCTTACGTAATACGCACTCTTCCTCGGGTTACCGTCCTGGAACGATGCCGACACCCACTTGACACTTTAACCAACTATAAACACCCGAATTACGCCGATAAAACGCATATGAAGACGATTACCGGTATTTGTCCCGCAGTCACACACTAACACATCCATACTTCCGTCCCGTGAGTCGAACTCTGAGGTGCATTGCTATCCCTGGCTGCTCCCCGAGTCCCTGCCTTAACGTGTTCATCCTACACCTTGTATTGCTCAGATATCTATTAGTTTTAATTAAGCACTATAATCATAGTTACTAATGAGAGTATTTATATGTTTGGTAGGTATTGTTGGTGCCATATTAATAGGAACACACCTGTATCAGGTAAATAATGTGTATTTGTTGTGGTCCCGCGGCTGAGTCGAGACCTCCACACTGATAAACAGGCCGGGCAACATGACGGTGGGCGGGGCTAAGGAGGATTTAGATAAGCTACACGCAGTCTTGCTTTGTATCTCTTTCACAGATACAGTAGATGGTTTTGTTTTCAAATGGGGAATACACAAATGGGAATACACAGTCATAATGTGTCACATATTTGTACGCCGATGAGTAATTTGAAACTATACAATGCGCAAGAAAGGTAAGCCAACAGTAAGCACGAGAGAGAGAGAGAGAGAGAGAGAGAGAGAGAGAGAGAAGTTCCCCATCTCTCTCATTTAGGATAACTATAATATCACAGGCCGCTATTCCCCTCCACTATAGTGTCCTTAAGGAAGCATTATTAGGGGCCAGGGACCATTCTCGTAATTACATTGGTGACCATTACAATGCTACCCTAGATCTGGTTAACTCCGCGCGTACACACACACACACACACCCGGACACATACACACACACGCAAACACACATATGCACACACACACACATTATAATTATCTCAAGTTACATAATCGTTGTTTTGCAATGTGCTTTGTTCGTAAGTATAATATACTCAACAGGTTTGGATCTAATGTGAGAACCAGACCCTTCCAACTGACGCCATAAATATACAGCACAAGTTGCACAACCTGCTTTGTAGGGCTGTTATTTATAATGTATTCTGCTTACAGTATAAAAAGGAAGATATGTTGGTTAAAATAAATATATCTTCCTTTCAAAAGATAAACAATCATCAAATGGTATAATTATATCCTCTTAACAATTACATACAATTAAGATACTCAATTATTATCACGAAAGAAGAGTGAACATGTTCACTTCGTTTTCTTGGGATGAAATATTTTATGTGGCGGAGATAAAGTATACCCCTTGGCCAAGCACTAAATATATTGACAACCTGAATGTAGAAACATGTAAACAATAAATATATAGAGATAACTATTGTCAAGATATATTAAAATTGTTGTGTGAGAGACAGGTTAGTTTGGTCCACTGAATGGTAGACTTCATACAAGACAAATAGTGAGAGTGTGAGATATCAGATTAGGTCATAAATTCCAGGATAATGTAGCAATGTTGTTAATGTACTTGTGGCCTACATACCTATACCATGGATACCGTATGTACAGTATACAGGTACAGTTATTTGGATATGGGTGCTGTATAATTCCTTTCTGATGGATACCGTATGAACAGTATGTATACAGGTAGAGTATGGGTGCTGTATAATTCCTTTCAGCTGGATACCGTGTGTATACCGGTACAGTTATTTACATACGGATTCGGTTTATTCCTTTCAGCTGGATACCGTGTGTATACCGGTTCAGTTATTTACATACGGATTCGATTTATTCCTTTCAGCTGGATACCGTGTGTATACCGGTTCAGTTATTTACATACGGATTCGGTTTATTCCTTTCAGCTGGATACCGTGTGTATACCGGTTCAGTTATTTACATACGGATTCGGTTTATTCCTTTCAACTGGATACCGTGTGTATACCGGTTCAGTTATTTACATACGGATTCGGTTTATTCCTTTCAGCTGGATACCGTGTGTATACCGGTTCAGTTATTTACATACGGTTTCGGTTTAATTCCTTTCAGCTGGATACCGTGTGTATACCGGTTCAGTTATTTACATACGGATTCGGTTTATTCCTTTCAGCTGGATACCGTGTGTATACCGGTTCAGTTATTTACATACGGATTCGGTTTATTCCTTTCAGCTGGATACCGTGTGTATACCGGTTCAGTTATTTACATACGGATTCGGTTTATTCCTTTCAGCTGGATACCGTGTGTATACCGGTTCAGTTATTTACATACGGATTCGGTTTATTCCTTTCAGATGGATACCGTATGTATACCGGTAGTTATTTACATACGGATTCGGTTTATTCCTTTCAGCTGGATACCGTATGGCTACATGTACAGTAAATAAGGAAGTAGTACTGTCATCTACTTTAAGAAGTACCAGTTCTGCATATACTGTATTGTATGTACTAGCTACATACTGTACTTTGTATTCAGCAGTAAATAATGTTCAGTCGCCTAGCTCAAAATTTGATATATTTGTAAATATATAACTGTCAAATTTATCCCTATGTGCGTTTTTGTTCTGAATATTGCTTCGTTGCGTCCTATTTGTATAACTTTAAAACCGGTTATATGGTTCCATTCATGTACAATGTGATTTAAATTAAAACGACAACAATTAGGTAACACAAGTGCCTATAAGACTAATTTTGCTATTCCTATGATTAGTTAATAAATAGACTAATATACAGCAAACTTGTACACAAAACAATATTAGTTTATATACCTTGACAAAATGCCAACACGCAAATACAACGGCGCGAGGAATAACGATGATTGGTTTACTCAGCTTAAATTGCTAGGAAATCCACTCACCACAGAACTACACGGTCACGTAAGTCAGTCAGTCTCTCTCTCTCTCTCTCTCTCTTTCATACACAGGAGAGGGAGAGGTGTACCAAGGGAGAGGTTGAAGGATGGAGTGAGGAAGTATATGGATGAAGGTGGTGCTGGTTGGGAGGAGGGGCGTCGACTAACTGGGGACAGAGGTGCATGGGGACGGTTCGTTCGTGGCCACCCCTTCGGGGATCACGGCGTCAGGCAATAGATAGATAGATAGATAGAAACCATTGCCTTGAGAAAAAAAATCTGTGGTTGCCTGTTTGTGTGAGAGGGTTAGAAAAACAAAAGTTGGAAAAGATGATGCGTGCAAGACAAAAAACAAGTTTTAAACGGATATATTTAAAGTGTATTTATAGGGCGAATGAGGGAATAATTATGTGTGTTGGAAATGTACTTATAATATGTACCGCTAAGCTGCATTAATTCCCTACATGATAATCGCATAGACAAATCCTCAGAAGTAGCATTTTTAGGATGGAGAGAGCGAGTTAATAATAAATTAACTGGTATAATTAATTGAAGACATACTCCTATACTGTACCATCGACCAAAAAACAATCTTTACACCAGTGAGCTGTAAATAATCTAGTGTGAACGGAATGAATCAGGTGAAACATACGTCTGTGAGGTATTATCATAAGATTTCGACCCATTTCCAGAATGTTTAGAGCGTTATTGTATAGATTGTTTTTTAGTCGAGTGTACATGAACTATATGTATAACATTAATATACATAATTATAAGTTTCACATATATTACCGGTAAGTAAAATATAACAACCCTGTGTGAGATTCAATATGACCCATGTCAACAATAAGGAGGGAGTGAGACAATATATTGTGGTGGAAGTGTTGGTGAGAGAGACAAAGGAATGAACACAGAACAGGAATATATTAAAGGTATAATAGTCTATAAACCCTTAATATAAAACACAAACGAGAGGAAACTGAACATGAGAACCAAATAGCGATGACGGAAGGATGAAACATTTCACACTACCAGTTGTCACACAGATTACATTGGTATCACGCACTGTATAATATATTATAGCATGGATGTGTGACTGTGCCCGTGCTAACAATAATTAGATACTTTATGGTTTAAATGTACACAACCATGTATCCTTCAGCCAACCCCAGGACACACCACAACATTAGAATAATGTCAGCAGCTTTACTACGCTCTGTATTATAGTATGGCTATTATAAGAAGAGTTTATTCAGCTTTGGAGAGATGACTGACTCGTATAAAGATAATTAATATTGCTAAACCCTTCACTATTCAAACTGCTTTAGATAGCCTATTACAAGTCAATATATATAAATACTGATGCCAGCGTATTAATATCAACATTAGGGTTCTCGACGGGATAAGTGTCGCTAATTATTGCCTGTCTTGCAAATTAATCACCCATAAATATAAATGCTGAGTCTGGGGTCACTGGGGCATGTTATTATATTGATACAAAACATTCAATTATTGTGTTCATATGAATTGGCTACCAGAGTCAAACAAATAGAGTATGGTGAGTATGGATGTACGTAAGGCTATCTTCTCTATTATGGTGTATAACATACATAATTTTGGTCACAGGGATATGGATATAATTATAATCCTGAACATAAAATTATATGTTTCGTAGATATTGTAAGTCTGAGTGGCAGACGAAGCGCTCCTTCGCCAGTCACAACTCACAATAGTCACTGATTTCACTTTTTGGAAATCGAAAAATGAAAATAATCTGAATTGAAAACGTTCACCCTCTCTGGCGCGTACATGTATTTTGGAAGTGTGATTTTTGTCAGAGGTATATTAATTTATTTCACACCATTTGTTCTAATATATGTCTCTCTCTAATAATCGTAATGACGTATGATGCACGAACAATCATATTTACGGTAATTACAGTAATTGCCATTTACAGTACAGATATTTAAATATATAGTTAATGCAGTTTCTTGCAGCCTACTATTTCATTAGTTGGAGTAAAACTAAATTTTCGAATGTCACCAGGTACCAGTAATTATTTCACCACCGAGGCCTAATTGGCTGGCTACAGGAACGTATTAAATTTTCCCTCACAACTGAATTACCTTCTGATAAACCAGTGATTAATGATGATGAATGGCACACACACACACACACACACACACACACACACACACACACACACACACCATACATAGTCAATCAATAATTATATCCGGCTGACATGAAGGATAAACATCTTTTACATGCGTTGTGTTCAGATCTTTAAGTAAACGGATATTAGACACCTCGGTTTTGCAAGTTTTATTCCTAACCAGTCTATCATTGTAATCTGGTTATGTTATTTAGCTTATATACAATATATAATAATGTGTTAAACAACTTTGGACACTATTATTCCTATAGATTCTGAATTAAATACTTCACAGTCTGAGGAATTTCCGGACTTTTTCCCCACGACAACGTAATGTTCACCAAATGTACCGTATACTGTATGTTCTGACATATGAATATAGTTCATCCGTACCAACCCTGACAACGTAACTTTAGTATACCAGTATGTTGGTACAAGACACTTTACCCATGACACAAACAAAGAGGGACTTTATTAACCCTATCACGCTTTTATGACGCAGAGGTTGCCAGATTAGCAATAATAAATAGAGTCATCTCACTCTTATAATTACCTCTCCAAAATTAGTTTTTTGCCCACAGGTAACTCAAAGACAACTGCAGAGGTTGCAGTAACTAAACTAAAGGTTTCTAAATACCCCTGATGGAAACAAAGGCTTTAAAGTATCCTTAATAGGCTCAAAATTGCGTAAAAAACGTGAGAGGGTTAACATCCAACACCTGCACCAACACTGACTCACGATTATCTTCATGCATAGGTAATTTGCATGGGGAATTCTGAGCTGCCTTGACATATTGTTCCTATATTGATAAATTAGTACCGGTATTTGTCTATTAACTCTCAGCTAATATCAGTTATCAATAGTAGGTGTTTGTAAACATATTTACATATAAATATATCAACCAATTCATGCCATCAGTCATTATCCAGCCGGGACACAACCTATATGTTTCCACAGCTAGACAACATGTATGATTTACCACAGGGGCTGTGTAAATTGTTTGGTAATATTAACACTCGACTAACAGGGGGAAAACATATAAACATATGAACACAATGGAGTGTGATCATTCATGCATGGTGTTTTATTAACGTTTGTGTTAATATTATCTTTACTTACAAGTGTAACTATCTATCTGTATGTCTTTCTGGCTGCCTCTATGACTAACTCCGAGTGTGATCATTCATGCATGGTGTTTTATTAACGTTTGTGTTAATATTATCTTTACTTACAAGTGTAACTATCTATATGTTTGTCTTTCTGGCTGCCTCTATGACTAACTCCGAGTGTGATCATTCATGCATGGTGTTTTATTAACGTTTGTGTTAATATTATCTTTACTTACAAGTATAACTCTCTATCTGTATGTCTTTCTGGCTGCCTCTATGACTAAATCCCGGTCTGTTTACCTGCTTATCTTCCTGCCTGTCTGTCAGTCTGTCTATCCTTTGATTCCCTGTCCGTATGCCTCCCTGTCTAACTTTACATAATATCTTCCTCTCCCCGCTACTTTCTTCTCTCATGTACTCGTCAACATTCATCATCCAGCAATCTCAAGTGTCATTTACGTCTCTCTCTCTCTCTCCTAGTTTGAAACCACTATATTATCTTTGGTGTTTTAATATTTAGAGTTAGTGCTTTAAAGATGTATATTCCACCTACACCGTGAAGTATTCAGTAAATATTACTGGACCCAGGGGCCTTATCACTATAACTCTACCAGTGTATTTGTGCACAATGATGTGAGTCACCGCCTTGCAGTCGACAGTGATCCCATTGTCACTCACTCGCACACAAATCTTAAAAGTAGTTAAAGTGTTATGGAAATATATTACCTTTCTAAAGCAATGCGATGCAGATCGTAGTTTATGTTTTTCATTAGAAGGCGTAGGTTACTTGAAAATTCACAAAACTGATCACAAACTGGATGCAAGGGGAGAGGATCTACAGCTGTCAGATATTGGAAAACTTGTATAATACAGTTAAGGTTTGGTCACTCTCACACTTTGAATCCTTATCAGCACCTCCCCTTCCCTTCTCTCTCACCCTTGTCTCACTTTACATATTATAATCTTCAGTCTTCAGAATCACTCCTACCTTCCCTCCTCTCCTGCCACATTCCCGTACTGTCCATTATTATTGTATAACGTTTATTCTTATTTACATCCTCTTCCATTCTTCGTGACTGCAGTATATATCTTGAAGAAGCAAGAGAGATATTATAAGATCTTGTTTTTTGTAGCCTATGTTACTATATACATGGTGTCAAATATATTGTGTTTACGTTATATATCTATCCACATATTGCTATCCCTTTCCTAACCAATTCTATACTTCTAAAGATAATTGTTTTTTATAATTACTAAACAAAAAAGCACAGTCATATAAATGCACATTAAAATTGAAGGATACCTGACTTAACAATAACAAACACAACTGGGACATATTAAAAATACATTCGGTTACGGTACTACAATAATTTTGAAATACTACTTCAGAATGAAAACTGCGAACAAAAATCTGTCCAGCAGCAACATCGTATCGACTTTGGACAGAAAGACAGCCAACCTCACACAACAACATAACATCTTCCCCAGAACCCGGCACTGTAGGTTCCTTCTGCTGGCGTGGGAGAGAAACCTCTTATGCTACTCAGACAATCCATCACAGTAACCTTTTGTGAAGCTGTCAAGTTAAAGTATCGTGTTGCAGAAACAAAATATATTACCTTGGTGTTTTACTGACATTATACTAAACTGAAGCAAAGATAGGTATTGTAGAGGAACATAAGGCATAATAGTGTCATGGTAATAAATGCAATGATCTTAGACCAACTTGTGTAACAATTAGGCTTGTAAACTAACAAACCACAGGAGTATTGTTATTGGAGAACGGGAGAAGCTGGTTATGATTAATTGCAATATAATTGGTGAATCATGTCTGTTTCCAGCACAGTTTTACAGTGTTCTTATTGCTGGTATTGGTTCACTGGTAAGTAACCAGTATACATGAACATGCAGAATGCAAGCACAATTGTTCTTGTATCAAGCTCGCCAATCTCGCACAACAGAACATTTCCATTGGACCCAAGAAGTTCAGGCCAGGGAATTAATAAATCCTGGAGTTTCTCGAATCGGTAGATATAGGCTATGAATGAGGAAAGAGAGCTATATCTAACAGTTGATAATGGATGAATAATTGAATATCCGCAGGTGATATGAACGCCACACCAGAGTATAATAGTAGAAGAAGAGATTTGTAGGTCCAACTGTTTGTCAGTCAGTAAACTTTGCAGAGGTGGGAGAAGCGCGATTTCTGCCAATGTGTTAATGCTCAATAATCTAGCTCATGCCGAACAGCTGGGATACTAATATATGAATATCACTGGTACAATATTATTCTATGAAATCTATTAATACTCAATTCCCATCAACATTTTATCCTGAATACAAGATCTATAATTCATCAGAATCCCTAATATTACAACTGTCCGTACTGGCAAATTTAAAGTGTAAACCTATAATAATATATTACAATGTATTCCTAATAAGACACAATTCCCCTGGTGATATATCTGGGTGGGTCTGAGAAGTGCGGGAACAAACTCCTGGTCCACCGAGGCTCTCAACATAAATGGTTTACTGGTCACGTTGAGTGTTGGTTAATAAATATTGCAACCCAGATTCCTGACAATGTAACACTAAAGCAAGGTAAACTGTCGGTAGTGTGTTGAAAGCCTCTCAAGTCAGGCCCATTATGGTAATGTGCTCAAGTTACACCTGGGTTGTGAGGGGAAGGGTTTGCGCTGCTGATGGCGATGGTAATAGTGGGTGGCGGTACTGGTACTTTGGTTAGTGCTTCTAGTTCTGCTGATTTATGATGGAACTGGTGGTTGTCATGGTAATATATGTGTAGATAAATGGTGGTCAAATGTGAAAGGTACAAGAACTGAATGCTTCTGCTAGTTGAGCTATTGTTAACATTGATGTTATTTTGTCTGGAATATTTTGCATAACTTTGTTTTTTACTGTCATAAAATGGTATCGTGTTTTACACTTTATCTATATGCTATCTTATGCTATAAACTGTAGCTACGTCAGTCATTCTACAATGTACGTATTTCAACCCCCCAAAAACATTCCTTTGAGAGAAAGAGTGAGTGGGAGAGTTTAAGTGAGTGAAAGAGAGGCTTCTTCCATATTGCCCTGCTCTTTTTAGTCTTCTACCACAGATAATTTAACTATTAGATCCGAACTGGCCTGCATATAATTATCACAGGGTGTGTGTAGTTCGTGTATCTAGGTAAATATGTGTAGCTAACTCTAACTCACTCTCTCACACACACACACACTCTCTCTCTCTCTCTCCAATAATTCACCTCACCCATTAAACCTTGGTTAATCAACTTATCATCCTTTGTGTATAACTCTCACATTCCTTTATGATTCATATATTTATATGATCGTTTCCCTTGTCCATCCCTCCCCTATTATTAGTCAATAATTAGAACATGGACATTATTGAGTCAAACAGGGGAAGATGGTTGTAGGAATGTTGAAAGTAGTCACAAGGGTAGTGAGCATGGAAGTCGAGATGTCACTGCATGATAGTGTGGTAATCCCAATATTGACGTACGAGAGTAAAGCACGAGCGTTGCCGGAGAAACATTAATCATAATTGAGAGAGGTGGATATTAACCCTTATTTAGCGGGCTAGACGGTATATTTGACCGTGCCGCCCAGCGTGGGTTTTTACCATAAATGGGGTTGTTTCCGTGCTCTTTTTCATGCATAAACAAGACCCAAAGCGTAATACAAGTATGTATCTCTGAAAGGGCGTAAATTGAGCTTTCCAATGACACCCGAACCATCCTTCTACGATCACTGGTTGTCTTGCAATGATCGTGCAACCGAAGGGCAAAAACGGTAAAATACGGCAATTTATTTATATAATTACGTATGTAGCAAGGGAGTGAGGGTGGATGTAAGTGGAGTAAATCTCAGTAGGTCCATGGCGGCCGTGGCGAGCGGTCAGGAGGTAATCTACGCTCCTCCCACCGCTCCGCTCTCTCTCAGAGCACATTATGTGCTCAAAATTGCACTCGACAATAGCTGTGACCCGCCACATAGGCCACATTTATTTAACTCGACAATAGCCGGGTGCCGCCAGTTAAGGGTTAAGTACTGAAACTAAGCTTGACTTGTTGTTGTAGTGGTCCCAAGATTCCCTTATATGCATGTATATATATATATATATATATATATATATATATATATATATATATATAGAGAGAGAGAGAGAGAGAGAGAGAGAGAGAGAGAGAGAGAGAGAGAGAAGAGAGAAGAGAGATATGGTAACGGCAACCAATATGCACGGCCTTCTGCAATTAATGGAACAAAAAAATGTCACCATATTTACCGCCAGACAATACAGGGACTCGGACCAACGGAATGTAAGCTACGGCTTTAACACACTAACCTATAATGAATACAAGCAAAATAAATATACATTAAACATATTATCCTATAACAACATCGAATATATCTTGTTTTTCTTTATACGTGTTGGTGCCAAACAAATGAAGTATGCCTGATATTATACATATATGGCCTATACATACAAATGTATGCACATATAAACATACAGCCAGACACACTCACAAACATTCATATCCACATACAATATAACAAGAGTAAGCCAAGGATATAAACATACAACCACTAACCCCAGACAACCCCAAACACTTGACATGAAGGCGGTCGATGCAGTAAGTACCTGGACAATAATGTTCTGGCCAACACAAGTATTACCCTCAAATATTGCAGCTGTGTCCAGGACCTCTGGGACGTGATGGATATTAGTCTCGTTGTTATCACCTTCATTATTGTTATCATCCTTTCCAACAACACATGGTTTTACAGAATCGTATTCATATGAATAAATGTTGAAGTATGCAATGCTAGGTTCTGTGAATATAAAATATATTTATGAGTAGCATTATATTGTTATTACTGAGACTAACGCAAATAATGCATTACAAAGTGGTCGTGGAGGGAGTGATGGCGTCAGATATATCATTGTTTAGTGTGTTTTTTGTAAGGTACCCGAGTCTGATGGACAGATAAATAATGTTTATAATGTAATATAAAACTGAATTACCTTGTAAGCAAGAACAGCTACACAAATATATCTATATATACCGTATAGTTATCTAACGTGTACTGGGAATAATGAAGTGAAGTCCACATGCACATTGTTACCTCACAATCAATGCATCGTATTTACTAAATAGTACCAACTGTATGTATATAATATGAATTCATGTTTCATTATAGAATATACCCGTTATTCCCCCGAAAAAGAAAAAAAAAACACATCCTGTGTGAAGTATTGTAATATATTCCCACGCAAGTAATCCCATGTTGGTCCCTTTACTGTTTCCTACTTCACAACAGACAGTAATAACACAGTACATGGTGACATCAGTCACTATATTTATAAGAACATAAGAACATAAGAACATAAGAAAATGGGAGTCTGCAGAAAGCCGATTGGCCTAAGCAAGGCAGATCCCTGTCCCACACAACCCCAAATCAATTACAAAGCCCAATTATAGGCTCAACACTCTAATACCCTGAGGATCATCCTACCAAAACGGTTAGAGATTAACGCAGGATTATGGGGGTCTGCAGAGCGCTGATTGGCCCAACCCGGCTGATCCCCCTTCACACCCAACCCTTCTCGTCCATATGCTTATCCAATTTTATCTTAAAGCTCCCTACAGTTTTAGATCCCACTATAGCACTTGGTAGTCCATTCCACCCATCTACAACTCTGTTACCAAACCAATATTTGCCTATATCTTTTCTGAAACGAAATTTATCTAATTTGAAACCATTGGTACGAGTTCTTTCGCTATCACTGAGCTTTAGTACATTTGTCATGTCCCCTTTGTTAATCCCACTAACCCACTTGAACACCTCTATCATATCCCCTCTAACTCTGCGTCTCTCTAACGAATGTAAACCTAATTTCTTCAACCTTTCTTCATACGGAAGATTTCTAATATTATGGATCATTTTTGTCATTCTACGCTGTACTCTCTCCAATGAATCTATGTCCATTCTGTAATAAGGACACCAAAATTGGACAGCATAATCCATAGGGGGTCTCACTAATGACAAGTAGAGTTTTAAGATAACATCAGCAGTTCTGTTACTCACACTCCTAGAGATGAACCCGAGAATCCTGTTTGCCTTATTACGAACGCCTATACACTGTTTTCTAGGCTTCAAATCATTGCTAACAAACACACCTAGATCTTTCTCGCAGTCTGAATTTTCTAATTCTAAATTAGCTAGTTTATATTTAACATTTGTTTGCATCTTCCCTATCTTTAATACCTTGCATTTGTCAATGTTAAACTTCATCTGCCAATTTACTGACCATTCATGTAAGGTATCTAGATCCCTTTGGAGGCACTCTATATCGCTATCTGAATCAATTGATCTCCCCACTGCGAATTTACTTATCCTACTAGTTATACCTAAATCTAGGTCTTGGTACCATTTATGCTGACTCTCTGTTTTTTTAACCTCTCTTGATAGATTCTGATAGTAAGCAAGTAGGTGAATTTCGCCTAATAGTTTAACCATAGGATCGACTCTTAAGGCTCGTCTTAATCCACCATAATTGGCTTTTCTGAAATCTGGGATAAGTGTCGTATTCTCTTTAGCCTTTCCTGTCCATTGTATGTTAAAATAAATTGATTTATGATCACTATTTCCTAGTTGGTCTCCTATCTCTACATTATTTATCATTTGTTCATTATTACTGAGAACTAAATCGAGGATATTATTACCTCTAGTAGGCGAGTCTATGAATTGAAATAAAAAACTATCCTGTACCGCCTCAATAAACTCTGTTGAATCTGAGTCGCCGATTTGATGCTGCCAATCAATATTCGGAAAATTGAAATCCCCTATAATACACACATTGCTAAACCTTGATTCGTTTCTACTCATATTTGGTGGTCTATAAATAACTCCAATAATTATGGTCTCACTACCTTCGCTAACCTCAACCCAAACACTTTCGTTATCAGTATTTAGTCTAATACCTGATTTAATACAGCTTTTTAAAGAACTCCTGACAAACACTGCTATTCCGCCGCCCCTCCTACTTGTTCGGTCGCGTTTAAACAAACTATATCCTGGTATATGGAATTCTGCTAAAAAATGTCTTGATTCTGTATTAATCCATGTTTCAGTTAGTGCTATAATGTCTATATTTTCGTTGCTAACAAGTGCTCTAAGTTCATCCATTTTGTTACATAAACTCCTACAGTTTGTATAATATAATCGCAATGAATTTATTTTACTGGTATCGGATTTACCTTTATTTCTAACTGAATTCCCATCTTCTGTTACACCTTTAATATTTCTACTAGCAGTACAATTAAAATCCTGTGACTGATATTTTCTATTCCTATCTGATGTACCAGTACGGCAATTTACCCTATCTAGACAATTATTCTTACTCATATTCTCAGGCTTTATTTTCAGCGAAACCCCGCGACAGACCTGCAGACACAGCCCCAAGTGGTGGTCATAGTACTGTAAGTATATACATGACTGCGAGAACATTCAGTTAGGGGAAGGCATGACATAGGCTATGAGTAACAATCCAATGTCCAACAATTGTGTATATTCAACGATGTTTAATACGAAAATAAGTTAAACCTAATGCCTGATTAAGTATTCATCTCGGTTATATATATATATATATTTATATATATATATATATATATATATATATATATATATATATATATATATATATTTATATATCACAATACACCTTAACTTACTCCATATATCGCTATTTCGATATTCGATACCTTCAAGGCCGTTCCACATATATGCAATATTTCAGACGAGAGTTTATTTAGTAATGCTTCAAATCAAAGTGATTATCAAAATACAAGATGCATAGTAACCTGCTCCACACCTGCGACAAACCTGCTGACAGACTCCAAGCAGAACAGTGAACTGCTCCACACCTGCTGACTGACTCCAAGCAGAACAGTAACCTGCTCCATACCTGCTGACAGACTCCAAGCAGAGCAGTAACCTGCTCCATACCTTTTGACAAACCTGCTGACAGACTCCAAGCAGAACAGTAACCTTCTCCATACCTGCTGACAGACTCCAAGCAGAACAGTAACCTGCTCCATACCTGCTGACAAACCTGCTGACAGACTCCAAGCAGAGCAGTAACCTGCTCCATACCTTTTGACAAACCTGCTGACAGACTCCAAGCAGAACAGTAACCTGCTCCATACCTGCTGACAGACTCCAAGCAGAACAGTAACCTGCTCCATACCTTTTGACAAACCTGCTGACAGACTCCAAGCAGAACAGTAACCTGCTCCATACCTGCTGACAAACCTGCTGACAGACTCCAAGCAGAACAGTAACCTGCTCCACACCTGCTGACAGACTAACGTGGTGAGGGACAGAACCAGTAACTTCAGTTCGTCCACCACCATTCCGGAAATATAGTTAACACTGACAACAATCCCGTGTGACAAATACCCCGGATATATCAGTGACACACACACACACACACAAATACCCCGGATATTACCAGTGATGCCACCAACGAGTGTTGAGGGAAGTGGTGGTGACAACAGTGACACACACACACACACACTTTCATGTATACAACTAAAATGAGAATGCAGGCGAGTGGAGCAGCAGGGAGAAAAAGAAGATAGATGAATGAACGAGAGAATATTACAGAGAGCGAGAGGAAGGGAGAGGGAGGGAGGGGGGGGGGGGGGCACAATTGAGGGAGGTAAGGGTTGACGAAGAAAGAGATGCAGATAAATAATAGTCATACATAATTATGGCCGAGAAGGACGATGATAATAATCGGCAGCGACTTACTGTATGACATTTAAACTATTTGTCAATCAATTATATAAATGTCTGATTATAGTGCTATAAGCATTTCATAACATCCTATTATTCGGAGACTCAGCCAACAGCCCTCCTTATAAACCCACTCGTCCCAACAACAACCTGTACCAGCCTTTGTTGTCAAGAAAAATATATATGTATACTGCAAAAATGTAACTAATTCTTGTTACCCTGTTGGAGGTGGAGCGAGTGAAGGTATAAAATATATGATGGTGGAAAAATATGGTATGGTAAATATGATGAAGGGGGAGTAGACCGTGGGAGGGGAGACGAAGGGGAGGAAAGATGCCGTGGGAGGGAAGAAAAAGAGCGAGGGGAAATATATGTTAGGGGTAGACAGAGAAAGGGAGGGGAAGTAAAACATCAAAGGGAATTATAAAAACACAGAAATAAGAAGTGAAAAGATAATTTGATAGATCGATGGACAAATATAGAACAGGGGAGAGAGAGAGAGAGAGTGTGTGTGTGGATGTTACCAGCTTACAATAAATGCTGAGCGTGTCGTCATACATCTATTTGCTACAGTAAGTACTGATAGAAGTTTTCATTAATTACAATTGCATTAATATTAAAATTTCTCAACACAGATACATTAACAAACTAACAATTGTCATAATTGAAAACATATTTACATTATAAACTCATGATCGAATGGAAAGTTCCATCAGTTTAAACTATTTCTAGAATATCCCGTTACTATTCCTACCCCTTCCTAACTGGGATATACATATATATATATATATATGGTAACTTTTTGTATGGCCGATTTAATATGAACCTTGACTACTCTCTTATCTTGCGACTACAGTAATTTACTCCCCAATATAGTAAGTGAGCGTTGTTTTTATGTGGGCAAAAAACAAACAACAGATATATACAACAGCTACTTCTACTGTATGTAAATATACTCAGCTCTCTTGTTGTTGCCTTCCCCTCTCTCTTTTCTAGTAGACCTATTTATGTCCAGCCAAAGTTATTCTCGGGCTGAGGGTGTGGACCCCATATACAAGTGGAAGGTCGTTAACTTCCACCAACCCTGAACAGTTTAATAGACTTTTGGTTGGACATTTTCGCCGAGGGCCTGTGATGATCCTGATAAGGGGAGACTATCTTAATGGTGATCACTGCTACCGTTACTTTATAGTACAGTACTATAATGTACCAATGGTGGTGTAACATCCACTAACAGACCAGGCAGCTGTAGGTCTGTCTGTACTGCACTAAAGTCCAACAATACATCTTCCCTGTTGACCTGCAAGATTTGTACCGGATTTACCACCGTCCAAGTTAACAATGTCTACTATTTTACCGGTCCAAGGATGTCAACCATGCTAGGCTTGGCTGGACTCACACTCACACTTTAAGTCAGGTTAACTTAGGGACGGGTATACAAAAATCCCGAACTTATGGCCTTTAAGCCGCCTTATCTGACTTAGGAGGACCTAAGATATGAACAGGGTAGGGCGCCGTATCTCGTATGTCCAATATTGTATACACATATATATTTCATGGCACCCCACCCTGTTTCTAGGGTGTTAAGGCTCACTAAAGCGTCTAGGGTGTCCTATGTTGTTCAATCAATCACTGAGCGTTTCTGTAGACGCTTGTTCAGAACGAAGTGAAACGAAGCAGCCAATGATGAGAGATTAATCTCAGCTGTTTACATGAGCCCGTTTTCCGGAAATGTTGTGAGCAAGGATTAATTATTTATTTGTTATTAATATTATATATATATATATATATATATATATATAAATATAGTGTGTGAGTGTGTGTGTGTGTGTGTGTGTGTATGTGTGTGTGTGCGTCTTTTACGAGTATTGATCAGCCCGTCATCTGAACGTAATCCAATAGTGATGACAAATAATGATCCCCCTTGTACCGATTCAATTATACCCCGGCGATGTATTACTGATGCACGAATGCAACCCAATATTCAATTATACTGTATTTTAATTAAAAACTTTACTTTGATGAGGTAAGATTATTCTGTGCTATATTCTATCTATCTATCTATTGCCTGACGCCGCGATCCCAGAAGGGGTGGCCACGAACGAACCGCCCCCAATGCACCTACACGAAGATCGCGAGCAAGGCAATGGCAATATAAGAATGCCTCCTCTGGGACATGGTGCGTGGGCGGTGGTGAGTATCCGTGTGGCATGGGATATATAGTTAAAATAGGACTTCAGAGGCTATCAACCCTATTGGATTATTAAGCCAGCACACTGTAAGTCAAGAATAACGTCAGGACTGGAGCCTCTCTGCGAGAACTCCAGTCCCTGTGCATAATGGGGGGGGGGGGGCATCCCTGGCATAATCTCAACGCAATCGATACAGCTCTCAGTGAATCTCGTAACTCATACTGACTTGTGCCGTATTCGCGTTGACTTGTAACAGTCACTAATCCGAAAATGACAAGCACTCGCACTTCAATAGCGGTTTTATCGCGATTACTCATGGTAACTTGCAGTGACACGTAGTGACTCGTTGTGGCTCGCAAGTATACTCACGGTGACTCGTACTCTCTTGTGGTGCCTCGTGGAATTTAGCACACTCGTGGTAATTTTTGCGCAAGTTGCCAAGACTCTACACTCTTGGCAACTCGCGCTCACACTCATGTATATGTGAACTAAGTTTCTCACTCATGGCTCGAAGCAACCCCATCTCTGTAGCTGCCTCGCTCCACTGATTCACTGACTCACCTTCTAGACTCAGACCTTCACTCTTAGAACGCCACCTCAATGAACTCACTAGGCATTGCCCCCTATTGCATATTTTGAATATGGGAATATTCATACAGTGCTATTTAATCAGAGATTGCCTGTTCTCTCTCACACTAGCTTTGTATTTCTAGTATATTTATCATTATATTGTGTTCATATTTATGCGGTGTTGGTATACATGAAATACACGAGAGAGAGAGAGAGATAATAACTCTTGTCTCTCTCTGGAGCTACATTCCCACATATCTATAATTAAGTCACGGTTATGTGAAGCCCAACTGCACCCCGTATGTCTGTCTAGTGCACACACACACACACACACACACACGTACAGTATACATATATATACACAAACACTCTCACACACACACACACGTACAGTATACATATACTGTATATACACACATACCCACAGTTATTCAGTCATACGAACCCTGACTGCCATAATAGTATAACATTTCCAGCATACTGTATATTCGTAAATTTACGACCTAATCTTACAATTACATTCACGTATCCAAGGGCTATGCAATTAAATATATATATGTATGTCCGATGAAATACACTTCCAAAAGAGCGTGCGTCACTTTTAAGTCCCAAGTAACATATGACAAATACCCAAAGTGGAAGCTCCTCGGGAATCCCAAAAGCCAAGGAGAAAACTTTGGGTTCGTTTTTCTGTAAACTTTGCCGCTAACAAGAGGGAACTATTGCACAACAATCATAGAGTATAGAGCACTGCTTCACTGCTTCGAACGCCCAACTACACATGTGGTTTTGTTATATAGGCAATATTCTAAGGTACTGTACTACCTGCTATTTATCAATCCCACATTGCTTCAATAGTCGTGAATATACCAAACACATTTCTGGGTACTTATTTTAGTATCTATTATATTAATTTTACTCCAACCCCAAACACCTCCCAAAGAAATTAATGACAAAATTTGATCCACCTGGATTCGAACCAGGGTTACCACCCACATATGTTAAACACCCTCTAACCATTACACCATCAAGACGAAACTAATGTTTAGTTTTTAAAATGTTTAATATGGTAAGTTACATTTTATTATGTGTGGCAAAATATATATAATTAATACACATTGTGAAAGAATAAAATACGAACAATTAGAAAGAACAACACAGCCATAGGTGAACGATTAAGTATGGTATTACTGCATGGTACCAGAGAACAATGTAACGGGAATATAATGATACAACTTAGTTAATATCGTGAGAACAGATAAGCTATTATTAGTCTCTCTCTCTCATATAATAAGTCTTCCGTAATGCCCCACTATTGAGTATAATATCCGGAAGTATATGGTATGATAATTGGTAAATTATTCTGCATTTTCACCAGAGATGTGTTGCCAATTTGGCAATCATGCTTACATATCGGTGCAACCAAGAAACTAATTTAATGTATGAGAGTTTAAAGTATATATTAATTTTCTTAAATACGCAAATTAGCCCCCTCCAGTGAGTAAGGGGCCAGTCATGTAATACGAGTCTTGAAATGAGGCATAGATTCTTGTTAAGCTATATTTGTGTTCTCTCTCTCTCTCTCTCTCTCTTTTTTGCTTAACAACACCATCCAAGAATTAACAATAGAAGCAGTACGGATTTGTAATAGTATTGCTGGGCATTGGAAAGGTTTATATATTGACCGAAATGGTTCATATCTAACCAACAATCAAATAGAACTGGCATCTGTGAAATGGTCGCCACCCATTGGTCGCATTTAGTTTTTGTGTTTGATGGTATTGGAGTTGCTGTTCTATAACGTTGGTTATCTTTGTTTGTGTTTCGTTATTTGACAAACACATCTATACAAATACAGAATATTTATATATTAGATAAAAACTGTGTTATCATATTTTCCACTCTTTCCTCCGATCTTCCCAATTTAATTCATTAGCTACAGTCAAATATACCCAAGAATATTGCTCAAGTGGCCTAGTCCCTGGCTTACCTATCTAATGGGAGCTTCATAGAACCATTAGCTTCCTATCTCAAGACATTATTGTTGCCATGGTTCATATTGATATTCAAGGCTGGAAGGTAATTTGTGGTAAGTGGACCTCTTGAGGCTGAAACACAGCCTACTTATCTGGCATAATAAATAATAAAGAAATATACACTGTAAATGAACGCCACCTAACATTTGTTTAGTTGTCAACGTTGAATACAGAAAATAACAATAATTGACTACATTTGTCATTGTTGCGTGGCAGGAATATGTTATAGCAAACACTTAATGGTATAACATTTGGTGAAGGAAGCCACAGATTAAAATAGACGACTATTCCTCTCAGTCCATTACACTGTTATTATCTGTTATAACCTGACCATTACCAGTGTCCACCACACAATACCAGTATATAAGACTACCATCACTCACAGTATTGTGGTGGTGGTCCATCTATTATGGCCTTTGTAGGGAACGATAAAGCTGCCTTTCCATACTACTGTATACTGTACTATTATAACACTATTACTAAATGAACCTCTCTGGTCAACCTCATACACACAAACATTCCCAGGTCTGGATAGTATACCATTGTATCTGATGGTTGATAAACATTGTTAACCGAAATTACACCACGTCCTACAGGAAAACTGTCTTGGTATTATGTGCAACAACTCCTTTATGAATCACGATACAAAGTATTTTCCCTCTGCAATAACTTCAATATAATTTTCCTTTCGATAGAATACAAAAATAATGCGTTAGAAATAGTTTAAGAGAGTTTGGAAGATGCATATTTTATCATGAGAGTTAAGGAACATTTCAATGATGATGTATAGCCCCACAACGGGCACATTATCGAGACTGTAGTTTATTCTGGTGGGAACACTTCTGGCCACCATTGTGTTGGCTATAAGTCAAGGCCGAAGAGGGTCAAGTGAAAGGATTATACAATGTGTATATAACTTCAATGATTAGGCTACCTGCTGAAAAGGATATTGTTCTTAATATTGACCGATCATATATTTTAATTATATAAACAAATTTGATAAGAAAAGGATATCTTCAGTTTAACCCCTTCATGGTACGATGGCGGGTTTCTTCCATATATTCTGGCAATTATTATGCAGTATTGTGCAGTTTGACAAGGATCTCTTGGTATCAATATATACACAGTCCTCCCTAAGCTGACGCCAATCGCTTAATTATAGCCAAAATAAACTAGGTATAATTAACTGAATGGGATTAATGCTTCTAAACAACTACAACAACTGTGAAATGTCAGCTCTCTGCTTGTTGACCTCTCCCCTGCTGTCTAGTAGACCTATTAATATCACCATAATATACATTAACGTTATCCTCGGGTTGGGAGTTTGGCCGCCATATACAAGGGGAACAGCTTTAACTTTCAACAACCCTGGAAAGTTTAATAGAATGTTGGTGGGAATTATCACCGAGGGACTGTGATGATCCTGATAAGGGTAGACTATCTTAATGATGATCACTGCTACCGTTACTTTATACTACTATAATATACCGAGGAGACCAGTCAGGGATATATATATATATATATACATATATAAGTCTCACAAGGAAAAGAAGAACCAGCGTAGTAGCGAACATCTTATCTTTATTGGTTACCAAACGTTTCGGAGAAATCAGTCTCCATCTTCAGTGAATCTAAAATAAATGAAAGTTTACATAAGAAATAAAACAAATAATTACATATGGATGTGAAATATCAAGCAGTAAAGTTCGTATGAATATGAACCGATAAGAGCTAAACATAATAAAACAAAAACTATGTATTAAGAGAACAGCATTAAGCTAAACTTAAACAAATACTACTAATAAGAGAGGGTATACAATAAAGTACGAAAAGAAAATGGAAGGATATTTACTGAGTGAAAAGAGGTGTTGCAGTGGCCGTGTTGTTCAGGCTAGGCTTTAATTTATTTATATAGATTGATTCTGAGGTGATAAGGTCACAGCGTGAATGGCATGTGGTTAGTATCTGGAAGTCTGTGGAAGAGAAAGGGTGATCAAACTGGTGAGAGTAATCGCGGATAGCAGAAGTGGAAGGCTTAGAAATCAACCTGCCTGTTCGAATGGATTTACCTTGGTGCTCCCGGATACGGTGAAGCAACCAACGTGAGGTGCAACCCACGTATCTAGCAGTACAGCTAGAACAGATGAACTGGTAAACCACATTGGAATGGAGGTTCATAGGAAGAGAAGAAGTATGTTTGAGGAAATTTCCTATAGTGTTATTATTAGAAAAAACGAATTTGTAATTGATATGTGGGTAGCAGTTGCGAAGAGTTTTTTTGGAGGGATTTCCTAATTTCATAGCTAAGTGGCCCTAAATATGGGAGTTTAAAATATGTAGTGTCTTTTTCCTGAACCATTCACTGAAGATGGAGACTGTTTTCTCCGAAACGTTTGGTAACCAATAAAGATAAGATGTTCGCTACTACGCTGGTTCTCCTTTTCCTTGTGAGACTTCGATTCCCAAGAGGAAGCTCCATTGCAGAAATTATATATATATATGAGAGAGAGAGAGAGAGAGAGAGAGAGAGGTGGAAATTTAGAGAATAACATACGCTGCGAAAAATAAAAATACGAACAAATAGATTAATTATCATACCAGCCATAGGTGAACGATTATTATTTTACTGCATGAGACCATAGAACAATGTAATGGGATTATAATTATACATCTTACTGAATATACAGTGACAACAGATTAGCTCAATGTACAAACACACATTAGTAGTCTCTCTCTCTATCTTTCTCTATCCCTCTATTAAAATGTAAAACTTGCAAACTAAGCAAACCAAAAATGGGACAAAGCCAATATAAAGTCATACAACTACTGTTCCGTAATGCCACGCTAAAGAGTAAATACCGTACTTATTCAATATGCTGTTACATTATTCAATAATATGACCAGAGGTGTGTGCCCTATTTGGCAACCATGCCTACCTATACCGAAACTCCTTTAATTAATGTGCGTATAATGTTTACATTCCTTTTCTCACATACTTAAATTACCCCGGACAATTAGTGGATACTGGATAGAAAATAATATGCCCTACGTATCCTACTGTGTGTCGCAAAAGGCGACTTGAAAAAGGGGTTGCGTAAGTCCAGTAAGGTTATCCTATACAGTGAAGTGTTGTTATGGCAGCAGTATATACATGTGGTTCCCATTTACATCTGATGTGTTTATTATCAAATACATGATCCCCGTATGGTTAATTATACATTATACATTAAAACGTCAAAGTGGAAACATAATGTTCACTTGTTCAGGCAGCAAGATCACTTTTAACCTATGTCTGACGGGCAGCCAATCTCACACAACAACAACAATATTTTCTTCGGTACCAGGCAATTCAAGCGAGGTGATTGGAATTCCCGAGTTTCTCTCTGGTTCCTGGAGGAGTGACACCACTTGAGACAACCAGTGGTGAAAAGGTAATATATATTATCTTGGTTGTTGTTTATTGTTTACAAGTACACTGGTAGATTATAATTATGTACTTAAGAATGAAGGGAATATTAACTGTTATAAACGTTACGATGCACGTGGTTGTATTGCGAAACGTAGACAGTCTATATATGGTTGTAAGTGTCAATGGCCTAATTAATTCGTAGAAGGTGGCGAGGTGTTTGCAAAACAAAGTACTTTACTGGCTCAAAACGTGCTGATGGATCATACATGCTGATGGATCATACAGAGTGGTTCAAGATATGGATGGTGGGTTTTATGGTGTGTGCAAATGGAACCAGGTGTTTATGGAAGGAAACCTGATGTATGTAAATTAAGGTTATCATTTACGTTACTATACCATATTGTGTTTTACACATTTCATATCCACAAATTAAATTAACCTGTATGGCCCAGTTTATCAGTGGAAATGGCAGTTTTGTTGTAGGGCATCTGTAAGAGTCGTATACAAACAAGTTAATATGGCAAATCAAAATATGCAAATACACAACGCAAATATATATTTAAGCGATTATAAAGTGATAATAATTGCACATAAATCATTGTGAGGGAATTGCTATGAGGCGGGATACTGTTGAGTGATCAGTGTGATAATTCCATTAATGAACTCGCTTCTCTAACAGTATTTAGATGAACATTGCAAGCATTACTAATGTAAACACTATTAAAAAGACATTTTGAGACTGTCTTCAACACTGTACCTACCCAATTCCCCCCAGACCCACATCAGCCGTGAAGCCAAAATCTAGTGTAGGCGTTATCCCAGGTCCTGACTGAAGGGATCACTCTGGTATGTATGAAGCGGAACACCAATGTTTACTAAAGTGGACCAACATGCATGGCTGATAGCTTGGATATGCTTTGTTTACATAGTGACTATTGAAATGGGGATAGTTAGTGACATATTTCTGGTATAATTCCATCATATCCCTTATCCCTTACAGAAAATATAGACATAATTGCGCTAACTGAAACGTGGATTAATACAGAATCTAGGCATTTTTTAGCAGAATTTGATATTCCAGGATATAGTTTGTTTAAATATGACCGAACAAGTAGGAGAGGCGGGGGTATAGCAGTGTTTGTCAGGAGTACATTAAAAAGCTGTATTAAATCAGGTATTAGACTAAATAATGATAATGAAAGTGTTTGGGTAGAGGTTAACGAAGGTAGTGAGACCATAGTTATTGGAGTTATATATAGACCGCCTAATATGAGTAGAAATGGCGGAACATCGTTATGGGAGGAAATTAAAATAGCATCAAGGTTTAGCAATGTGTGCATTATGGGGGATTTTAATTTTCCGAACATTGATTGGCAGCACCAAATAGGCGACTCCGATTCAGTAGAGTTTATTGAGGTAGTACAAGATAGTTTTTTATTTCAATTCATAGATACGCCGACTAGAGGTATTAATATTCTTGATTTAGTTTTCAGTAACAATGAACATGTGATAAATGATGTAGAGATTGGTGACCACCTAGGAAATAGCGATCATAAATCTATTTATTTTAATATACAATGGACAGGGAATGCTAAAGAGAATACGACACTTATCCCAGATTTCAGAAAAGCCGATTATGGTGGGCTAAGAAGAGACTTAAGGGTGGACCCTATTGTTAAGCAATTAAGTCAGGATATGCCAGAGTTAAACTTGCCACCTACATATAACCAGTTTATTGCTTCACTCCACAATGCTCAAAATAAATATATCCCTAAAAGAAAATTTAGATCGCCGCAGAACCAACCAAAATGGATGACTAATAAGCTAATAGATCTTATAGGAAAAAAAGAAAGGAATATATAGAAAAAATAAAGAAAGGCGAAAATCATCTACATATATACTATCAGACTCTATCAAGACAGGTCAAAAAGGAAATCAGGAAAGTAAAAAGAAATTATGAAATAAGGATAGCCAATGACTCAAAAAATAACCCTAAAGCTTTTTACCAACTATATAAATCTAAAGTTAGAGATGTAATAGGCCCCCTAAAAACTTCAATAGGAGAAATAACAGACAATTATTTAGAAATGTGCAGTACATTAAATAGTCAGTTTCTTTCCGTTTTCACTAATGAAAATTTGGCACAGATTCCAGAAGTCAATATGGTATATAGTGATAGTATAGAAAATATGTTAAGTACAGTTAGTATAAGTAGAAATTGTGTGCTTAAGGAAATTGACAGACTGAAACCTCAAAAATCGCCTGGTCCTGACGAGGTATATGCTAGAGTATTAAAAGAATGCAGAGATGAGTTAAGTAGCCCATTAGCATTTTTATTTAACAAGTCTTTAGAAACAGGTTTAGTTCCAGAAGCTTGGAAGCTTGCAAATATAGTTTCCGATCTTCAAAAAAGGTGATAAATCGATAGCATCCAATTACCGTCCCATTAGTCTCACATCAATCATAGGAAAGTTGCTAGAGTCTATTATTACTAGGAAAATTAGAAGCCACTTAGACAAATTTAACTTAATAAATTCTTCTCAGCATGGATTCACTCAGGGACGTTCTTGCCTTACTAATTTGCTTAGCTTTTTCTCAGAGGTATATGAAGCAGTAGATAGTGACAAGTCATATGATATTATTTATTTAGATTTCAGTAAAGCTTTCGACAGAGTTCCTCATGAGAGATTGATGAGAAAGGTTGAGGCACATGGAATAGGTGGATCGTTGTTGGGATGGATTAGGTCATGGCTAATTGGTAGGAAACAGAGAGTCAGCATAAATGGTACCAAGTCAGAGTGGGGAGCAGTCAAAAGTGGTGTCCCCCAGGGATCGGTATTAGGTCCCCTGTTGTTTCTTATATACATAAATGACCTAGATTTAGGTATAACTAGTAGGATAAGTAAATTCGCAGACGATACTAAAATGGGGAGATCAATTGATTCAGATAGCGATATAGAGTGCCTCCAAAGGGATCTAGATACCTTACATGAATGGTCAGTAAATTGGCAGATGAAGTTTAACATTGACAAATGCAAGGTATTAAAGATAGGGAAGATGCATACAAATGTTAAATATAAACTAGCTAATTTAGAATTAGAAAATTCAGACTGTGAGAAAGATATAGGTGTGTTTCTTAGCAATGATTTGAAGCCTAGAAAACAGTGTACAAGCGTTCGTAATAAGGCAAACAGGATTCTCGGGTTCATCTCTAGGAGTGTGAGTAACAGAACTGCTGATGTTATCTTATAACTTTACTTGTCATTAGTGAGACCCCATATGGATTATGCTGTCCAATTTTGGTATACTTATTACAGAATGGACATAGATTCATTGGAGAGAGTACAGCGTAGAATGACAAAAATGATCCATAATATTAGAAATCTTTCGTATGAAGAAAGGTTGAAGAAATTAGGTTTACATTCGTTAGAGAGACGCAGAGTTAGAGGGGATATGATAGAGGTGTTCAAGTGGGTTAGTGGGATTAACAAAGGGGACATGACAAATGTACTAAAGCTCAGTGATAGCGAAAGAACTCGTACCAATGGTTTCAAATTAGATAAATTTCGTTTCAGAAAAGATATAGGCAAATATTGGTTTGGTAACAGAGTTGTAGATGGGTGGAATGGACTACCAAGTGCTATAGTGGGGTCTAAAACGGTAGGGAGCTTTAAGATAAAATTGGATAAGCATATGGACGAGAAGGGTTGGGTGTGAAGGGGGATCAGCCGGGATGGGCCAAGCAGCACTCTGCATACCCCCATAATCCTGCGTTAATCTCTAACCGTTTTGGTAAGATGATCTTCAGGGTATTAGAGTGTTGAGCCTATAATTGGGCTTTGTAATTGAACTGGGGTTGTGTGGGACAGGGATCTACCTTGCTTAGGCCAATCGGCTTTCTGCAGACTCCCATTTTCTTATGTTCTTATGTTCTTATGTCACTCTCACCACACACACACACACACACACACACACACACACACACACTCACACACACACACATTACGGTCACGGTGGCCGAGCGGGCTTAGTACTCTTTATTGGGAGCGTTAGTTCTGGTGTCGGGGGTTCAGTCCCACGCGCCGGCAGGGGAAGTTCTCTCAAAAACTTTCCCTGGCCGTGAAGGCAAGATCTGGGCGGATCGTCTCGGGGGACCCACAAAGACTCCTGCCCACGTCCTACTCCCTTGGGAGTATGTAGGCGCTCTCGTTAGCTGCCAGGATCAGTCTGTTGATCCATTAGGATAAGATCTAGGTTAAGTCTGTGTATTTTCAGCCCCATTGGCTGCCGGCTTGAAATTAACCGATTATTATTATTATTATTACAGTACACAGTGACTCTCACTGTCACTCTCTCCCTCGCTCACACACACACACACACACACACACACACACACACACACACACACACACACACACACACACACACTCACTCTCACTGTCACTCTCTCCCTCGCTCACACACACACACACACACACACACTCACTGTCACTCTCTCCCTCTCTCATACACACACACACACACACTCACTCTCTCCCTCTCTCACACACACACACACACACACTCTCTCCCTCTCTCACACATACACACACACACACACTCACTCTCACTGTCACTCTCTCCCTCTCACACACACACACACACACACACACACACTCACTCTCACTCTCACAAGGACCAATTCTCTTTCTAATTTACATCAAAGACATAGATGAGGGTCTCGCCTGTACAATCTCAAAATTTGCTGACGATACAAACATTGCAAATAGCGTACTCTCAAAAGATCAAGTTGACGATATGCAACACAATCTAGATAAATTGTCACATTGGGCCCAAATTTGGCAAATGAGTTTCAATGCGGATAAATGTAAAGTACTACATATCGTATACCTAAATGAGAAAGAAAACTATTCGATGAATGGCACTCAGCTTAAGAATGTAAACAGAGAAACCGATCTGGGAGTAACAATATCGAGTAACCTAAAACCGAGTCAACAATGTTCAGAAGTTGTTAAGAAGGCAAACAAAATAATTGGCTTTATAGGCAGGTCATTTGAGCATAAATCCAAAGACGTTATCCTAACCCTTTACAATTCCTTAGTCCGCCCTCTTCTGGAATACTGCATTCAATGCTGGTGCCCTTATTACCAAAAGACATAAACAAGCTAGAACGAGTTCAACGTAGAGTTACCAAAATGATACCTAGCCTAAATAACAAACCATACGA
Organism: Paralithodes platypus; assembly: GCA_032716605.1. NCBI lineage: Eukaryota > Metazoa > Arthropoda > Malacostraca > Decapoda > Lithodidae > Paralithodes > Paralithodes platypus. Next base: position 15,210,232 of record CM064533.1, on the reverse strand, counting down.
AGAGCGTCTTAGAGAATTAAATCTATTTCCTTTAACCCAGCGCAGATTAAGAGGTGACTTAATTCAAGTGTTCAAAATCATGAAAGGCATCGACAATATGAACTGTAGTAAGTACTTCACTATCGACCAATCTAATTACACGCGGGGAAACGGTTGCAAAATTACTGGTAAATCTTTTAACTCACACGAATCTAAGAATTTCTTCTTCAATCGAGTTGTCAACTTGTGGAATGGGCTTCCCCAAGACGTTATAGACTGCAGTACTGTTGATTCATTTAAACTCCGCCTAGACAAATATCTCGCATCAAACCCGCGACTGACTGCGTTTGTAAATGAATAACTTTATTTTATCCTCCCCTCAGTTACTAACCCATATGTCCCCTACTAACTTCCTAGTCCTGCCACGGACAGTAGTTCCAGGGCAGTAGTTCCCTTTCCAATGTTCCCTTACCCACTCTAAACCACTGTTTGGACACTTGATCCTCAGTGTTTTGGAGGACAAGCAGCCTAGAAGGGTCACTAGACCTGTTGTTGCAGATTTCCTTACTATTATGGCAATATATGATATAATGACGTTATCCGCCACCGATATGCACTTTACACTCACTATATAAGACACCGTGCTGAATAAGTTTTTACAGTATCTCTCTCTCTCTCAGCACGCCTAATGCCCTCTTTCAACAAAAGCTCTTGCTTGTAAAATAATCATTTTTCTCCTTGCTATAAGGTCCACTGTGTGTGATGATTTATTCAATTCGTATTATTTTGTATTTAGTTATATTGTAATCGTCCCTCACTCTCCCTCTGTTCATCAGTATGTTAACAACCTTTACCGTTATGGCCTACAATCATATTCACCTTTTCCCATCCACATTAACGTCCACACTATCATGCTTAAATTTCCAAACACAGAAACAATGGGGTGAGGTAAGCAAGGTTAGGTAATATCAGTAATAGAAAGAGAGGGGAGAAAAGACTAAAGAGGGAGGGTGAGGAACCAGTTAAAGTATATGGACAGAGAACTGCAATCAAGAAAGACTAAAGAGGGAGGGTGAGGAACCAGTTAAAGTATATGGACAGGGAACTGCAATCAAGAAAGACTAAAGAGGGAGGGTGAGGAACCAGTTAAAGTATATGGACAGGGAACTGCAATCAAGAAAGACTAAAGAGGGAGGGTGAAAAACCAGTTAAAGTATATGGACAGGGAACTGCAATCAAGAAAGACTAAAGAGGGAGGGTGAGGAACCAGTTAAAGAATATGGACAGGGAACTGCAATCAAGAAAGACTAAAGAGGGAGGGTGAGGAACCAGTTAAAGTATATGGACAGGGAACTGCAATCAAGAAAGACTAAAGAGGGAGGGTGAGGAACCAGTTAAACTATATGGACAGGGAACTGCAATCAAGAAAGACTAAAGAGGGAGGGTGAGGAACCAGTTAAACTATATGGACAGGGAACTGCAATCAAGAAAGACTAAAGAGGGAGGGTGAGGAACCAGTTAAACTATATGGACAGGGAACTGCAATCAAGAAAGAGAAGAAAGTGAGTAAGAGAAACAAAAGAGAACGAAAGGGAGAGACTTACATAGACTTCCATGGATACACTGGCCACACAGACCTTACGATCCAAACGAGGTGGCCAGGACTTAATTCTAGTAGAGATGGCATATCCGATAGAAAAGGAAAGTTGAAGGAAAGGATAGAAAAGAAGAAGGCTCTCTCCCCACCCTCCGTCCCTCCGGCAATTCCCGTACATGAAAAAGTTGGAAGTGATTAACCTTGCTGGGCTTCGAAATCCCCAGAAGGAATTTACAGGAAAGATTGGAAAAAAAAAGAAAGGGAAAACAAAAAAGAAATTAAAAAAATCATGCAACCCTTCGCCTTAGCAGCGTGTAACTTTTGGGGTTAATTGCAATCATCCAACCCATCACCCTTAGTAGTATGTACATATTTAGTGATGTTTATTATTCTTATTTTGTATTTGTGTATTATTATTTTTTTGTTTCTTTTCTAACGCTCTCTTCAGCTGAACAAATAATAACGGTGATAATTACTGCCTACTCCATACCAATTTTGTTGTGGTATGAGTCTAGATTTTTCTTAAATGTATCTATAGAGGAGCTGTCTATTACTTTATTTGGAAGTTTGTTCCACTCATCAATTACACTGTGAGTGAAGACATTTTTGTTGTATCTAGATTCGCTCTCCGACCTAATAATTTTAAATTGTTTCCTCCTGTAGATGTTACTTCGGCTTTTTTGAATAACTTATCTAGATTAATGTTACTGAATCCTTTTAGAATTTTAAAACACTCTATCAATTGGCCTCTCGTCCTTCGTCCTTCGTCCTTCGTGTCTTAAGTGAAAATAGATCAAGTTCTCTCAGTCTTTCATCATATGATTTATTTCTCAATGAAGGACTTAGCTTAGTGGCTCGCCTTTGCACAGATTCCAATTTTTTAATATCCTTTATGAGGTGAGGTGACTAAAAGTGAACAGCATATTCGAGGTGCGGTCTCACCATACTTTTGTATAAGGGCAAAACTATGTCTTTGCTGTGATAGTGGAAGTTTCTTCTGATGAAACCTAGTGCCTTGTTTGCTTTGTTTGCAGCCGCTGTGCATTGATTGGAAGATTTTAAGTTTTCGTTTATCAACACTCTCAAGTCTTTTATTTGTGTTACATTTTTTATCTTTTCTTCATTCATGTAGCATTCATATGTATTGTTTTTAGAGAGAGAGAGAGAGAGAGAGAGAGAGAGAGAGAGAGAGAGAGAGAGAGAGAGAGAGAGAGAGAGGATAGGGATGACAGTGAGTCTGCCTGAATATATAGTGCCAATATAGCTTTCCTGTATAACATAGCCGAGTAGTAAAGTTGGTGAGTTACGACATAGACAAGGGTGAATACATACTGCGGGTGGGTCATCACTGGGTAATGGAAACCAACACATTTGTTCAATATTTATTGATTTGTGAAGGGAGGCAGTTGAAGTTTACACGCATAAAACTACGCCCGTGGAATCTGCAGGGATTTGGAAGTTGAGGCGGAAGCTGGTGGATTGTTTTGGCTGCAAACTTTGTCACTAACACGAGTGAACTACTGTACAAACATAGAAGGGAGGAGGGAACGGGTTTGAAGGATACCAAAATACTGAGCAACAAACAAAATATATAGTCTGTAAGTATTGATTTTGCTTGAGGGGAGGGAGATTGCAGAGATTTATGGATTATAACATGCATATTGGACGCACATAAGTTCAATGTTTACAGTTAACCTCTAGTAACTCACGCTAAATTATGATATATGCTGCATGCAAATGATACCTCTACAGTATGCCAGGAGGGGAATTAACATCAATGCATTAGTCCCGCGGTGCGTGGGGTTATTTGTATAAATCCTTTTTAGTGTAGTCCTACAACTTTGCATGGAAATAACTTCCACCAAGTAGGATTCCACTATTTCATTATCTATATGGGAAAAGGTTGGATAAAAATCACACCGTGGTATAATGGGTTAAAGTGTGGGGTGTCGACCTAATCGACTCGGTTCGAATCCTGGCTGAGGCCTAAACACATGGCACATTACAATTGTATCCAAGTCCACTGTAGATATATTCATTCATGGAAAATATCATTGTACAAGCAAATATTAAATGGCATATACTATAAAGATGGTGCCTGTAACATTCCAAGAATGTATGAACACCGCTAGTCATAAGTCCTCCTTGGTAATGTATAAAACATACAACTGTTTAATGAGTCTCTCAGGCAGTGACGACTCACATTTAAATAGAGCTCTTGAACCGCCTCGGTTTAAAAAGAGGAGGTCCATTAGTGGACCGATCTAACTTAGAAGGAAGAATCACGGTTAATTTTTCCTTTTCTCATAAAGATCGACCTGGGGCGATATTTTTTGGCCGTGGGAGATTTATAGCCGACTATTAGTATAGCAATAATGAAACTGTGTTTCGATCGAATGATTTTCAGACCGAGATTCTATTCTGATTGAGTTTAAAATGAAGTCAGATGGATCAATGGTTATGTTTAGTTATTTAGAAACTACAATATAAACTTATGAACAATAAAGAAGTAAAACATTAGTTTCCACAATATGAACAATTATGAATTACACATGGCTGGGAACATTATAGTATTCCTACTAAAGTACAGTATAATATAACTTAGAAAATATTAAAATATAACATATCAAATATTTCCTGTAATAGGAGAAAAGATAAATATTAACAGAGGAAATACTAAACTAAAAGCAAGATCAGAAATGTACGCATTATAATTTGACACACTCTTCTCTCTCTGATACAATAAACAACCCACAACCCACACCTGTAGAACAAATCTACACTAACAGAGGTAAACGTTGAAGGTGATGATACTACACAACTTCTGAAGTACTCAATACTTACAAATATGTAAATAATTATCCATTATATCTCTCGACTTGATGCAATATTGTCCACATGATACCAATTAACCTACCACGAGTGTGAAGTATGGCAGAAACCAAGCCCTGTCAGTGTTGACAAGTTAGGAGGCCATAAACAAACACAAACCAGGTTTAGAACCGCATAGTTATAAGAGGGTAACTCAATCATTTGTTGTTAGCTATACCGTGAACACTTGTGTATTTAAGCAATGGGTATTTACTTATGATTTAGTTAGCTTGCCTGAAGTTTCTAAACAATAAACGTCTAAAAGAATACTTGCAAACAAAACACAAAACAAAAAATTAAACATGACGTCAATAAAAGTGTTTGTAATGTAATTCGCCCCATTGCATATTCTGACCGGATTGAGTTGTGTGTCAAACATCAGTGACAACCCTGTGGTGGGACATTAGTGGTAACTATTTTGGTGTGTGTGTGTGTGTGGGGGGGTATATATATGTGTGTGTGTGTGTGTGTTTGTGTGTGAGACAATGATACTATTCCAACCCATCATACAGTTGTAGACGTCATACGATATACAGTACGTCTAGATTCAGCAATTAATATTGGCTTCTGAGCGTGTTCTGAATGCTGCAACATCTTCAACGGACATGATCTCTTTCCAATTCCGTCTGACGGGCAGCCAATCTTACACACCAGAATATTTGTGTTGCCACCAAATACAGACTGGCGTATAGGAAATGCCTTCGTAATTCAAATGTTATCGCCTAAGTCGGGGTATTGCTTGAACAATAGTGCATTGGTAGATGGTCTTTAAACCATAAATATCCAAAACCTTCATGAATTGCAAAGAATCCTTTCACGAAAGATGAAAACATACAAGTGTTGACAAAATGATTGTTCAAAGGAGCTTAAAAGAAAACAAGCAACAAAATATATAACGATTGCCACAAGGTTGTTTGTATTAAATCTACCTAGTTTATGTAATCAAATATTAAGTACCGGTATGAAGGCAGGTTATTCCTTTGCAAAACCAGGTAATCAGGATTAAAAGTAAGCTATGTATCTTGTCGGTTTGTGAACTTTTGGACACATGCAACACGCAATGAAATTTTTAGGTAGTCCATTCCATAAGTTTACCACTAATGCTTTACTTTAGGCGAGTGAAAAGGTTTTCCAATGATCTTACAACTATTTTCCCTAGTGCAATTGGATGATCAATTGTGAACTAGGCTATTTGTTAACATTTACATTGTCATAACTGTCTAAACTTGTAAGTGCTTTAATTAGGTCCTCTCTTAGCTTGCGTCCTTGAAGGATAACTATTGCTAATATAATTGTTACTTATACATTTGCTTATAGAGCTTTATTGTGCTTTCTTATATGAAACTATTTGGTTAACTTTATTAATTAACTATTTACCCTTCCCTTGGTTGTGTTATGCCAGTCACATAACCAGTTGGGTTGTGTGGGTTAACCGAACTTCTTGGGTTGACACAATAGTACTGTGAGGGTGAGGTGAACCAAGAAGGCTTCTTGAGGGGCTGTACAGTACAACACAACTATTGCCTTTCGAATATACTTATATGCAGAAACACTAAGTAACATACGTTCAAGATCTTCTGGTCTTGCTATATGGCCACAATGGCACATAACAATGACAACAAATTACCTTATCATTATTGTAGTAGTATCGGTACTAACTATTATTATAGAATTAAGGGCTGTCATTTCTTTGACCATAAGAACATAAGAACATAAGAAAATGGGAGTCTGCAGAAAGCCGATTGGCCCAAGCAAGGCAGATCCCTGTCCCACACAACCCCAATTACAAAGCCCAATTATAGGCTCAACACTCTAATACCCTGGGGATCATCTAACCAAAACGGTTAGAGATTAACGCAGGATTACGGGGGTCTGCAGAGCGCTGATTGGCCCAACCCGACTGATCGCCCTTCACACCCAACCCTTCTCGTCCATATGCTTATCCAATTTTATCTTAAAGCTCCCTACCGTTTTTAATCCCACTATAGCACTTGGTAGACCATTCCAGCCATCTACAACTCTGTTACCAAACCAATATTTGCCTATATCTTTTCTGAAACGAAATTTATCTAATTTGAAACCATTGGTACGAGTTCTTTCGCTATCACTGAGCTTTAGTACATTTGTCATGTCCCCTTTGTTAATCCCTCTAACCCACCTGAACACCTCTATCATATCCCCTCTAACTCTGCATCTCTCTAACGAATATAAACCTAATTTCTTCAACCTTTCTTCATACGGAAGATTTCTAATATTATGGATAATTTTTGTCATTCTACGCTGTACTCTCTCCAATGAATCTATGTCCATTCTGTGATAAGGACACCAAAATTGGACAGCATAATCCATATGGGGTCTCACTAATGACAAGTAAAGTTTTAAGATAACATCAGCAGTTCTGTTACTCACACTCCTAGAGATGAACCCGAGAATCCTGTTTGCCTTATTACGAACGCTTGTACACTGTTTTCTAGGCTTCAAATCATTGCTAACAAACACACCTAGATCTTTCTCGCAGTCTGAATTTTCTTATTCTAAATTAGCTAGTTTATAGTTAATACATTTATACATTTATACATTTGTTTGCATCTTCCCTATCTTTAATACCTTGCATTTGTCAATGTTAAACTTCATCTGCCAATTTACTGACCATTCATGTAAGGTATCTAGATCCCTTTGGAGGCACTCTATATCGCTATCTGAATCAGTTGATCTCCCCATTTTAGTATCGTCTGCGAATTTACTTATGCTACTAGTTATACCTAAATCTAGGTCATTTATGTATATAAGAAACAACAGGGGACCTAATACCGATCCCTGGGGGACACCACTTTTGACTGCTCCCCACTCTGACTTGGTACCATTTATGCTGACTCTCTGTTTCCTACCAATTAGCCATGACCTAATCCATCCCAACAACGACCCTCCTATTCCATGTGCCTCAACCTTTCTCATCAATCTCTTATGAGGGACTCTGTCGAAAGCTTTACTGAAATCTAAATATATAATATCATATGACTTCTCACTATCTACTGCTTCATATACCTCTGAGAAAAAGCTAAGCAAATTAGTAAGGCAAGAACGTCCCTGAGTGAATCCATGCTGAGAAGAATTTATTCAGTTAAATTTGTCTAAGTGGCTTCTAATTTTCCTAGCAATAATAGACTCTAGCAACTTTCCTATGATTGATGTGAGACTAATGGGACGGTAATTGGATGCTATCGATTTATCACCTTTTTTGAAGATCGGAACTACATTTGCAAGCTTCCAAGCTTCTGGAACTAAACCTGTTTCTAATGACTTGTTAAATAAAAATGCTAATGGGCTACTTAACTCATCTCTGCATTCGTTTAATACTCTAGCATATACCTCGTCAGGACCAGGCGATTTTTGAGGTTTCAGTCTGTCAATTTCCTTAAGCACATCATTTCTACTTATACTAACTGTACTTAACATATTTTCTATACTATCACTATATACCATATTTACTTCTGGAATCTGGGCCAAATTTTCATTAGTGAAAACGGAAAGAAACTGACTATAATTTTAATGTACTGCACATTTCTAAATCATTTTCTGTTATTTCTCCTATTGAAGTTTTTAGGGGGCCTATTACATCTCTAACTTTAGACTTATATACTTGGTAAAAAGCTTTAGGGGTTATTTTTTGAGTCACTGGCTATCCTTATTTCATAATTTCTTTTTGCTTTCCTGATTTCCTTTTTGACCTGTCTTGATAGAGTCTGATAGTATATATGTAAATGATTTTCGTCTTTCTTTATTTTTCTATATATTCCTTTCTTTTTCCTATAAGATCTATTAGCTTATTAGTCATCCATTTTGGTTGGTTCTGCGTCGATCTAAATCTTCTTTAGGGATATATTTATTTTGAGCATTGTGGAGTGAAGCAATAAACTGGTTATATGTAGGTGGCAAGTTTAACTCTGGCATATCCTGACTTAATTGCTTAACAATAGGGTCCACCCTTAAGGCTCTTCTTAGCCCACCATAATCGGCTTTTCTGAAATCTGGGATAAGTGTCGTATTCTCTTTAGCATTCCCTGTCCATTGTATATTAAAATAAATAGATTTATGATCGCTATTTCCTAGGTGGTCACCAATCTCTACATTATTTATCATATGTTCATTGTTACTGAAAACTAAATCAAGAATATTAATACCTCTAGTCGGCGTATCTATGAATTGAAATAAAAAACTATCTTGTACTACCTCAATAAACTCTACTGCATCGGAGTCGCCTATTTGGTGCTGCCAATCAATGTTCGGAAAATTAAAATCCCCCATAATGCACACATTGCTAAACCTTGATGCTATTTTAATTTCCTCCCATAAAAAAAACATACATTCAAGCAACACTTACTTTCTGAAATTGATGTAAGGCACATGAGCTTCTTGGTCCACGAGGAACCACGAGTGCCAACTTTATATCCCTACATAATTATATGTTTAACCCCTGTCAAACGGGGATGTTTGTAACTTCTACTACCTGCCTGGCGGGCATATTTACCCTAAACGAGCTTCATTCCATGCTCTTTTTCATGCATAAACAAGAGCCAGGGTGTAATACAATTATGTATGAAAGAGCGTGTTACGAACTGGCACTCGGGTACACAAGGGCTCTCAATCAGGACTCTAATACGGCTCGCTGCCACAACGGAAACACACGATCCCAACCCCTGAGTACTGCCAGCCGAACAAAAAACACCAATACCCTCCAGAGTTCAATCTGCTATAACGGGGTATACAAGAACTCGGTACTAGTGTTCAACAACAGACTAATAAAGAGACAGGAATTATCTAGTCTGGTCAACAATCAAACAATGAAGTAAGAAACAACAACACAAAAGAATAGTGTTGGCCGAAGCCGAAGTAATCCACCCTTGACTATGAACTTAAGAAGTCCACCACCCTCTACTTCGGATCGGCACTATTACGCTACGTTAATTAATAGTCCTTAAGCATCGAGCAAGGAATCTTCTGAAAAAAGTTAGATGCTTCTCGGATGCTCGTAAGAAGTACGTATCGGATTTTGAACAGTAATTCAATAAGCAAAAACACTGGCAATTAAATACTATTAAAGGCTTAAATTGGCATAAGAATAATTAAAAGAATATGCAATAGTAAATGGCAAACATTAAAAGGAAGTACTCCGCAAATGCAACGGCAATAGCCTACTCGGATTGTGCTCGTGGGCCACTAATCACTAAAGTAGCCAAGCTTGCAACACATCTGAAATCAATAGTGCATAAACAATATCATACATAAGGAAAGCTTCAATACTATTCTGTATCTACTAATCGAGTAAAGTCTAGCTGGGGTACTGTAGGCAAAAAGGTAGCAGTGACTGAGCAAAAACGTCTCGTAGCCTAGCGAAGTCCTCACGACTGTTTAAAGTATTACGTTAAAACTAACAAGTGCACTTTGAGAAATCCAGATCCCTTGTATCTGGTTTTCTCCCGGCTTCTTGACAAAGTAAAAACAAACTGTTAATAAAATACAGGGTGGTTAGGCTCTTGCCCTCACGCACTGTAAATTATAAACTCAACACAGTCAGCCGCGAAGACAACCTAGGCTTCACTGGACCGAAACGAGTATGCAGGTTTATCGCTTAACCACTGCATCAAACAAGAACTCGTAACACAGAAAAGCCTTACCCCAGTCTAGCATTACCTAGACTAGCAGAAAACAGGAATAATAATAATAACACACAGGGAAATGCATATACAAGTGCAACAAACATAAATCAATCCTATTCTAAGTCAACCCTTCCAAAATAGGCTATCTAATAGGCAAGTATCTCGTGAGAACTCAAGCGATAATACGTTGGCTGACTAGCTCTGCACCAACGGGACCATGGAAGTTAAACAGGGCAGGGAAAAGAGGAAATAAGAATGTAAGGTAGTAGAGAAAGTTCCCATCAGTCAGAAGAATATAAATAGTTAGCAAGGGAAATGAGAAGTCGCTCTGCCTAATGAGTTCTGATGAAAAAATGGCTAGACTTCCCTTTTATACCCGGCCCTCTAGTGAACCCAATGTGAACTACTAAGGACCGCCCACTGACAACCATTACGTAATTTCTCTCTCTCCTCTGGGATACACAAAGGCTCCCCCTAGCACTGAGGGAGGGAGGAGTGCTAGTGAGTTAGGCCTACCTCCTGCCTGGCGTACCCACTGACACCTAACTGTGGCTGTTTCTCTTCCCATCATTACAAATAAGTTTTACACACAATACTTATAACTAATGATATAAAATAGAACTCGTTGACTCAGATGAAAACAAAATAAATATTCATAATACTTATAGTACAACGGCTCACACAAACTAAGTTAGGAAACTCTACATAGACTACAGCCAAAGTTCCTGCCCTGACGATCCTAGCGAGAGTGGGGCATGACTAGGCGTTCTGTACAGCATGCTCACACGTGGACATGCGTCACAAGCGATAATAGAGCTTTCCAATGACACCTGCATCATCCTTGTACGACCACGGGTTCTCTTGCAACGATCGTGCAACACGAGGGCAAAAACCCTAAAATACGGTAAATTCCCTAGTTTTTCTTTGTTCTTGTGAGGCCTGGGCTGTGGGATGGTGCAGATGTTACATCAGTGGCGGGACTAGGTCCATGCCGAGCGGTCAGAGCCCGCCTATCGTCCTCCCAACGCGTGGACTCTCTCTCAGAGCCGATAATGTGCTCAACATCCCTTCCATATGTCGGGCCCCGCAGTGATGGCCATGATTCTCTCGCCTGACATATGACGGGCCCGTGGCTGGGGTGGTATGGTATGAGATGACAACCATTAAAAAGCGGCTCACCACATAAGTCGAGTTGAAAAAACTGGCAAAAAACGGGTGAAAAAAGGGTGGAAATCGAGTGAAAATGGGTGGGATAGTAATGATCCATACGTCCGACATCTGTGGCCTCCCGGCCCACACTAACTCCAGTTCCCCCACCGCGCGTGAGGATGACAGTGTAACCAATAGTTCGCTAAAAGTGAGCAAGGTAGCAAAATCAGCTAAACTTCCATCTTCGAGGTAACACTGTCAGTGCTCCACGAGTGCTACGTAGCTGTATGTGGCGTCATTGTGTAGCGATTTCCACCTAGTTTTCGGCGCAATACAGTTCCTTTCATACTGATGGTTGATATAGCAGTCAGAACGGCCCAGAAAGGCCCAAAACGGCCACAGAGCACCCGCTAGAGAAGGGTTAAGGCCACATACGTTACAGATGTAAACAGTTGATCAATCTTATTGAAAGTTACTTGGGAGTGAAGGATGTGGAGTAGTACCTAATTGATTAATAAATGGAGAGTGTAATAATTTTGCTTCAAGCAACATACAAACTATTTAGTAAACCAATGTTATACGAATGACTATGCAATGTGGGTCCTTTGCCATCCTTGTCTGCTCCCATTACTCACTCACTCTCACTCTCTCTCTCTCGTCTACACGATATAAGCTGATTCGACTATTTATATTGGCAGGAGCTCTGTACATGTGGGAGACTAGGGAAGGAGCTGAGGAGAAAGGTTGGAGATGAACGGCAGGATAGTCACATACTTTCTCCAAAGTCTTATATTGAGTCTTATTTTAGTCTGGATATTAAGATCATGTTACAATCATTATTGCACAGTGAGCAGCGAAATATATTGTAGTTTGCTATCCGAGGCAAGTCATCATAATATTTTGAAGATTATTTAACAAAACATTGTCATGACCAGCCTTGATATGTTTACTACAGAGTTGGCCTATCAGCGAGGGGACGATGACAATGTGTCATATCTCAGTGGCTTATTATGACTTGGTATCGTTTTATCCAGTGAGGAGCTTCTAAGGATTATCATCGTTTTCTTGTTTATTTAGTCTGTAACCAGCTACATGATATACACTGTCATATTGACTAATACTATTGCAGTTCCGGATAATATATTACTGTGGCATTGTGTATATAGAATATTCTACATGTTCCTTAGTATATGCACAGCTTTACTTTACAAGCTATTGTCAATATTATATAACGGTGGATGAAAGGTTCAGGCTCTATATTATGGGGTCACCAGCTACATACTTCATGTACTGGAGAATTCCGGTCTGAGCAGGCAGACACGCAGCTGAGTGCACCACATTGCCTGCCCACATCACTTCCAGGCATGGCCCTTCATATACACACCGGCTCCCCGGGCCAGGTGCCTGATGGACTATTATCTAGTCCAACTGACACCTGACCCCCACTCCTTAACCCCTTCTGTACCGTTGAAGTTTTCTTAACTCTATTCTGGCTACTATTAGACGATTGCATTCAGTTTAAAAAGGGCCTCTAACAATTAACAGGCTTCCAACTATCTCCTTTAACCCTTTTTACTACCACAGATCCTTATTAAACTGCACACAATAGTTTAAATATAGCGAGGATAAAATGTAAAAGACATCACCAGTAATTAAGGGGTTAAGACCATTCATTCCTATTCATCACCACTTCTCTTGCCTGTTCTTCAGTTACCTCTCTATCTTGCAACGCTTTTTTTAACACAATTTGTCCATGTCCTCAGAGGTCTTCCTCTCATTCTATGACCCCTTGTTTCTGACTCATAAACTCTCTTTGTAAGGTTTTCATCTCCCATTCGTTCAACATGTCCATATCAGCATAGCACCCATCTTTCCACTCTGGCCGATAGGGGTTCCTGTTGTCCAACTCTCCTACTTACCTTTTTATCTCTATAGTCACTCCACACATACTCTTCAAACAGCTCATCTGTATCGCATCCAACCTTATTTTGTCTTCTATATTTAGGCCTTATGTCTTACTGTTGGTAAAATTACCCTCGGTACATTGCACTTTTAGCTTTCATTCCGAGATTTCTCACTTTCCACATACTTCCCATTGCTCCGAAAACTTTCCTTCCTTCACATACTCTCCGTCTTACCTCCATTTCCACACCTGCATCCTTGCTAAACACTCCTAGATGATTATCTAAAACACTCCAAGTATCCCTGCATTTCCCCATCCAGTCGTACATATAGATTCACCCTACAGATGAAAACAAACAACCAAAGGAGATGCAATGACGAGAAGGAAGGCACACATAAAGCAGGACAACTGTTGGCAAATAGGAACTAGTGGAGAAAGGCAAGAACAGAGGAAAACAAATGCACATGAAATAAAGAAAGAAGAATCGTAAGTAATGTTATTTTTAAACATCAAATGCCTGAACAATATACACCAAAGAGTCGGGCTGAGAATGTGAGGAGGATCTTAAAGTGAAGGCAGGGAAAACTGTTGGAATAAAATGTTTGAAAGGGTAAGGGGATAAAAGTGATTAATATGCAAATGAGAGAGAGAGAGAGAGAGAGAGAGAGAGAGAGAGAGAGAGAGAGAGAGAGAGAGAGAGAGAGAGAGAGGTGTAAAGTAGCAGGTAATGATATTCGTTTACCGGTCTGAAGTTGAACCTTTGACCGAGTGGTGTACAGCATCCACAGTTCACTTGGATAATTCATGAGCAGAATGTTTTCGTTGATGAAAACATAGCGTTAACCTTTATAAATGTACAGTGTATGCTCTATTGTATACTAGTAGGACATACAAATATAAAAAAAGTAATTAAAACATAAATACAATATACATAATACTCTAAATGAATAACCGAATCAGAGTCGAACAATTTAACAAAATACAAAACACGAAGGTAGTATATAATAGGCCAGACAATGGAACGTGTGATAAGGATATAATATTATGACATTGTATTGTAGAAGTTGTGGTGTGGCTGAGAGATTAAATCAGGCCAGGAGAAGGTATTGAGTGATACGCCTTTATAACGGCACCTCGTATCTACTTTCCGAAGAGTGTTGAGAGGGGAGAAGGGATGTTGAAGAGAGAGGAAGCTGTTGGAGTGGCTTTGTTATGTGTGTTATTATTCGGTATCCACTTAAACGCCGCGACTCCCATCAAAGTATCTGCTCGTCTTAATGTATGGTTCTCGGCTGACCCTTCCTTGTGTGGAGGGTCAGGAGAAAGAGAACATGGACAGATAATCAGGGAGGACTGACATAAATGGAAGGGACACATATTGGGATTCAGGGAGACTCTAGATAAACGAGAGAAGGGCGCCAATAGGAAGAGAACACTATTTGGAATATGGAAGAGGAGAGAAGGGGAAACGCAAGAGGGAGAGAAAAGTTATGTAAGTATAATTCAGAAGGTCGCTTAGATTTGTGGAAGAGGAGTTAGTTCGACAATATAGAAGGGGAGGATATATCAATTGGAACACCGTATATAAGAATGAATGCCGTGACAAAATAAAAGGTTACATATTAGGAAAATTAAGTAATAGGTAGAACAGAGGGAATGGGAGGATGCGGCGTAAGCCACATATATACAATTGAAAGATTATAAAAAATAAATTAATGAGAAAAGAGAGAGAGAGAGAGAGAGAGAGAGAGACCCAGCCCCAGCCAATCAGCCTTATTGAAGTAAATCCTTCAGTCTACCCAACAATATCGTCTGCAGTTTCTATATTTCTGGGTAACATTCGTAGTTAATACATATATGTTTATCAGGTTCTGATTGTTTGATGGCTGGAGTAAAGTTGTAATGTAGAAGAGTTTGGAGAGAGGAAGATAAAGTGGAGAAATGCGAAGTAAAGTAGGAGATGAAAAGTTCTCGGGCTCAACCGAGATGCTTCATTGTTAATTATTGTGTTCGAGTGATTTTAAGTGCAGCAATCACTTCACTATTCGCTTTCTTAAATTATGTTACTGCAACGGTTATGCTGCCATTAATGATTAGTATGCATTATTTACGGCAACAATTTAAAGTTTTAACCCGTTCAGTACCAACTTCGAAATATTGAGTTTATGGTAGCTACAAATAGAACATTGTATTTATTTTACTAGTTAAGCTAGTAGTGACACTAGTAGTAACATCACACACAGCTCAAACACCAAAACATAGGATTGCAATATGCAACACACCAAACAGAAGCCAAAGTTGTTGATGAGGACATGCAAGTCGCAGACAACAAAGCAACAACACTTAGAATAGCACAACCCACACAGTATATTCCAAGGTAGACAAATACTGTATATAATACTGAAGACACAAAATACAATTCCGTGGGGCAGGATCTGTGGGAGAAAACTGTCAGTGGCTGTGAAACATACGGATTAAAAGTTTAAGTAATTACAGTCTTGGGCAATTACTGTGCCGAGTTTAAGAGTTATATTTAACTCAGTGAAATACATTGAGGTACTGCAGACGGGAGGAATTAGCTGACGTAACATGTAAAGTACAAGAGTGATGGAATGCCAGACAACACACACTGGAAAATATACTCAAGAATATAGGCACCCCTTTCCTTTATTGCAATAGTAAATACAGTGTAGTAGATTATGTACCTGTAATGTGGTAGTTTTATGAAACCCGCTTTAGCTCCTCTGTCCAATATGTTGCATTAGCTGACAGCTGCAATATTGTGTAATATGAAGACCATGATAATTAATGTGATACTCTACACCAAAACCCTGGTTTATGACTGGTTACATCCCTTTGGGGTTGTGTAAGACAATTATATAATGCCAATAGAATTGACAGAAATATAATTCCACAACATACACAATCTTTGGATTCAAAACATGTATATAATCATTACAAATTTCCATTTATATATAGACAGATTGAACTAATATATTTGTTGGCACTTGTAGATCGTAAGAAAGTGTTGGCAGACTACCAACTACCAACATCTGTGTAACTACTGTATATGGACCAATATATCTGAGTCTGTTTAACATGTTCATCACAACTTATTCTGATGAACGAAGGTATTTTTGTCTACAGACGAAAGGAGATATTGAATAAAAAGAATACTGACGTGAACAAATAAATAATAGTTGATAATCTTCTATGTGTCGGAGTGCAGGACAAACTATAGTAAACTGAATTAGAACTAAAGTATCGTGTTACTGAAACCAAAGAGTGAAACACAGGAATAATAACAATTAAAGTGAATGTGTTCTTGAGTGATGTGAGTAACATAATTATATAACACCTAGGCTGCAATATTTGCAAAAGAAAGTCTACTGTATGGCAACACAACTAGAAGGAATAATAAGAACATAACAGATAAAGTAACAAACAATGTGAACTGTAGTGATGATAAAGGTCACCACCCTCACTGGATAGGTTGCCACTGATTTACATTAATACCAGTTGGTACTCCACTTGTGTCGCCCTTCCAACACAATCATCTTAAAGTTTATTATTGAATGTTGCCAAAGGTTTTATTGGTGAGGCTATGAATAACATTAGTGTGATACCAGCTACCTATTATACTGTTGTCTACTCTACCACTACCACTAGTGACTCTATGGAGACATTAACCAACTGCCATCTTGGTGCCTCTGTAAGTCTCACCAATACAGTATATGTTGTAGCTTGTAAAACACTATCTGGTACCAGACACTGCAACACTGAATTATTACTGTCAACTTGTACGCCCTGTTTATTAGTAAACAAAAATCGTATTGCCAGTCAGCAGTAATAATAATAGTTTGGTTTAGTGGTAGTAATTAACTTGTAATATTAATTACCGATCCTGCAGCCATTAGTTTAACTTCAGTATCATAATTACTATGCATTATGACAGTCAGAAATGGGAATGTACGAGATTTTAATTGTGGAGCAGCGTTTAATGAGGCGAGATAAAACTGCTGTATGAATATTTTGTTAATTGTCCACGAGAGGCCGTTGCAGTATTGAACTATTTGATGATTGTATGGACATATACTGTATAGACATCTCTGATGCTTCAAGGAAATATAATTTAAAGGGCAATATATATATATATATATATATATATATACCGGGTATATATATATACAATTGAACGGTCAGGCTATGGAGATCTTCAGCTCTTTTAAGTATCTGGGCAGTGTATTGAGTAAATATGGGACTGTGAATGAGGAGGTGCGGGAGAGGGTACAACAGGGGAAGATGGTTGTAGGAACGTTGACAGCAGTAACAAGAAATAGGGTGGTCAGTATGGAAGTAAAGAAGTCCTTGCATGACAGTGTGGTAATCCCGACACTAACTTACGAAAACGAAACATGGACGTTCGGGAAGAGACTTAGACCAAGAGTGAGAGCGGTGGAAATGAGTTACTTGAAAAGTGTGTGCGGAGTTACATGGAGGGATAGATAGACGAATGAGGAAGTAAGAAGGAGATGTGGTCTGGAGGTAGATGTGCTGGACAGTGTGAAAAGGAACAACTTGAGATGGTTCGGCCATATGGAACGTATGGAAAGCGAGAGATTGACTAAGAGGGTGTACGCGAGCGAGGTGGAAAGACAGAGAGGGAGTGGTGCACCGAAGGAGAGGTGGAAGGATAGAGTGAGGAAGTATATGAATGAAGGCGGTGCTGGTTGGGAGGAGGGGCGTCGACTGACTGGGGACAGAGGTGCATGGGGGCGGTTCGTTCGTGGTCACCCCTTCGGGGATTGCAGCGTCAGGCAATAGATAGATAGATAGATTATTCTAACACTGTCGAAATATTTTCCATTTCAAGTAAATATCCAATAAGCCTGTAAACTGATATGCATATAATGGCTACATATAACTAATTGATAACAGCCGTGATTCACTACTTGGGTTATCCACTAGTATTAGTATTATTACAACATCTACACCCATAGACATTCACTGTATTATCTTTACACTATTAGCACAAGTAATTCTCCACCTCATCACTATTATCCTAACAGCACCATTTTGGTTCCTGAGGCCTCCACCAAGCTTGTCATCTCAGCCAATTACCTTGTGAATTAATAAATCAGCAGGCAATCCCTTATCAAATATGTATTAGGCAAGTCTGTTGGGTTAGGTGTTGGTGGTACAGGGGAAGTTAGGCAGGTGAGGAACATTGGGGTGGATGAGACAAATATAATAGTAAACGTTAAAAGTGAGAACACGTTAATGTATGTGGTGAGGTTAGAGGTGAAAACCAATGGCTATGTAAGAGGCTAAGACACTTTTAAAATACATCTATATTTTGCATCCTAGTATCCTATTATGATATAATATATACCGTATATATATATATATATATATATATATATATATATATATATATATATATATATATACAGTATATATATACAGTATATACATAAGGTTAAATGAGGCTTTCGGTTCAGCGATAACCCACCTTAGCTCTTAAACCGCTTCTGGTTCAACAAAGACTGAAGTCCATTAGTGGAGTGATGCAGCTTGGAATAAACTTCGATCACGAATATATTATTGCTGTTCTCATAAACATTGACCTGGGACGATATTTTTGCCGTGGGAGATTTATATATGAATTGTGGTATACAATATTGATACGAATTTTAGATTTCCAAATTACTTGTAGATGATTATGTTTAAGCTGAAGGTAGAAGTTTGGCAGGGTACCAGTATACGGGGAGATGCGGGTTGATAACTTACACTCACACTCACACTCACAAACATACACACACACACACACATGGACAACAAAACATCACACACACACACAAACACACACACATATACACATCAACTGTCCCCAGTCCATTTCAATATAATATAACGATAATATCATACCAGCCAATATCCCCGTGATCATGACATCATTATGGCACTACCTGCTGGGTCATACTGCCATTAACCTGTCAATTTAGGATAATGATCGATAATGACTTTAGTAACTAATGATGATGAGACTGGACTGAGATTGCACGACCTGGATATATTATGTGTTTACGGAAATACGGGGATTATTTACTACGGTCATTGAATCAACAGTAAGTTTGATCAAACAACACTAGTCTTTCAAAATGTAAGTTCCAGCTGTTTAATTAATATATAACGCTTCAAATCTATAACATCTTCAACATTTTATCATTCAATATTCTAGTGTCTGCAAAAATATGTAATACAATTTTCCTTTACGAATAATATTTGTATATTTTAGCTTCAGTAATTCAACAAAACCCAAATTGCGTTTCCCTACCTACATACTCTTATTACCTAAACATAAGAGGTAAATCATCCTACACGACTACAAGGGACTGTGCTGCTAAACAAAGGTAATACAATCAACAACAAACAGTGCTAGAATAGAACAACATTTTAATAATGATCATATATAACGGATTAACGATATTGTATTATATTAAATATACTTGATGAACTGTACCATTTAAGGAATCTCTCTCTCTCTCTCTCTCTCTCTCTCTCTCTCTCTCTCTCTCTCTCTCTCTCTCTCTCTCAGCGTGCCTAATGCCCTCTTTCAACCTAAACTCTTGCTCGTAAAAACCCTCATCTTTCACCTTGCTATAATGTCCACTGTGTATGATGTTATAGTCAATGTTTATTTGTGTTAAGTTTCTATAATCGTCCCCCCTCACTCTCCCTCTGTTCATTATTATGGTTACTGGTACGACCTTTATAATAACTGTTATGGCCTACAACCATATTCACCCTTTTCCATACAAATTAACTTCCACACTATCATGCCCAGTTTAATATTTACAACAAATCAATGACCTAACATTATATGCTCCCATTACACCTCCCACCACATACAGACCGGTCTTGTAAGAGCTAGGAGGCCGCACAATACCAACACTTTAACAGATTACCCAAGGATGATTTCCCTAGACACCACTGGCTCGATTTGCATAATACTTTGTCAATCATGCTAACATAAATATATGAAGCTCTCATATCTAACATATAACTGTAATCCATGGAGAAGCTTACATATACAGTAAGACTAGCTCAAACATGTCGATCGTATCTAAATACTGGTAGCAATTTATATGACAGAATATCTAGTATTGTTCAGAGAGAGAGAGAGAGAGAGAGAGAGAGAGAGAGAGAGAGAGAGAGAGAGAGAGAGAGAGAGAGAGAGCTAGAGCTACATAGAGCTACATAGATACACAGACCACACAGACCTCAAGGTCCTTTTTTTTTTTTTTTTTTTTTCTATGTGATTGAGGGAGGCAAAAGGCATAACTGCCTATAGCGAGTGCCTCCCCCATAGTTGAAAGAGTGACAGGGCCAAAATCAAGGGACGTTCGAGCCAAAATGCCTGGACACACGGAGTTTGAAGCAATTTAAGTCATAGGAAGAGGGAAAGACTGATTCTGGGAGAGAGTTCCAGAGCTCAGATGTTGAGTAGAAGAAAGTTTGAGAGTAACGTTTCACTCTTGGGTTGGAGAGTTGCACAGAGTAGGGGTGGGATTGAGTTGCAAGACGGATACCACGTGCCCTACGTAAAGGAGGTGGTATGCACTGGGATAGCTCTGAGGAACACCGATTATAATAGTAGCGATAGAATAGCGAGAGAGATGCAACATTGCGGCGGAGAGAGAGAGATTGCAGAGAGTTGGTGAGTGGACGGGAGTTAATGATACGAAAGGCCTTCCTTTCAACTTTGTCTAGGAGAGCGGTGTGAGAGGAACCTCCCCACACATGTGAACAATACTCAATTACTAGGCAGTCTGGCCTTACAAACTATATATATATATATATATATATATATATATATATATATATATATATATATATATATACACCGGTACATATATATATACACATACATACACATATACACATACATACATACACACATACATACATATATATACAGCATATATATACATATATATACATACTGTACAGTGCACACACATATATATATATATATATATATATATATATATATATATATATATATATGAGAGAGAGAGAGAGAGAGAGATGTTAATGGAAACCAATGCTTTAGCGGAATTAACACACCACATCTGGCATTGACGGTATTTGACTGTCTAATCCTGGAGGGGAGAGATATTCATGTTTGGTCTCAGAATTGTTGGGTTATCAATGACCAGCCAAGACGATAATTGGCTAGGGGGAAATGTGTTAGATATGTGCACTAAATTGCTATGGTATATTTACGATATAGATTTACATTATATTTATATAATCTATTTTTAATTAATTTCACCACACCACCAATTAATACTGTGTTAGTAGATTTACATTATCATTTAGGTAGCGGGTATTAGTTATAGGTAGAGGATGATGTTTTTGTTTGTGTGTTTTTTGTTTTTACCATTTCAGGGGGAGCCAACCCTGCCTTACGTTAGTCACTATAGGTAGGTATGCTATAAAGTGTGACGCTTCTGCATAGTAACCATGTGCGGGCATGCGCGCGCGTCGGCTGCCCAGCCGTTTAGAAACCGGGTGGTGGTCGCCGGCCGGCAGGCTTTCCCTTAGTATATATCCTACGACAACGTAACTAATGTCTGGGATATTCTTATGTTGTTTCACAGCTTGTAGCTGCCCTTATTCTTAACCAACGCATCTTAGTATATTTTATTCTCGATAGTTGATTGTTTCATTATAATATATAAGATGTAAGTCTAGTGAGGGCGGGAAGAGACGAGCGGGAGAGAGAGACCGGCTTGGGACGTTGCTTCGCGCGGAGAGTCCAGCTTGGGACGAGCCTGAAGCGCTGCCACATGCATTTGATTGCAACGTTAGGCTTAGTTTCGACTCACGCACGAGCTAGAGGATTTTGACCAGGCAACTGT
Source organism: Paralithodes platypus (assembly GCA_032716605.1). NCBI lineage: Eukaryota > Metazoa > Arthropoda > Malacostraca > Decapoda > Lithodidae > Paralithodes > Paralithodes platypus. The sequence continues at coordinate 15,188,149 of CM064533.1, read as the reverse complement.
GTTGAGTGTTGCCAAGCCTGGGATGTATTCTGCATGCCTAGTGGGGGGTCCAGACAGATTCAGACTCAGAGCTAACCTCATTGTTGTACCCTTCGGACCCCCTTGATATCTATCCCTCTCAACCCCACTTAGAAACGTTCTCTCTTACTTTGTATACCTTCTTTCCACTACTTCACCAATCTATTTAATTATCCCATCCCCTTGATAGACCTTATATCTATTATTGTATTAACGACGAGCTTTCAGATAACTAGATAGGATTTTGGGCCTTATGCAGGGATGTAATTGTTAATGAGACCTAGGAAGTTTTTTTGTTGTCTCATATTTGGTGGTTTCATGCTTGCTAGTGTGTTCTTGTGTCAGGTTAGCAGAGGCTAGACCGGAGGGGAGGCTTTTTGCGATCCTTTAAGTAAAGTCTGCTGGTGCGAGTCCCGTGGACCCGCACGACTTTACTAGGATAGCCGTGGGAGTCTGGGGGCATTTTCTTGTCTGTGTCCCTGTGTGTCTAGCATTGTGTTGTGTGAGGGCCCTTGCCTAGTCCACTCAGCACTGCGCTCGCACGTCTTGCTTTTGTTTTAGGGTCGCCAGGAGAGAGTCAGATACTTGCAATCTGAGTCTCTCAAGAGAGCACCCTTTCACTTAGAGTAATTTGGCGCACAGACCCGGGAACGTCCCTAGGCTAGAGCAGGTGGCTCAGCCCGGGTATCCGAAGCCTATATCCTTCCAGCTAGACCTCTGCCACCTGGCAGATTAACAGCTAGGGGTTTATTATCTCTGTATGCTTGTTATTGTGCCACAGTTTACCGTTTTTGTGAGCATTGTGAGTCAGGGTGTGGCTTAGAAACTCTGTCCGAGCAGGCTTGCCTGACTAATGCTGAGGTCACACATTCACGTATATCGCTCCCGTATGCTCCCGTCAGGCGTGATCGCCAATTTTGTGTAATGACGGGCGTAGTCCGGCTGTGTACGCCCGTATAGAGGAAGACTATTGCACTTCCCGACATACGTACCGTAACGGGGCCAGTGTTACGTCAGACGTAATGTAGTCGTATGGAGCTACGTACGTGCTTGCGCCTTGCGTAAGCATGTCCCCGTTAGTCTGCCTGGGCTGCCCGATTTGCGGGAACACAGGCCACGCCCATGGCCACGCCCCCACAAGACCTACGTAGCTGAGGCCGTACGTCTTGTGAGTTTGTAGGCATTACGTGGACCGTGTCCGGACAATCGTAGGCACACCCCGTCTGTACAAACACAGACAAAGACAGTCTTTGTCAACCACGTATGTCTTGGTTGGAATCTGGGAACTAGAAAAGGGCATAGCTGGCCACAACGTTCCCATTCCCACTCCTGACTCGGCACCATGAAGAACATCACGGAATACATCCTGGAGGAGTTCAAGATGGTGAACTCCCTAATCAAACCGGAGAACAGGCATAACACCCGGCTCATGCAATGGATCATTTCCTACATAGAAATGTTAGAACTGCTTGCAATAGCAAACCACATCCATGAAGAAGAAGAAGAGAAGAAGAATGAAAGGAGCAAGAGGACAGTGTGGGTGTGGCCATATCTACAACGAAGGCCTGAACATGGCCATTATGAGAAGCTGATGCAAGAGTTGGCCACCGAATGTCCACAACTATACAAAAACTTCACCTGGGTAGACAAACAACTATTTGATGAGATAGTGGAACGTGTCACACCCCTCATTCAGAGGAAACCTACATTCTGGCGGAACCCCATTCCTCCTGGTCTCCGGGTGGCCATCACCCTACGTTTCCTCGCTACGGGTGATTCATATAAGAGCCTGCAATACAACTTTCGTGTTGCCCACAACACCATCAGCCAAATTGTTCCCGACACCTGCCAGGCCATCATTTCTGTCTACGGAGATCAGGAGATCAAGACGCCACAATCGCCTGCTGCATGGAAGGAGGTTGCCAGCGGCTATGAGGAACGGTGGAATCTGCCGCATTGTGTAGGAGCCATTGATGGCAAACACATACGGATCCGAAACCCAAACTTTGGTGGCACATATTACTTCAACTACAAGAAGTTTTTTTCCATTGTCCTGATGGCAATTGTTGACTCCAACTACAAGTTCAATATGTCGACGTTGGTGCCATAGGGTCAGAGTCTGATGGTGGTGGCTTTGCACACACCAGTCTGTCTAACTTGCTTGAGAAACAGGACGCAAATCTGCCAACCGCCGAGGTCATCTCTACCGATCCCACTGGACCACCCACGGAATACTTCTTAGTAGGTGATGATGCATTCCCTCTACGCGCCTACATGATGAAGCCCTACCCCCTACGATCCCTCACGAAGCAGGAACGAATATACAACTACAGAATCAGCAGGGCCCGCCGGACGGTAGAGAACGCCTTTGGCATTCTTGCCAACCGCTTCCGGGTTTTCCACACTGCAATATCTCTAAAACCTGAACGTGTAGAGGTTGTTGTGTTGGCCTCATGCATTCTGCACAACATCCTACGAGGCCGATGCCCACCCCAATCAGAGGTAGATCAAGAGGACCCACACACCCACCAACTCATACCTGCCGCCTGGAGGACTGACCCACCTGTAGGAAACAACATCCCACCCGTGACTCGCAACACTGCAACCCTGCTTGCCAAGGCTCAACGCAACTACCTCAAGACCTACTTCAATTCCCCTCAAGGATCTGTGGCTTGGCAGGATGACCGGATTTAGGTGAGTTACATTTACTTTTAAATACATCGAGGCTTTGCTAGTTTGCTTTGTATTGTAATTATATCTTTGAAAGTGCATTTTCTCTAATGTTTAGGTTCTTCCTATGTAGTTTAAATTATTATATGTGTACTTAAATTGTACTATGCTTATTTAATTTTACATCTTTGACTTTCTAATTGCATTCAATTTTGCTATGTTTTCCATGTTACCTTTGTTTTGTACTTTATGTCTAACAGTTATATTTAATGTAAGTTGTCCATCAATGATTTTCATAATTAGTATTAACCATATTATCATTATTGCGTTTAAATTAATTATTTATTTTGTATGCTCATTACTTTCATTATAGATTTGTTTGCCATCTTATTAATCAACAATTATGATAAAATATTGGAAATAGAAACACACACGTCATTACACAAATACATATATTTTTAACAAATACACATTAAGATTTATATATATATATATACAGAGGGTATTATAAATGCTTGGGGATCTCCTGTGTCTCATTCAGGGGATCTATGGCAGACACAGGCGTACCTACAATGACAGGTGTTGGGGATTTTTGAGCCGTCAACATTTCTAGGAATGTGTTGCCAAACTGCCCCAGGTCGAAAGACGGTTGGCTGGGTATGGAGGCAGTAGGCGGGACGAATTGGCGAGGGGGTGTCGTTACAGGTGGCTGCACCAACAACGACTTCAAGGCTGCAACCTGGTGTGCAGGTAGCATGATGCCCCCAAGACCAGGCTGAGACTGGGTTGACAGGGTGGGAGGAGGCAGGGTGGTTGCTGGAGTGCCCTGGTACATCACTGTCGGATGCTGCTGTGCCACGGGTTGGGGTAGGGGCGCCGGAAAGCCAAAGCTCCTGTGGGCGTGGAGCAAGAGGTCCGGACCAGGCCGGGGCACTCCCTCCGCATGGGCACCCACCAGGTCTTCAAATCGAAGGCGGTCATTGGTGGGTCCATGGTCGCAGCCTTCTCCGCCCATACAGACTCTATATGTTCCTTGTTCTTGTGCCTGGGGTCCCCCTTGTCAAAAATGAAAGGCGCATCCAGCTCAATCCAATCAGCCAGCATCCTCTCCGTCTCCTCCGTCAGTATCACGTTCGTCTTCTTCCTGCGCCGTTTCTTTGGTGGAGCCTGGCTGTTGGTAGGTGCAGGTTCTACTTCTTCCTCCTCTTCTTCCTCATCAGTCTCATCATCCACTTCAACCTCGAGCTCTCCACTATCGGGGCCGAGGTCGAGAACAATTTCATCTTCAGGCATCGAGGGACCAGGCTGAGAGGGGTCAGAGTTGAAGGGGCCAGGCTGAGAGGGGTCAGAGTTGGAGGGGCCGGGCTGAGAGGGGTCACCAGGTGATGTGTCAGACGTCGAGGTGGCAGGGGAAACCTTCCTGGCCTTCTTCACGCCTTTCTTCTGCATGGTACAGGGCAGGGCAGGGCAGGGCAGGGCAGGGTGCAGAGGGTGACAAGCAGGGCAGGGCAGGGTGCAAAGGGTGGCAAGCAGGGCAGGGCAGGGTGCAGAGGGTGGCAAGCAGGTGGCAGGGTTGGTTTGTTGTTTGCTGCTCCGGTGTGGTGAGAGGTATGACGGGAGTGTCCCCCGCTGCTTCTTATATACCCCCCGTACAACGTTGCCGCGTCTTCCCGCCAACACGCAGTGCGGCGGTGTTGCCAGATGCGGCCGGACTTACTTTCACTTTCCCGTTTTACGTGAACATTGTACGATTGGCGGGAGAAACTTACGTTTTACCTGTCTAGCTGCTACGTTTTACGGGGCTGCACCCGTAAGACGTAGCAGCTAGCCAGGTAAAACGTATGCTTTCCCGACTTTTGACATACGTGAGCGTGAGCCCCGTATCTGATTCGAAATCCAAAACATACCGGGCGACCTTGGCCGCACCATCCACCTCCAAGACCAGCGTGGCTACGCCCGCCATGCGTACCAACCCCCACGACTAGACACAATTTAATTTTCGTTTTGCGTACTAAGCCCTTACGTTTTACGTATTCGGTTGCCAACTACCAATAAACCTTCGTACGGGAGCATACGGGAGCATATACGTGAATGTGTGACCCCAGCATAAGAGTGAGAAGCACACCTGTATGTGGTTTATGTTGCGAGTTGCTGCCTTTATTTAATTATACCTATGCCATTATACACTGTATGTCCTATCACTAGTATTTATTCCTGCTTATGAATTAAGAGTTCTCTAAATCCGTAACGTACTTTCTGTGCTAAGCATCAGATCCTACAGTAGCCGCATGCAGTTTAGAGACCCGCATCTTGTCTACCTGTACGATGTTTTGAGGACTGTTTGCTTTCACCTTCTTTCACGCAGGGGTGATTAGTTGTATTAATTAACGTAACGTTAAATGTACTTTCTTCTAGTTTGTTATTAAATTGTTTCTGCAATTTAATTCCGTTATCTATCTTTTCCTTTTAAGCTTTAAGTCAACTTAATTGTGTGATCTTTTATATAGCCTGCTTGACTATCAGCAGTCTATAGTGCGTGCACCCTGTAACCGAGTCATAGGATACCTCGTTGTCCAGGCAGGACTCTTGACGGTTTAGGGTGGTTTGTTGCCTGGGTTTATAGATAAGGGTTGGATCTAGCGTTTTCCGTTGTTGCTTGTTGCCGCATACCTAGTCCAATAGAAAGAGCCCAGTGTTTATATATCCCAGGACGTAACAAAAGCATAACACAGTTTAAGGAAATCCGTATACTGCAACACTACACAACAGTAAACTTGTTTATGTAACATTATATGTTTATTTACCAAACAGGTTGTATGGCTGTTTGTATTTGTAATGTGTATCTTTATGTGTTTGTTTGTTGTCTGGTAGGTCAGTCTTTGTTTTAGTCATCCCTATTGTTTGTCTGTCTGTCTGTGTTGGTTGTCTGATGGTTATCTGTTGTTTACACAGTTATTGTCAATATGTGTTTACTGTGTACAAGTTATTTAGAGTTAGAATGGCAGAAATTGAGATTATTTTGTTTTTCATTCATGTCTCATACATACAGCCAAACTATTTGTTTGCCAAAATGGCTGGGTTCTGAGTGTTGTTATGTAATCTGAATTAATATGGATTTAATAAGCCAGATTAGTATAATGTTTTAGTTTCCTCCTTACTTGCTTGCTTCTCGCAAGTTCGAGACCTGTCAGGCTCTAGCCTGTCTCTCCCAGCCTTGCGTCATTACATTCACGAGTGCAATAGAAAATTCCAGATTCACTGGTGGCATATACAGTATATACCCCCTGAGTCCTTGCAGTTTCGACTCTTACTGACCGACCTTAGCTTCGCGCGCACATCTCTCTCTCTCTTGCCTGTACATAGTGATATATACCTTGTGAAGTGATACAATTATTTCTCTGGCCTCCATCAAGATATAGTGACCTGCAATCATTACCTGTGTTCCCGAGTGTTGAGTACATTGAATATAATCGTGTATTTAGTATTATTATTGTTAGCCTATTATATTATATACATTTCAGTGCTTATTTCACTTTAAATAGTTGTATTAATTACTTGTATTGCTTTTATCAATATTGTGTGCATTGCTATAAGTTATTAAACATTTCCAGTGATCTTGAGAAAATATTAATTCTTATGTGATATAGTTATTTTAAACCTTGCATTGCTTCAGTAAAGATATATAGTTATCTATTTTTTACGTGTATATTTTATTGTTACTTTATAATACTTAATTTTAATTAAACTAAACAAATTTAATCTAGTTTTCCTTGAACCTGGCTATTGTGAGGTGTAAGTTGACATTAGTCTTGAATTTAAAGTTATCCTATTGTTTGTGTCATTTCACCTCGCCCAGAAACATAACAGTGTCAAAAATAAAACAGCTGGGGCTCAACGGATTAACACATGATCAGATCATTTCCATAGAGGAAATACTCACACGCAAACATAGCGAACAAGAAATACAAAAATGCTGCCTAACTAAAGGTTTGGTGGCTAGTGTCATACCTAACACACGAAACGTTAGCGTTAGTAGTACGATCGGTTGGGGTAATGTAAGTAGTGATGTTGGTAGAATGGTTGTAGTAGTGTAAGTAGTATGGTTGATGGTTATGTTTGTGGTAGTATAGGTAGTGTACAGTAAGTAGTATGGTTGCGGTAGTGTAAGTAGTGTGGTTGATGGTTATTGTTGTGGTAGTATAGGTAGTGTACAGTAAGTAGTATGGTTGCGGTAGTGTAAGTAGTGTGGTTGATGGTTATTGTTGTGGTAGTATAGGTAGTGTACAGTAAGTAGTATGGTTGCGGTAGTGTAAGTAGTGTGGTTGATGGTTATTGTTGTGGTAGTATAGGTAGTGTACAGTAAGTAGTATGGTTGCGGTAGTGTAAGTAGTGTGGTTGATGGTTATTGTTGTGGTAGTATAGGTAGTGTACAGTATGGTTGCGGTAGTGTAAGTAGTGTGGTTGATGGTTATTGTTGTGGTAGTATAGGTAGTGTACAGTAAGTAGTATGGTTGCGGTAGTGTAAGTAGTGTGGTTGATGGTTATTGTTGTGGTAGTATAGGTAGTGTACAGTAAGTAGTATGGTTGCGGTAGTGTAAGTAGTGTGGTTGATGGTTATTGTTGTGGTAGTATAGGTAGTGTACAGTAGTATGGTTGCGGTAGTGTAAGTAGTGTGGTTGATGGTTATTGTTGTGGTAGTATAGGTAGTGTACAGTAAGTAGTATGGTTGCGGTAGTGTAAGTAGTGTGGTTGATGGTTATTGTTGTGGTAGTATAGGTAGTGTACAGTAAGTAGTATGGTTGTGGTAGTGTAAGTAGTGTGGTTGATGGTTATTGTTGTGGTAGTATAGGTAGTGTACAGTATGGTTGCGGTAGTGTAAGTAGTGTGGTTGATGGTTATTGTTGTGGTAGTATAGGTAGTGTACAGTAAGTAGTATGGTTGCGGTAGTGTAAGTAGTGTGGTTGATGGTTATTGTTGTGGTAGTATAGGTAGTGTACAGTAAGTAGTATGGTTGCGGTAGTGTAAGTAGTGTGGTTGATGGTTATTGTTGTGGTAGTATAGGTAGTGTACAGTATGGTTACGGTAGTGTAAGTAGTGTGGTTGATGGTTATTGTTGTGGTAGTATAGGTAGTGTACAGTAAGTAGTATGGTTGCGGTAGTGTAAGTAGTGTGGTTGATGGTTATTGTTGTGGTAGTATAGGTAGTGTACAGTATGGTTGCGGTAGTGTAAGTAGTGTGGTTGATGGTTATTGTTGTGGTAGTATAGGTAGTGTACAGTAAGTAGTATGGTTGCGGTAGTGTAAGTAGTGTGGTTGATGGTTATTGTTGTGGTAGTATAGGTAGTGTACAGTATGGTTGCGGTAGTGTAAGTAGTGTGGTTGATGGTTATTGTTGTGGTAGTATAGGTAGTGTACAGTAAGTAGTATGGTTGCGGTAGTGTAAGTAGTGTGGTTGATGGTTATTGTTGTGGTAGTATAGGTAGTGTACAGTAAGTAGTATGGTTGCGGTAGTGTAAGTAGTGTGGTTGATGGTTATTGTTGTGGTAGTATAGGTAGTGTACAGTAAGTAGTATGGTTGCGGTAGTGTAAGTAGTGTGGTTGATGGTTATTGTTGTGGTAGTATAGGTAGTGTACAGTAAGTAGTATGGTTGCGGTAGTGTAAGTAGTGTGGTTGATGGTTATTGTTGTGGTAGTATAGGTAGTGTACAGTAAGTAGTATGGTTGCGGTAGTGTAAGTAGTGTGGTTGATGGTTATTGTTGTGGTAGTATAGGTAGTGTACAGTATGGTTGCGGTAGTGTAAGTAGTGTGGTTGATGGTTATTGTTGTGGTAGTATAGGTAGTGTACAGTATGGTTGCGGTAGTGTAAGTAGTGTGGTTGATGGTTATTGTTGTGGTAGTATAGGTAGTGTACAGTAAGTAGTATGGTTGCGGTAGTGTAAGTAGTGTGGTTGATGGTTATTGTTGTGGTAGTATAGGTAGTGTACAGTATAGTATGGTTGCGGTAGTGTAAGTAGTGTGGTTGATGGTTATTGTTGTGGTAGTATAGGTAGTGTACAGTAAGTAGTATGGTTGCGGTAGTGTAAGTAGTGTGGTTGATGGTTATTGTTGTGGTAGTATAGGTAGTGTACAGTATGGTTGCGGTAGTGTAAGTAGTGTGGTTGATGGTTATTGTTGTGGTAGTATAGGTAGTGTACAGTAAGTAGTATGGTTGCGGTAGTGTAAGTAGTGTGGTTGATGGTTATTGTTGTGGTAGTATAGGTAGTGTACAGTAAGTAGTATGGTTGCGGTAGTGTAAGTAGTGTGGTTGATGGTTATTGTTGTGGTAGTATAGGTAGTGTACAGTAAGTAGTATGGTTGCGGTAGTGTAAGTAGTGTGGTTGATGGTTATTGTTGTGGTAGTATAGGTAGTGTACAGTAAGTAGTATGGTTGCGGTAGTGTAAGTAGTGTGGTTGATGGTTATTGTTGTGGTAGTATAGGTAGTGTACAGTAAGTAGTATGGTTGCGGTAGTGTAAGTAGTGTGGTTGATGGTTATTGTTGTGGTAGTATAGGTAGTGTACAGTAAGTAGTATGGTTGCGGTACTGTAAGTAGTGTGGTTGATGGTTATTGTTGTGGTAGTATAGGTAGTGTACAGTAAGTAGTATGGTTGCGGTAGTGTAAGTAGTGTGGTTGATGGTTATTGTTGTGGTAGTATAGGTAGTGTACAGTAAGTAGTATGGTTGCGGTAGTGTAAGTAGTGTGGTTGATGGTTATTGTTGTGGTAGTATAGGTAGTGTACAGTATGGTTGCGGTAGTGTAAGTAGTGTGGTTGATGGTTATTGTTGTGGTAGTATAGGTAGTGTACAGTAAGTAGTATGGTTGCGGTAGTGTAAGTAGTGTGGTTGATGGTTATTGTTGTGGTAGTATAGGTAGTGTACAGTAAGTAGTATGGTTGCGGTAGTGTAAGTAGTGTGGTTGATGGTTATTGTTGTGGTAGTATAGGTAGTGTACAGTAAGTAGTATGGTTGCGGTAGTGTAAGTAGTGTGGTTGATGGTTATTGTTGTGGTAGTATAGGTAGTGTACAGTAAGTAGTATGGTTGCGGTAGTGTAAGTAGTGTGGTTGATGGTTATTGTTGTGGTAGTATAGGTAGTGTACAGTAAGTAGTATGGTTGCGGTAGTGTAAGTAGTGTGGTTGATGGTTATTGTTGTGGTAGTATAGGTAGTGTACAGTAAGTAGTATGGTTGCGGTAGTGTAAGTAGTGTGGTTGATGGTTATTGTTGTGGTAGTATAGGTAGTGTACAGTAAGTAGTATGGTTGCGGTAGTGTAAGTAGTGTGGTTGATGGTTATTGTTGTGGTAGTATAGGTAGTGTACAGTATGGTTGCGGTAGTGTAAGTAGTGTGGTTGATGGTTATTGTTGTGGTAGTATAGGTAGTGTACAGTATGGTTGCGGTAGAGTAAGTAGTGTGGTTGATGGTTATTGTTGTGGTAGTATAGGTAGTGTACAGTAAGTAGTATGGTTGCGGTAGTGTAAGTAGTGTGGTTGATGGTTATTGTTGTGGTAGTATAGGTAGTGTACAGTATGGTTGCGGTAGTGTAAGTAGTGTGGTTGATGGTTATTGTTGTGGTAGTATAGGTAGTGTACAGTAAGTAGTATGGTTGCGGTAGTGTAAGTAGTGTGGTTGATGGTTATTGTTGTGGTAGTATAGGTAGTGTACAGTAAGTAGTATGGTTGCGGTAGTGTAAGTAGTGTGGTTGATGGTTATTGTTGTGGTAGTATAGGTAGTGTACAGTAAGTAGTATGGTTGCGGTAGTGTAAGTAGTGTGGTTGATGGTTATTGTTGTGGTAGTATAGGTAGTGTACAGTAAGTAGTATGGTTGCGGTAGTGTAAGTAGTGTGGTTGATGGTTATTGTTGTGGTAGTATAGGTAGTGTACAGTATGGTTGCGGTAGTGTAAGTAGTGTGGTTGATGGTTATTGTTGTGGTAGTATAGGTAGTGTACAGAAAGTAGTATGGTTGCGGTAGTGTAAGTAGTGTGGTTGATGGTTATTGTTGTGGTAGTATAGGTAGTGTACAGTATGGTTGCGGTAGTGTAAGTAGTGTGGTTGATGGTTATTGTTGTGGTAGTATAGGTAGTGTACAGTATGGTTGCGGTAGTGTAAGTAGTGTGGTTGATGGTTATTGTTGTGGTAGTATAGGTAGTGTACAGTAAGTAGTATGGTTGCGGTAGTGTAAGTAGTGTGGTTGATGGTTATTGTTGTGGTAGTATAGGTAGTGTACAGTATGGTTGCGGTAGTGTAAGTAGTGTGGTTGATGGTTATTGTTGTGGTAGTATAGGTAGTGTACAGTAAGTAGTATGGTTGCGGTAGTGTAAGTAGTGTGGTTGATGGTTATTGTTGTGGTAGTATAGGTAGTGTACAGTATGGTTGCGGTAGTGTAAGTAGTGTGGTTGATGGTTATTGTTGTGGTAGTATAGGTAGTGTACAGTAAGTAGTATGGTTGCGGTAGTGTAAGTAGTGTGGTTGATGGTTATTGTTGTGGTAGTATAGGTAGTGTACAGTAAGTAGTATGGTTGCGGTAGTGTAAGTAGTGTGGTTGATGGTTATTGTTGTGGTAGTATAGGTAGTGTACAGTAAGTAGTATGGTTGCGGTAGTGTAAGTAGTGTGGTTGATGGTTATTGTTGTGGTAGTATAGGTAGTGTACAGTAAGTAGTATGGTTGCGGTAGTGTAAGTAGTGTGGTTGATGGTTATTGTTGTGGTAGTATAGGTAGTGTACAGTAAGTAGTATGGTTGCGGTAGTGTAAGTAGTGTGGTTGATGGTTATTGTTGTGGTAGTATAGGTAGTGTACAGTAAGTAGTATGGTTGCGGTAGTGTAAGTAGTGTGGTTGATGGTTATTGTTGTGGTAGTATAGGTAGTGTACAGTATGGTTGCGGTAGTGTAAGTAGTGTGGTTGATGGTTATTGTTGTGGTAGTATAGGTAGTGTACAGTAAGTAGTATGGTTGCGGTAGTGTAAGTAGTGTGGTTGATGGTTATTGTTGTGGTAGTATAGGTAGTGTACAGTATGGTTGCGGTAGTGTAAGTAGTGTGGTTGATGGTTATTGTTGTGGTAGTATAGGTAGTGTACAGTATGGTTGCGGTAGTGTAAGTAGTGTGGTTGATGGTTATTGTTGTGGTAGTATAGGTAGTGTACAGTAAGTAGTATGGTTGCGGTAGTGTAAGTAGTGTGGTTGATGGTTATTGTTGTGGTAGTATAGGTAGTGTACAGTAAGTAGTATGGTTGCGGTAGTGTAAGTAGTGTGGTTGATGGTTATTGTTGTGGTAGTATAGGTAGTGTACAGTAAGTAGTATGGTTGCGGTAGTGTAAGTAGTGTGGTTGATGGTTATTGTTGTGGTAGTATAGGTAGTGTACAGTATGGTTGCGGTAGTGTAAGTAGTGTGGTTGATGGTTATTGTTGTGGTAGTATAGGTAGTGTACAGTATGGTTGCGGTAGTGTAAGTAGTGTGGTTGATGGTTATTTGTGTGGTAATGTAGGTAGTGTGTTTTTTTTTGTTTTTTTTTAAGAGACAATGAACGGAGGAAGGAAAAACACAGATAAAATAAAAAGGTCCATGTGCCTAAAGGCATCCTCCATTCATAAAATGTTTGTAACAACTGGATTAAAACATTTGTAGATTGTAAGTTTGTGGAAAGCAATTCGAGGGAAGTGAATTCCAAAGAGTAGTAGCTCTGGGGATAAATTAATTCTGATAAGCAGAAGTTCTGCATTGTGGAGGAGAAAGTGTAAATTCATGGGCGCTCTCAGCTGCCCAAGTTCTACGGGGAAAGATGTGGAGAGGCGGCACAATTGAAGCAAGTTCCTCGGAACAATTGCTGTGAAAATATCTGTAGAATAATGCAAGGGATGCTACGTTTCTTTGTATGGATAATGTAGGAAGGTCCTGTGTGATTGCAGGGTTATTGATTAATCTAATAGCTTTATTTTGAATTTTGTCCAACTGCCTCAATGCAACCACTCCACTTCCACCCCACAGAGGTGAACAGTAATCCATCTGAGAACGCACATGACTGTTATATATTACGGCCAACTGCTCGTCAGTGAAGAATTCTCGAACTCTGTACAGGAGTCCCAGTTTTTTAGAGGCATTCTTAGCAATGCTTCTAACATAATGTGTCCAGCTCAAGTTAGTAGTTAATGTTACACCGAGAATGTCAATACTAGGGGAAGTGGGAATATTTACATCATTAAAAAATATATGGGAGTCAGTGAGATTCTGTCGGTTAGAAAATTGAATGTACTTGGTTTTCTGTGCATTAAAGGAAACTAGATTCTTTTATCCCCATCCATTAATTCTAGAAAGGTCCTGGTTCAGAGAAATTGCAGTGTTTATTTTTGAATTTATAAGATCGGGTTGGGTGAAAGAATTGGTAAATGTGAAGGAACTGTGGAGTGTTGAGTCATCTGCGTAGGAATGTATTGAATTATGAGTGGTAGATATGAGATCATTGATATGAATGAGGAACAGAGTTGGGGCCAAACCTGATCCCTGGGGAACACCAGCATTTATTGAGTGAAATTGAGAATAAAGGCCATCTACCATTACACATATTTTTCTGTTATGTAGATTAGAAGAAATTAGTGGAACTAATGATGCAAGGCCGTAGTGGGACATCTTCGACAATAAGTATTGATGCCAGACTCTATCAAATGCCTTTGATATATCCAGTGCTATTGTATGTGTTTCACCATGTTGGTTTGTAGCTTGGTTGATTTGATGCGTAAGAAGGCAAAGAATGTCTGCAGTTGATCGACATCGTCTAAAATCATATTGCCTATCACTGATTAATTTATTATTCTCAAGATGGTTAATTATGTGATTATTTAATATAATTTCAAAGACTTTACCAAAAGTGGAAGTTATAGCTATTGGTCTGTAGTTTGATGGATCTGAAGAGGCACCTTTTTTAGGAACTGGATGGATGGTTGCTTCTTTCCAGGGTACTGGGAAGCATGAGGTATGAGTACACAGACGGACATTTTTTGCCAATACATTAGCAAGCACCAAGGAGCAATTCTTAAGTACTATTGGAGGAATTTCATCTGGACCAGGAGCCTTATCTACCGAGAGATTCTGCAAAATAGTTTTGACATGTCTGGTATGGATCTTAACCCGTGGAGCCCCGGCTAGTTTTGTATTGTTTGTTCACCAGAACCCGGCCGGTTTTCAAAAAATGGTTTTATTCCAGAAACAATAGCGAATGGGTTAGGAATGAAGGCAAAACCATGAAAAAACGCTCAAAAAGCTTAAAGAATGGTCCTACAGAGCCCCCGAAAACGTATTTTACAAGAGTAAAAAATGTAAGGCAATTACCCCAAAAAACCAGGTTATTGTGCGCTCACGCGCACGCACATGGACTTTGAGAGTTTTCAACCATCGGCACGGTTGCGTGGGATACGTACACAGTTCCCATACAAATCTGAGCCCTCTCGAGTGGCTACACCTGAGGTTACGGTCGGAGCAATTAGGGTGACTCGTCAGACGCGTCGCTGGGGCTGTGCGTTACATACATCGCCGACGCGCCAGACGCGTCGCTGGTGCTGGACGGGTTAAGTGAGGGAATTTCAGGCGAATTAAAATTAAGTACAGGGACATCTTGATTTATTTCATCTAAGGTTGAGTTCGTGGAGAAAATATCCGCAAGAATATAGTAAGTAAGTAGTATGGTTGCGGTAGTGTAAGTAGTGTGGTTGATGGTTATTTGTGTGGTAGTGTAGGTAGTGTACAGTAAGTGGCATGGTTGCGGTAGTGTAAGTAGTGAGGATGGTAGTGCAAGTAGTATAATTGATATTGACAATGAAGCGGTGTGTTATTGTGGTCAACAAGAAGGCAGGGAGGGTTGGGTACAGGAAGAGTAGGCCTTGTAATAACGCACGGAAATATAACACAAATTGAGAATCACTCGAAAATAAAGGGATGAATGTGTAGCAATATCAAGACATTTGCTATATAATGTATATCAGGAAATTACACAGAGCAACAGACAGTATTAGACATCAAGAAACAGAAAGACTTAACGGAGCAAAGCAAGACAATTCCCGGTAAATAGTTTTACTGTACAACCTTTAGGTTTTGTTCCGCCGTATCACACATTGGCTGGAAAAGACAAGCGAGACTGAAGCAGGGGAATTAGTACAAACATGGTAACTGGGAAAGGAAGATAAGTTTGTTAGATAAGTCAGACAGTTATGGTGACGTGACAGGTAAGGTGTAATGGTAACACAACAGGTAATGTAGGACTATCATATTACCAAGGAGCGGGTAGGTCCTAAGAGCATACTTTCCGTGGGCTTGGTGTGCTTATGAATCTAATTTACAATGGGTTCACTTTACCCTGCCATCATCGCCAGGACGATCGATGTTACTTCATTCAAAAGTCTTGTTTGCAAAATAATGAGAATAAATACAAAAATACAATAGTTTTACAAAATGTTGAGGCTTATGTACGATCAGTAAGCGAACTTATTTAATTCCATATATACACGTTCATATTAACCCTTAAAAAGCGGCTCACCACATAAGTCGTATTTAATAAAGCTGGACTATGTGGCGGCGCTCGACATAGGTCGAGTGGCAATTTCAGCACGTAATGTTGCTGAGAGAGAGAGACAAGTGGTGGCAGGAGACTAGCGAGCGTATGACTGCTCCAGACCACCGCGGCGAACCTACTGACACGAATCTCAGCTCCCTCCTCCCTCTCTCACTCGCTATATACGGAATTGTATCGGGAAAGTGGCTAATTACCTGCTTTTTGCACTCGCGTTGCACGGTTATTGCAAGAAAACTAGCCATCATAAAAGGATCGTTATGGTGTCATTCGAAAGCTCTGTTTATGCCCTTTCAGGGATAGATAATTGTTTTACGTTCTGGGTCTTATTTAGGCATGAAAATGATCACGTAAACAGCCCTATTTTGGCTAAAAACACCCCGCTGGGCGGTACATATAAATAAACCGCATAGGCCGCTCTTAAGGTGTTAAGATATTCTACAGAAAATGATGGTCAGTGAGTCGGAATCTAAAATACGACTAGGATCTAAAAGTGAAGTAAGAGAAGGTAAACACAAAGTTAAATGAAATGAGGTGAAAGTGATTAATATGTAAATGAGAGAGAGAGAGAGAGAGTGAGAGTGAGATTATTAATGGCAAGAGAAAGAAGGAGATAAATCCAAAGAAGTAAAGGATGTATAAATTATTAAGTAATCATATACCTCCACTGGTCTGGAGTTGTTCCCTGGACCAAGTGGAGTAAAGGCACAACCGGTAGCCACCATGCAATATTTAACTTTAAGGTCAATTTACGGGGATTATTCATGAAGAGAAAAACATTAAATTGACTACATTCATTAATAACAAAGTGTAATCTCTACTGTATAAGTCAGTCAGTAACCAGCCCTTACTTCCACAAGGGGTAGGGAGGATCAGCGAGAACACAAGAAGGAACAAGAGGTGAGATAAGAACACATAGAGCAGTTCGCTGTACAATATACTGTATAATATATAATATACTGTATAATATATACTGTATAATATATAATATACTGTATAATATATATACTGTATAATATATAATATACTGTATAATATATACTGTATAATATATAATATACTGTATAATATAATATACTTATAATATATAATACTGTATAATATATACTGTATATATAATATACTGTATTATATACTGTATAATATAATATTTATAATATACTGTATAATATATAATATACTGTATAATATATACTGTATATATAATATACTGTATAATATACTGTATAATATAATATACTGTATATATACTGTATAATATATAATATACTGTATATAATATACTGTATAATATATACTGTATAATATAATACTGTATAATATTAATATACTGTATAATAATATACTGTATAATATATATACTGTATAATATATATACTGTATAATATATACTGTATAATATATAATATACTGTATAATATATATACTGTAGAGTGTATAATATATAATATACTGTATAATATATACTGTATAATATAATATACTGTATAATATACTGTTAATATATATACTGTATAAATATACTGTATAATGATATAAATATACTGTATAATATATAAAGGAATAAATATACTGTATAATATATAAATATACTGTATAATGATATAAATATACTGTATAATGATATAAATATACTGTATAATGATATAAATATACTGTATAATTATATAAATATACTGTATAATTATATAAATATACTGTATAATATATAATATACTGTATATATATTACTGTATAATATATATTATACTGTATAATATAATTATACTGTATAATATAATTATACTGTATATATATACTGTATAATATATATACTGTATAATATATACTGTATAATATATACTGTATATAATATACTGTAATAATACTGTATAATATAATATACTGTTATATAATATACTGTTATATAATATACTGTTATATAATATACTGTTATATAATATACTGTTATATAATATATATTACTGTATATATACTGTATAATAATATGAACTGTATAATATACTGTATAATATATAATATACTGTATAATATATACTGTATAATATATAATATACTGTATAATATATAATATACTGTATAATATATACTATATACTGTATATACTGTATATATATATACTGTATATATATATACTTTATATATATATACTTTATATATATATATACTTTATATGTATACTGTATATATATAATATACTGTATAATATATACTGTATAATAAATATATGAACTGTAATATATACTGTATAATATATAATATACTGTATAATATATAATATACTGTATAATATATACTGTATAATATATAATATACTGTATAATATATACTGTATAATATATAATATACTGTATAATATATACTGTATAATATATAATATACTGTATAATATATACTGTATAATATATAATATACTGTATAATTGTAAGAGTTATAGAATATTAGGAAGCAGTTAAAATGAATACATAGTGTACACGAATAACAGACTAGTATCCTAACAAATGAAAAAAAAAAAAACTAGAATATAATACTGTACTGCAGACCATGGAACATACGGGAATGATATAATGTTATGTATTGTAAAAGGTGTGGGCTAGGAAGGAGAAATGTGAGTTACTGGAGGGTAAACATTATTCACTAATTACATTACAACTCTGGTGATCTGCTAACGATTGAAATAATAGGTGAGCTTACAGAAATATATTTACAATTTATCTAGAATATGACAGACGTTCATGAATATTGTCAAAGGCATTTATCCCTAGACAATGATATATTCATGTATGTCACATTTGGCACCCTTCTACAATTTGCCCAACTCCCTCCATTATTAAAGCTGACCCAGATCCCTCTCTTTCTTTCCAGAAAATTTGTTTGCCAGGACTGATCCGTTGTTGATCCTCTGCATCCTCGTATACAAACCATGGATCTTTGTAAGGCTCTGGCATACACACATACCAACACACACACATAAATACACTCACACACACACACACTCACACACACAAACACACACACACATAAACACACACAAACACACACACACTGAACTCCACTGCATAGTTTTCACAGGTAAAATTGAATATGTACTGTTGCCTCTTTAGAATAACGTAATCAGTTTAGCAGTGTGCATTAGGGATATGTCAAGCTTCATAATATATATGCAATAGTACACAACATTTAGCATTTGGTATGATTTTTAATTTATGAAAAAAACATTGTTATTCAAAATATACACCACATTAACAATAATATGTGCATATAGGAGATGACATATCAAACTACTTAAGCATCATCAAACCAAAATTTAAACAAGTAAATTTGCAAGTCATAACCTTAATATACTTGTATTTCCCAGTATTGACAATGTGTCTGTATATATTGTGTCATGTCTACACAGGTGGTGTAAGTGTCTTTAGTGCCAATCAAGGTTTCATACCACAACAAACCAGAGTAACCCTGACTGATCTCGGATTTGTTTTAGTGCTTTATCCTCCGGTTATTTAGCGTGTTGGCTGGAATAGACTTCCTACGGGTTTCTCAGTCAGTGAATAACATTATATTATTGGTGCTGATATGCTCGGTGAGTAATTACTGATGACGGTGACTGAGGTAATGAATATGTTGTATCATGCAGTAAATAAACAAATACATATATGGAGTAAGAAGCAACTGTTAAGCATGACTGTACATCCTTTAAGCGGATGTATGATAGCATGACACACGAACATAATAAATACATTGGTTTATTTTGGTTCAATACCTTATGGAATCATCAGGCGCATAATTTTTGTATGAAGGAAAGGCAAAAATGGAGATAGTTATAAAGTCAATTATTTACTTAGTTAATATAAATGTTATATTATTCCAAACCATTCACAGAAAGTAATCAAACTCTACTTACTAAGATTAGATGCAAAAAAAAAAAGAGATCTATGAATATTAATAATATTTATAATATATTATAACATATTTATAATATATGCATATAATTATATACATATACAATTTGTTTATTTTTCTGTTACTGAAGGAGACAAAAGGCAAAGCTGCCTGTACCAAGTGTCTCCCCGAAAGTTGGAAGTGTGACAGAGCCACATTCAAGGGACGTTAAAGTCAAAATGTTTGGACACACGGGGCATGAAGCAGCATAAGTCCTAGAATGAAGGCAAGACAGATTGAGGTAGAGATAATACGTTTGCTATATTAATACAATGTATACTATGTGAACAAACTGTTTAATGTTGATAAACACCACTTGTGTGATGGCTAGTAATATACATGACAATCTAAGGATGATAGGTAGGAAGGGGAGAGAAAGGAAGGTAATATGTGACATTCAGACAAACTACAAACTCGATTTTCTGTTCATTTGTTGGAGTAAGAATGCAGCCAAGTGTTCTGGCAGGGTTAAGACAGAAGACCGCCGATGTCAGTTACATATAATAATTATCTTGGTTCAAGATTTTACTCTATTTGTTAAGTAAATGTATTCAATTAAATATCTATGTTACTTTTCTTCTTAGGTTTTGTATTCTTCGAGATATTTAAAGTTATACCATGTACCATGGAGTAATAATATACAATATGGAATGTGAATAATGCGACCCGATACTAACCCTTACCAGATACGATACGCATTTCTTTTCTGTTTTGTTTTGTTTTTCTGATGTGTTGTGATGTCCCTATTCGGGCTTTGTCTCGAGTCGCCCCCCAAAAAAAATAAAAATAAATAAATAAATAAATAAATAAATCAATAAAATAAAAATAAAAATAATAACAGTGAAATAAAATAAACAATAAATAAATAATAATAATAATAATGAAATGAAATAAAAAATAAATAAATAATAATAATAATGAAATAAAATAAACAATAAATAAATAATAATAATAATAATAATGAAATAAAATAAACAATAAATAAATAATAATAATAATGAAATAAAATAAACAATAAATAAATAATAATAATAATAATGAAATAAAATAAACAATAAATAAATAATAATAATAATGAAATAAAATAAACAATAAATAAATAATAATAATAATAATGAAATAAAATAAACAATAAATAAATAATAATAATAATAATGAAATAAAATAAACAATAAATAAATAATAATAATAATAATAATGAAATAAAATAAACTATAAATAAATAATAATAATAATAATGAAATAAAATAAACAATAAATAAATAAAAAGGGAAAACTGGGGTAAGTACTAGAGTATACAGTATATATATATATACAGTATATATATATATATATATATATATATATATATATATATATATATATATGTGTGTGTGTGTGTCTGTGTGTGTGCACCGAGGTAGTTAGAACAAAATATGTGTAATTTAGTATAGTGCACACGAAGATGTTCTCTCTCATTATGTTATGTGTAATTTAGTATAGTGCACACGAAGATGTTCTCTCTCATTATGTTATGTGTAATTTAGTATAGTGCACACGAAGATGTTCTCTCTCATTATGTGTAATTTAGTATAGTGCACACGAAGATGTTCTCTCTCATTATGTTATGTGTAATTTAGTATAGTGCACACGAAGATGTTCTCTCTCATTATGTTATGTGTAATTTATTATAGTGCACACGAAGATGTTCTCTCTCATTATGTTATGTGTAATTTAGTATAGTGCACACGAAGATGTTCTCTCTCATTATGTGTAATTTAGTATAGTGCACACGAAGATGTTCTCTCTCATTATGTTGAGACCGTCAACTTTAATGTCAATACATAACAGCTGTTACCTGAACTGGTCTGGTCCTAATAAGACGGTAAACATAATGACCTGTGTATACTGTGCTTGTTGTCAAATGCAGGCGAGGTAAATGTTCATGAATGAGATGTGTACGAAGGTTGTTTTATAATTATATATCTATTTATCTATCTATTGCCGGACGCCTTACTCCACTTAATGAGGGTGGTCATACACAGAAGGCCCCTAAGCGGACCTATTCCCTGTAAGAGGGACAACCCGAGCCAGTTTACTGAAGGACTTACAGGATTGACAACTCAATTTAGGATCCGTCCGACTCCGAGGCCCTCTATGTATCTTGTTAGCACTATTGTTCTACAGTGGTGTTCGGCTAATCCATCCACTAACCTGCCTTACACTTAGATAAGCAGTACGGATTTATATCAGGTTTACATCCCTTGACAGGTTGCCAACCAAGGCTGACGAGTCCCATCCACCCGAATTTTTATAAGATTGTCTCCCCTAGATGGGTTGCTGATCAAGGCTAACGAGTCCCATCCATATATAATACACACGATCTATTTAAATATGTTCCATGTTTGAACAATGATTTTGTACTTAGAAGTCGTAAAATACTTTCTATAAAGTGATATGTTTTTGAAAGATTGTCTAATAGGAATATTATTTCAAATACTATCTCCTATCTATTTATTTATACAATGACTAAACTTCAACTTAGGCAGTGACAACCAATGATATTTAGTTACTAGTAGTACATAGTTTGCTGCCAAATAAACTGTAACATAACTGCTAAAAACTGTCATAGTATTTAAACAGGATACTTTCTTTGTTAAGGTATGTTGTCTCTTCATAAGAGAAATATATACATGACAGTTCTAGCCAGAAGAATTAAATTATTATCAAAATGCACTATTTAATTTGTTTTAATAATATGACATTTATAGTAGCCTACTCATATACTGTATATGTACTTTGTAGATAGCATCATATAAAACAGTGATCAAATAGGAATGGACGAAACTAAGTATCAGGAACGCAATTAAAAAAAAAATTGCCTGTTTTGTGACTTAACTTTGAATCAGTGTTCAAACAAAATTAGTCATATTAGTCCAATACAACCCACACTTATCCTTCAAGTTAAAGAAGCTATGTAAATTGTTAAACAGTTCTGCGGTAATGATGATCATGTCACGTTGCTTGAATGTTGTTTTAGAATGGGAGTTAAGCTTACAAAAATTTAGAAATTTGTATTTCGTTTGTGGACGTGAATTTGGTCATATTTCATAAATACCTTCATCTAATTTCCTTCCCAGCTAATTAGGTGCAGTTTTTTTTCCTCGCACAAGAATGTTCGCAGACAACACGTTATTTCCTAATTACGCTTTCCAGAGTTGTTGTCGTTTGAATCTCCATGTCTATTATATAGTAGCATGCTTTATATACGTTATAATCGCCAATATGTTTGAATCTCCATGTCTATTATATAGTAGCATGCTTTATATACGTTATAATCGCCAATATGTTTGAATCTCCATGTCTATTATATAGTAGCATGCTTTATATACGTTATAATCGCCAATATGTTTTTTATTTTACTCTTTGTGGTATGATTTGTTTCACTATATAAACGAATGAAGGAAAACATATTCAATGACAATACAATTAATGCATCCGCAGGTGTTGTTCATGCATAACAATCCTTTGTTTATCACCCATCCCAGACCGATCTCCCAGAACACACCAACATTACAACAAACGTACGCAATACTGTGGGAGGATCAATAACCATATGTACCATGATGTAAAGGGCGTATGTCTTATTAGGAGGGATAGTGAGTATAAATGTTATTAAATTAGATGAGTGTGTTGTGTAATTGGGGCTAACCTGATACCCCAGGTGTATGTGACAGAAATAAATATAGCCAGCCACCAAAAGCCTGGGAGAGGAAGAGGAAGCCAGGTAATTCTATGGATGCTCCACCACCACCTAAAGTGGTAATGTTTTCCTAGGTAGGTCTTTCTATCCATAATACTCTGACAACCTTCACACAACAAATACTACTTATATGTCTTAGTTATATTTTGAATATAATGTGAACTTATTTCGCCTCATTAAATGCCGCTCCACAATTAGACGCTTGTAAATTGCCATTGCCTTCTACCGTGATGTACAGTAATTATATCCACATTGGGGAAAACTAAATGGGTGTAGGATAATATTCTTCCCATTATACACAGTACATTACAATTAAGTGACACACACACATAAGGTCGCGAGTTTCCCAGGTACATAATTAAACATGCACTTGCTTAAGAACTATAACTTCTTGCATATATTAACATGTTGCTCCAGCAATCTTGCTCATACATCATTGTAATGCCCAAACTCTAAGAAAATATTTTCCCTGTGAGAGAATAAGAAAACATGGAGTAGGTACGCTTTCTCATCCTTTTTCTGCCTGCTCTCTCTCTCTCTCTCTCTCTCTCTCTCTCTCTCTCTCTCTCTCTCTCTCTCTCTCTCTCTCTCTCTCTCCATGGATAAATTCACTGAATTTCGCTGTGAGCATCCTAGGTTCGAAACCCTGGACTGCCACATGTATTTGTTGGTTTCATTAATTGAGCTTTGGAGTAAAGTCGGTTGGTGGAGGTAACATAATAATACATTAGGTTTGCGAGCCTTCCTGACTGACTATGATGGACTGTTGACTTAGCCTGATGAGAGGTTTGTCTGTGTTGGTGAAGCTGCTCCTTCATGTTACACAACGGCCAGCTGGCATGGAATTACCTTCACTATAATATGAACAATAACCCTGACGCCCTGAGCAGTAGGTGATTAAACTTATCGATAGTTAAAACATAGCAGCAAGTAAATTTTACATCTACCTATCTATTTATCTGTTGCCAGATGTCATGATCCCCAAAGGGTTGGTCATGAATGAATCGTGCTCATGCATATCTGTTCATTGTCAGTCTACGCCGCCCCGCTTCACACCCAACAATGCTTTCATTCATATACTTTCCAAATCCATCCGTCCACCTCACTCTCGGTCTGCTCTCCTTCTCTGTCCTTCCACCACACTCTTGTACACTCTTTAAGTCATGCTCTCGATTTCCATACTTCCCATGTGACCGAACCATTTCTAGGTGTTCCTTTTCACATTTGCCAGCACATCCACACCACACCACTCTCCTACTTCCGCATTCGTCTGCCTAACCCTCCATGTAATGTCACATGCACTTCCTAAGTAACTCATTGATTTGTGCCTCTCCAACAACGTCCATGCTTCACTCCCATACGTCAATGTTATGATTAACAACACTATCATGCAAGTACTTATTTACTTCTATATTGACCACCCTATTCCTTGTCACTGTTTTCAGAATTCCTACAACCCTCTCCACCTGTTGCACCCTCTCCTGCTCTTCATCCTCCATACTCCCATCCTTACTCGTCACATTACCTAAATACTTAAATGAGCTGACATTCTCCATAACCTGACCATAACCATTCACACTGCACCCTTTTCAAAGACCATAACCTTACTTAGCCCTCTCGCTATCCTGTGGACTCGGGGGTTGCAGTTTAGTATTCAGAAATACAGTTTTCTTAATCTCATAATTTCCTCTCCAAAATTAGTTCTAAACACCACTGATGGTCACAAAGGCTTTATATATCTCAGAGAGGGCGCACATCGCATCCTTTGCATGAAAGGGTTAATTGATCAAATTATTTAACTGTTGATTACCAAACTTCAT
This sequence comes from Paralithodes platypus, assembly GCA_032716605.1. Classification (NCBI taxonomy): domain Eukaryota; kingdom Metazoa; phylum Arthropoda; class Malacostraca; order Decapoda; family Lithodidae; genus Paralithodes; species Paralithodes platypus. The sequence continues at coordinate 15,163,367 of CM064533.1, read as the reverse complement.
AGGAAATTCAATCATGCTAGTTGTATTTCTCTACATATTCTCACCGAAATGTTAACACATTCATGAACATACCGTTACAATATTTGTATAGTTAGGCAAGTTAATGTTCGAGCTTTCTTTCATTTGTATGAATTATAGTAGGTAATAACTATCTAAACAATTATAGTTGGTACCAACACATTATAACGTTTACGTGTTTACCTTCCTCCCCTTTGTACACAATGGTTAACCAAGGGTTTAGCCCATAACTTTTAATAAGACTAGAAATGTTTGAACCGACATCATACTGTTATAAAAATTACTTCAGTGTCCTTTAGACTCATTTTTGCCAGAGAACTGTGGCACTGCTTGGTTTTACTCTCCCTCATAAATTAAGTTAAAGTTTATTACGAATTGTGTGTAGCTCTCAAGGGCGGTGCTGCCTTTGTTAACCCACTGTAGGTTTATTATACAACCAAAATTAGCGAAACACTCAAAAGTACAGGATTTATATTAAATGAGGACACACACACACACACACACACACACACACACACACACACACACACACACACACACACACACACACACACACACACACACACATAACGCCTGGGATTAGTAGCAGTATGTCCAGCGTAATCCCCAGATAATTGTATTTTAAATGAATTACCAACAATCTACCTGGAGGCCGTACATAATATACAGTAGATGTCACACTAGATTCACTTTGTCATCGCTGATATATAATTAGAAAGGTATTTACTGTTGCCCTTCGATGTATTAAATCCATATTGCATTACCTTAATCAACATGCTATATAATACTACCAATGTTTTTGTTACTGAGCTTCACTTCACAGACATAATGTATAGTTATTATTATGGAGGGGTGGGGGGGGCACAATCACAGTAAGATACTTTACATATTTTGTTTTGACATTTCAAATGGATTAAGTCCTTGTAATAACCTTGAATTATCAGTGACTTAGGATAAGCTTAACTGTAGTTGAGGTCAGCTGATGATACCCTCTGATAAAAGAGAATGCAGTATATTTAGAGATAATATTCTTGAACATATAATCCCATGATGGATGAAATGTGTAGTTTGATATTTGGCGTCATCAATCACTCGCGGAATGAGAAACACAGCCATAGTTTTTTGTAGGGTACAATCTCACAACCCACCCAACTTATTTCACTAACACTTATCTGGCCACAAACTTCACACCCTCTACTTATTCCGTGTACTCTTCTATTTTGCGTGTTTTATTCATAAGTCACTCACGCTTTACTCCTAAAGTTTCCTCTGCCTTTCATGGTGGTAGTTTCGTTTATTGTAGGTTTTATGAGGTGAATTATCCCTGTTTCTTGGCTGCTTCTCCTTTAATTTTTTCTTCTTGTCCTCGTTCGTTCTGGGGTGTGTGGTCTCTTCTCTCTTTCGTTGTCTTTTGTTCCTCTCTTCCAATTTCGGAAACATTTCCGCCTTGGTGTTCTTCCCGTTATTCTTCGTTTTATTTGGTTGTCTGTTCTCCTCGTTGTCTTTCCCTTTTGTTATCGTCTCCCCTTCGCTTTCCATCTTCCCTTTTTGTTTTCTGTTTGTCTGGCTCGGTATGGTTGCGATCGATAACTCTGTATGTATATATATATATATATATATATATATATATATATATATATATATATATATATATATATACACTGTTTATAAAACATGTAATTTGACAAGCCCTACTAAGGCAGGACAATATATTATGGCAGGTACGTTAAACAATAATATATTATACGTTGTTACAGTGTTAACGAGGAAATGCACAATTCAATGGTTTATATAAAGTCCTTAATCATACAAGTTATGTTAGATGTGGATTGTTTAACCATTTCAAGTTGTTATGTTGATAACTAAATGGTACTTGAAAAATAGGTCATGGTTAATACAAATATAACAATAGACATAATAATAATACTTTTGTTATGAACACATTAGCTTACATACACAGTTAATATACAACATAATATACATATAATGTAGCAGCTTGGACCAAGGGTATACCATTATATAAATTACTCAATTTACCTTAAGTATGACTAACACAATGTTCAGGTTCACTTTTACACTCACTAATTAGTAAACATTCAAACACACACTTTGCCTGGCCTTCAAATACATTAATAACGTCCTTAATTAAAGTACAGTATAATAGAGTAGTATATTGCCCCCGTGCATCAGTAATGATTTCATTGCCAGGGTCTAATTGATTGGTTACAGGAACAGTAATGCATTTGTCAGCACAATTGTATTATCTTTGACTGATGGAGTAATCAATATGTGTGAATGGCACACCCACACACACACACCCACACCCACACCGTGTAATAATGCTGAATGCAACATGTACATTTACTGTACATATACGCACACGCAAGTACGTGTGTGTGTTTGTTTAACACTTTTGGAAGTATTTTATCTCATAGTACTTTTTTCCATGTTAGTACCTTTGAACGTATTGTATACCATATACCATATTATTCGCCTATGTTGCACTGAAATATCTATTATTATTCCGTCACAACGTATTCCCTGTGAACTTGTTCGCTGCTACTCCCTGCCACAATAGCCTATATCAAACAGAGTTCTAACACAACTAACCCCTGGATACAATACCCAGATAACTGTCCACTGGACAATTATTGCCCCCATAGAATCATAGCTTTACATGACCCCAGGATTTAAGCACTTACCAAACATATAAGTGCTAGGAATATTACTCAACTTCTATAATTATGGACAACTGTTTTATAGAGATACATATTGAACATAAAAGTAACCTGGCTGGTTTCCAAAATCATCACCTAACTCCTAGTCTAGCCTAATCTAATGTTTTCAATGTTGTCCTGACCTGACCTAACATAACAATAATCATAAATTATCCCTAATCTAACTTTAGTTTACCTTTCATGTCCTTACAACAAAGAGGAGATGCACGCAAGCAATTGTCCAGGCGGTAGTTGTCCTGATTGCATCAAACACCCCACTATACGACCAAATATCAACAGTATTTCTTCCAAGTTTGTAGCAATCTGTGTTCGTGAGGGTAATACAATGTTAAGGTCTCTCTCCTTGAGCCTCACACTGTCTGTCCTTCCCTCTGTCTCGTGTTATCTCAGCCATCACTAACCATATTTACCACCGCCTACCTGTGACCTCCTTGGTTCGCCTGGGAAGGGAAACACAAAGGAATCTTAAGCCTTTTTCTTTCCGGAAGTGAAGTTGCTCTGACTTTCGTCACGACATTTTTTACAGTGGTATCATTACTTCACATATTGACAAACAAGGATGTTCAACTCGGTATTCAATTGATGTGTATCCTTATTTAACATAGCGCAGCCTACTACCTCGTAATATATACAATTCCTATCATTTGCAACAAATATATTTTGTTGTAGCTGTGGAACAATATATATATAACTTAAGAAATATATACGCCCATCCCCCCTTAATAGTTAATTATATCTATCATTGATCCCCCTACCTGCCTCAGCCAGCACCTCCCTTCCCTCCACCATTAATAACTTTAGACATAATAATAATAATAATAATAATAATATTTATTCAGTCAGCAATTTACAGAGTTGGTACCACATAGTTTGTTACAAATATGACATGTACCAGCCTTGCATAATTCCAACTAAGGATAGCCCAATAAGGCCGTTAGGCGTATTTCCATTGGGGTCCTTGTGGGATTAGGTTAGCTGGGGAAAAGGGGAGGATAAAGAAATAGATACTTTAGAGAAAGTATTTCTAGGGGGTTATTTTAAGATACCTTACATCCTATAGTAAATATCAGTAATCCGTAATCAGTAATCATTTCAGTTTGGTTTGTCTATCTCTTATGTCGTAGTTAGTAGTAGACATAAGCTTGGTGCTCCCTTCTCGCAGCTGTCCGGTTCAGGTGTTCCTTCAGGCTACGTCTGAAGGAATACAGTGTTCTCTTTTCACGGACTGACTGGGGTAGGTCGTTCCAGTCTTTGATGGCAGTGAAGAAGAATGTTTGCTTACCCTGTCCTTGGATTCTCGGGACCTTAAAATTAAACATCATGTTTCTTGTATTATGTCCACTCCTCTCATTTGCTTTAACAAAATCATTCTTTAGATACTCTGGAGCTCTGTCATAGAAAATTTTGAAGGCATTAGTTAGCCTGATTTGTTTGGCCCTGTCAGAGACATTGAGCATACCTAGTGACTGAAGTTGTTCCTGGCCAACATGTGATCTGGGTCCTAGGTTCAGCATGAACCTAACCATTTTATTTTGAGTGACCTGAAGTTTGTGCTGTGCTGATTTAGATGATGTAGAGTACCAGGATGACACAGAATAGTCAAAATGACATTGAACAAGCGCTTGGCAGAGGGTCTTTTTGGTCGCCGCGGGCAAGCATCCCACCTGTCTATACAGGTATTTTATACGTGCTCTACACTTACTCAGGATAGATTCCAAAATTGTTTCACCTGACAAACTCGCGTCCAGTTTCAGTCCGAGATATTTAACTTGTGACACTGTTGTTATAGGAATATCATTACAGTTGACCGAGAAGCCCACAATGTCTTTCAGTTTGCGTTTTGTTCCACATAAGATGGCTTCCGTCTTGCCCAGGTGAAGAGATAGTCTATTGTCCACTAGCCATTCACTACATGATGCTAGTTCTTTGGAAAGTGAAGCGGCAATACTTATTGGGTCTTTTCCTGAAACCAGAAGCACGCTGTCGTCTGCATATAGTAATAATTTACATGAGACGCTCAGTTCCATGTCGTTCACATAACAGAGAAAGAGTAAGGGACCAAGGATGCTTCCCTGCGGGACCCCACAGTTAATTGGCATAGGATCAGATATATATTCATAAATTTTGACTCTTTGGGTTCTACCACTAAGATAAGATTTAAACCAGTTCACAGACCCTATGCCCATAGCTTGTAGTTTATTACATAGGATATCATGGTCTACTGTGTCAAACGCTTTTTGTAGATCAAGAAGAACCATACCGGTGTAGTTACCTTTAGAAATTTCTTTACGAATGTGATCCGTTAAGTGGATGAGACAGGAGTCTGTCGAGTACATGCATCTGAAACCTGATTGAAACTTATAGAATAGATCATTTTGTTTGAGGTAGTGTTCAATTTGGGTGTATACCGCTCTTTCAAGGATTTTAGATACAATACATAATATGCTAACTGGTCTGTAGTTGGCAACTTCTAGTTTATTTCCTTTCTTGAATAGAGGGGTTACAATAATAATAATAATAATAATAGTTCTTAAAGCTAGCACATGCTAAGCTAGCTAAGGATAGCTCAATAAGGCCGATTAGGCGTATTTCCATTGGGGTCCTGTACTACTACCCCATCCCTTTGCTCATGAGGGATGGTAACGACTCAGTGCTTGTGAAAAATCTTTAATGCGCCGAGCATGGGCGCGAACCCGGGCCTTCTGGGTGGAAGTCCGAGACGCTAGTCACTACACCAAGCGAGCCGCTTCCTTCAGTTCAGCAGGTACTGTGTTGGTGTTAATTGACAAGTTGAGGATGTGGGTTAGGGGGCCTGCTATATCAATGGCTCCATCTCGTAGAAATTTGGCAGGAATTTTGTCTGGTCCTGTGCTCTTATGTACATTTAGGTTAGACAGCTCGTCAAAAGTGTATTTTGGTGTAACATTTTGCAATCTAAATGTGTTCGGGTGTATGTCTTTATCTCTGTAGAAATTACGAAAGGTGGCCGTTGTTGTCGTGTATTTATTGAGAGGTTGAGGTAGGTTCTGTGCAAGTGTGTTTGCTATGGAAGTGAAGAAAGAGTTGAAGTAGGTTGAAATTTGTCGTTTATCGTGGCAAACCTGATCATTAATGGTGAGAGCAATATTAGTGTTAGACAAATCCCTTGTCTTGTTGCTGTAGCCTGTTGTTTTTAGGTGCCTCCATAGTTTCTTTGGGTTATTCTGATATTCCTCTGCCTTATTGTCTCGCCTTGATTTGTCTCGCCCCAGACCCACTGCATCAATATTTGAGCAGCCTAATTATACTGGGATGATTGGCAGGGGTGATGATGGTGTGGGCTCTGGGAAAAATGAAGCGACGATGGTTCCAGAATTTTAGATGATAGAGTATTACGATTATTCAGTGATGCAGAGGTGAAATGTAATGTTCGGAAGAGCCGATTCGCGCCAATTCTGTGAGTCGTTGACCCTCACGACGGTTGCCGTTCATGTGTTAATTACCCTTAACCGTCGTTATGTGTTAAGTACCCTTAACCGTGCCGTAGTTGCCAAATATATTTTAGATGTGGTATTTTTTTTCCTGTTTGCATTTACCGATACTTTATGTTTTCAACAATACTGACAACACACGTGACATTCTACAGAAATAATTATATCAAATCAGTTTCTGCGCATCCACTCCAATATAATCACACATTTCATAATTATGTAATCACCAGTGAAGCAACCAAACTCTGATAAAACTATAACCTAACAACCCAGCAGCACAACCACTCCAACAACCACTGACAACACCAATACTGCTCCATGCTAACAATATCGGGTTACAACACTTTTACTGTCGAGTTTCACTGACCTGCCACAACTATTTTATTGTGGGTTATACTCACGAAAAGAAAACATCCCTCAATATATTTTACGTTTTCTAAATTCTTCACGAACAACTTTCCCCTACAATAAACCCATTGTTTCCTCGTTCCTCGTCTGATCACCTTAATGTTTGACTATTTAATTATTACCTTCATCACTGTCTTCACCTTTTGCTTACCTTTATGTATAATTTATTGTTAGATGGATCTGCCTTTAATTTTGTATCACGTTGATCTTTGTTTTAGTACATGGATTATTATTACATACTGTACAGTATAATGAACATGCAATCCTACTGCCATCACCAACCTTATTTGGCCACAGTACCTGCCTTCTATCATGTATGTCGTCTGTGGTTTTGTGTCTCATCTCTTACCACCTGTAGTACATAACCATTTAACTCTAACTACGTCTAATTTACATGTTTATTTGTTTTCAAATGTTTATAATTTATAGTTATGATACATACTGTATATATATCACCGTAGGCCCGTTTGTTTTTCGTCACTCTTGCTCAACTCTTTGTTTTATTTCCTATCCTACCTTTTCCCTCGTCCTCTTTCTTGCTTTTTTTTCCTATGTGCATGGAGGAGACAAAAGGCAGGTTGCCTGTAACGAGTGTCTCCCCCAAAGTTAAACATAAAAGAGCCAAATTCAAGGGACGTTGGAGTCAAAATGCGTGGACACACGAACTTTAAAGCAGTCTAAGTCATAGGATGAAGGAAAGACTGATTGCTTAACCCGTTCACGCATTTAAGATGCAGAGGTTGCCAGATTAGCAATAAGAAATAGTTATCTCACTCTTATAATTACCTCTTCAAAATTAGTTTTCTGCCCACAGCTAACTCAAAGACAGAGGCTGAAGTAACTAACCTAATCGTGTTTAAATACCCCTGATTGTAACAAAGGCTTTAAAGTATCCCCAATAGGCTCAAAATCGCGTCATATGTCGGAGAGGGTTAATACTTAATCTCCAACATCACTACTATCGTCACTTCCTAACTCACCTCTGTTTGCTAATACCTCACATAATCTTCACCCAGTACCTCAGCTCTCGCTTGATCGCCAGTGTTCCTCCACGCCTCGTTTCTCATCTCCTCACCTGTCAAACCTCCCTGTACCACTGGCATTTAACACTCTCCGATCCCTCCGCCAAACTCGGTTAATCAATATTTGAGCAGCGTAATTATACCAGGGTAGTTGACGAAGGTAGTGTGTTATGGTGGTGGCCTCAGGAACCAAGATGGTGTTGGTGAGGACTTACTGATATGGTGGAGTTTTATTTGTGTTTGTTAACGTAAAGGTATAGTGGTGTTCTATTGCGTCGTATGCACACATATAACATGTATATCAGAACTTTTACAATTAGTTCACATTATGTCAGCTGTATGGACAATATCTTAACGCCATACCTACTCCTTAATTAACAGTAGTTTCTGCTTCGCACATACGTTATCTATCTGTTCATATAACCCACGTTCGCCCTCATATGCTGCCATAATTAAGTTCTCCCTTCTTCCCTAGTATTAGTAAATTATCCTTCTCTGCCGCATCCCTCACCAGACCCTCAGAATCAATAGTTGAACTGCTTCATTATACTGAGATGATGACGGTGGTGGAATGATCAATGACTGTACTGGTGGTATGGGTTGCTATAATATGATCAATGTGTATTACAGTGTGGTCTGGGTTTTGTTTACTTATATATTTTGTTCCTTCCTCTCGCTTCCCCACTACCTTCAACCACTGTCTGTATCAGGTTTATACAAGATGTTAAGAGACAATTTAGTGTGTCCTCCTTCTATTAAGGATAATAATCTTCTCAGCGTCCAGTTTGACTCAGTTATTCTGTATGCCTATCGTGTTTCTTTTTTGAAGATTCTATCGTGTTTTTGTATTGTTTAATTTAGTTTACACTTAACCAATCCTATATGATAATCCTTCATTACACTTACCTGAGTGGAGCAGGTATATTTATAGCCATTGCAGTACGGTATTTTGTTGGTGCCGGCGGGATGAAGAATTATTTGTTTAGGTTAATTAAGACATTTGTTGTCCATCCCCAACAGCCTCCAGACTCTCTACATCTTGAAAACATATTATCATTGTCAAATATTAGGTCTGCAATATCCTCGAAATATTTGTCCTATGTTTCCTTCTGGATAATATAAGGTTTTCTTATTAACATAAACTTTACCGTGTGTTTCTATCCGAACAGGAACGTTTAGGCCTACTTATAACACCACTACGGAATGAAGACGTTCTCAGTGTACGCTTTACTATTTAAGGTATATCAGTAACGTAACTTCTCTTTTGGCTTAGCCTCAGAAATATACCTTGCAAGACATTACTGAATTGTGTACCTGCCTTTCACCAACATCCGGTTATTATCGACTTAAATGTTTAATATATTGTAACTATTATTAACAACACTATAATTTACATAATATACAATGCGACACGGAATGCCGATATTATTCAGATCAATACATTGATAACATTAAAGATTCATTGCATTTAACTAGGACACTAGCCTTGTGTTATGGATCACTTTGTATTGCTGTTATTATATAACCCTTCCCTCCGCTTCTGTCTCACCCTTGCTTCACTTTACATATTATGTTCTCCAACCTTCAGCTTTACTCTTTCCTCCCCTTCTCTCGTGTGCTATCCCTGCTCTTCCAAGTTCTAGTATATTGTTGATTCTTAACCAGATTTATATCTTAGGCAGTAATATAATATAATTTCTTAGCTGGTTTGAAATAGGCCTTGATACTTTCTTTAACACATACAATTAAAACATGACCTCACCAGTTTTGGAATTTAGACACAACGGATAATGTACATTCTATGTAAGTCTGCAATTTCAGAATTCCAAAAACATATATTGATTTGCAATTCTTAATAAGCAAAGAAGATAGAATGCAAATACAATAAGTAAATACTTGCAAGTACTGAATATATGGGTATTTGATATAGAGTACAGTGTTATGCTTATCTAGCTGGTCAAATGATTGCTTAAACACTACTTAAATAATCCAAAATAATGTATCAGTTGTTGCAAGAGTAGAGATCCTACAGGAGAAGAGGAAAGGGTCATGAAAAGGGAAATGAAAATCAAAGTCATAATCATGCTATTGATCCTTATTTAAGAGATGCTTTGATGCTTGGTGATATCTTGAATGAGGAAGTATACAGTATATGTCCCCCCAACAAAAATACATAACAAAGATATACACAAACAGACGCACATTTGTGCACGCCTTCACAATAAAGTAACACCAAAACATATGTAATACATTAGATATAACGAATACCGTATTCACCTTCCACGATCATATTACAATATTCCAATATAACGGAAGAGGATGCCCGTGTGTACGTCCCCAGACCAGACAATTTACGACGGTACACCACCTGTTGTTAAGTAGGAGTTAAGGTGCCAACATAGTATAGTAAGAGGCTGGGAGACAACCTGTAATATATGGAGGAGGTAATGGTTGATATTTGCAAGGAAAGACCAAGGGTATTAAGTGTAAGTTACATATATGTTGATCACACCTGAACTTTTTCTTTTAATTTACAGTTTTTGCCCAGGTATTGCATAAATATTGTTCCTGATTAAACCAGAGACAATATTAGTGTGCTACACGATTTTTGAGCCGATATCATCTTTCATTATAATCATGGTGCCTTTGTAAAGTTTAAACACTGCCTGGAACCCCGTGTGAGAGCTGCGTAAAATGTTCTCTTTACTTTTGATAACCACATTTTTGTCCAGTTATCCAAATTCTTGCACAAAAATATTCCAACTTTAGCGACATTATATACATTTATGCAAAAGTTTTAAACATGGATCTCAGCTGGCTTGGTTTGACGGGTATTTGCTGAGGTCAACCAATTATATCACGGCCGTGTGAGCTGACTATTGAAGAGACAGATACCAATTGGTCTGAGATGTGTGTCTGGTAGGATTAGTCTGGTGGCATTATAGTGTAGAACTGGTAAATAAGGTGTGGAGGTTCGTCGGTCTAGGGCAGATGCATATGGTTTAGGTATTTGATATCTGGTTGTGATATGCGAATCGCAAATTTTTGTCTTATACGGTACTTTTAGAACGAAGCAGACAGAGGCAATAATATATTATTACTAGCTGAATTACCCGGCATTGCCCGGGGAAAATCGAAGTATAGGCTGTCTATCTTGGAGAAGGGGGAGGAAGGGGGGGGGGGGGTGTTCCGCCCCCCTCCCCCCGGGGGGTGAGGTGACAAAAAACAATTTCCTTAAAACCCAGTATGCATGCCAAGAATGGGCTCTCCATCTTGAAAACTAGGCTCCCCCCATAAAACTTATTCTGGCACCTCCTTAGTATGCATGCCAAGTATGGGATGCCATAGGGGAGGTGTGGTGGAGTGGTCTTGCCACTGGACTGGTAATCCAATAGAACCGGGTTCGAATCCCAATATGTCAATTGGATATTATTGGGATGGAATTTGTGCTGTACCTAGGTATCAGTGTATTACAACAGCACACCGAAATGCAAAACAAATACCCTCATTGTTCCCTGATTAAATAGCATTGTATGAATATTCCCATATTCAACAAAAATATGCTACAGGGGGGCAATGCCTAGTGAGTTGATTGCTCAATAGGTGGCATTCTGAGAGTGAGGGTCCGAGCCTGGGGGATGAGACTGTGAGGCACAGAGGCGGAGCAGCTTCAGAGATGGAGTTGCTTCAAGCCGTGAAGCTTCGCATATCTCACTCCCTAGACTGGAGCAAGACCTCACGGGCCTCTCCGTGTTCAGCAGTAGAGTGTAAAGGCTATCAGCCTTTGTAGTCCAGTAAATCTAGCAATCATTTAACTGGACCTAGAACAAATTGCAATAGAAGGTTTTTTGGCTTTAACTTGTTTATTAGGTCCCTCTGATGAACATATAAAAAGTCTCCAACTTTTGGACACTGGGAAAGTGGTTAATTTGCATAAATTCAAGATGGCCGCCGTCCAAAGCTTCAATTTACAGATAACTTTTTTCTGGTTGCTCCTAGACCCTATAAATGTATTACAAACAACGTTTTTTGGCTTTAACTTGTTTATTAGGTCCCTCTGATGAACATATAAAAAGTCTCCAACTTTTGGACACCTGGAAAGTGGTTAATTTACAGCCGAAAAACCTTACAGACAGGCTGAACTGTCTCTTTCACAAGGGGTGACACAGGCACTTTGTGATTTGTATGGGTTTTTTGACCTGTTGTCCCTCTTTTTTATAAAAAAAACAAAAACAAAAAAAACATGACGTTAGTATGACGTCATTCAGAGCCAATTATGTAATTCATGATAGGAGTTCGTATTCACTTGGATCATCGGTGCTTGCATCAAAGTTGCTATTTTGACAGAGTCCTTTACATTGACCACATGCACTGGAACATTCAAGCTCATTCCGTTTGCAACTACAGCGTTGAGTGTCACAGTGCCCTTACACTGACATCTAACCAGTTTCAGTAGTAAATCAGGAGCCACTGGCGAATCCATCGTCTTCGGTTCAAGCTGTCCCTTCCGCAGACACCAGCCCCATTTCTCGGGGTCCACACAGTTTCCCATCCATTCCTGGACCTGACAATAAACTCGGAACGAGTGGTATTTGGCTGCATCGGTTGTTGGGGGAAGGCTGTGAACTTCAACGGTAGTTGAACTTTTTGCCACCTTGTTGCAAAACTTTGTCTTTCGCAGTCCGTCAAGGGTGTCATTTCCTTTTCCCCCGTACAAATAAACCAAGGCCTTTTCACCAGCTGATGATATCGCGTCTTTACTTCCACTTTGGCAACAGAATGCTTCTATACATTTCAAGAAACCGTTGTCTTCCCTCACTTTCCTCAAGGCAGCCCCTTTACCAATACCATACAGTCGTGAGGTTGTGTCACATCCACAGAGTGCATGGACAACTGGCAGGACACGACAGATGATTTCACCGAGAGCTTCTGCTACTGAGTTAATATGCCAACATTTCCAGCCTTCCTTGCTCGACTTGAAGTACAAATCATTCATCCCTCGTTCCGCATAATGACACAACAGCACCAACAAGTCTGTGTCCTCACTTATCACATATGTCACGGTTTCCCTTGCATGCTCAATTCCCTTCTTCGCAATCATGACATCTGCATCTGCTGGCGCATTGACACAGTCAATTCCATTTGCCTTGAATGTTTCACACAATAAGTCAATGAAGTTTTGCTTATTGTCCGAGTTTGACAAGAATTTTTTCCTTTTTTGACCGAAGGGGCATGGTTGGAGTGAACATCACCTTTTGACCAAAGACTCCTTTTGATCGTCGATTGTGTGTCATGTCCTTGGTAGTAGGTCCTGATTTATAACCGTCGAATACAACCACCGGGTTGAGAAAGTTTTTGGAAACATGCTTCATGTACATGCTTGCAATGTCCTCAAATGTGTCACCCTTCTTCCATGGAATCCTTTGCAATAAGGAACCACCATCCAGAACATGGGTCACAGTCCTTTCTTCCTCAAATGATTCCAATGACGACTTGGGAACAACAGCAGCTATCTCATCTCCTAGCTGTGGTTTATTGGCTTCCCTGAAGCCTCCCCCACTTATCGAACAGAGCAGAGGGGTAGCTAGACAACTCATACGCAAAGACCTCTTCAACACCTAAGTCCCTGTTATTAGCAAAGATGAGGAGCCTCTGGAAAAGGAGCTGTGGGTCGATTGGTACTTTTTTCAGCACTGATTGTAACCTTTGCACCCAACGACTCAACTTGATCTTTCTTCCTAAATGAAAAGTCAAAAGCATTGCTACCTTCCATCTTCTGCACAATGTTCATACCAACCTCATACAGTAAATGAGGATTGGCCGAGGCTGGTCCTGTCACACCGTTGGCAATGATCCTGAGTTCATTTGATTCTTGAAATGGATCATAATCCTTGAAGAATGCGAGAACCTTCTCTGTGTCCTTCCTATCTCGTTCACGCCTTGCTTCAGTCATTTCTTTGTGCTGCTCTGGCTTTGTGCTACAATGGCCCTTGGTCTGGTAAGTTGCACGATACTTTGTCCAATTGATGCAACTTCAAGATCACATGACTTGCCACTGAACGTCTCTTGCAGCAATATACGAAGGGACTGCGGAACGTACGCCACATTCTTTTCCAGCGACCGGAGTTCAGAAGGATCTGGATAGAAATCTCTACAAGTATCAATGTTCTTTATATCTGCTTTGATCAACCGTGCCGCAGCCCTGACTATCTTTCCTTGTTCTGCTTCCTCATCATCAGTCTGTGGTGAGTCTTTGAATTGTTGCAAAATCTTTGCAGCACTTTCTTTGACAGTTACAACATCGCTGCGTCCATGCACGTTACAAATAACCAGTTCATCCCCAAAATATGAAATAAGTTTCTGTTTCATGTATTTTACACTATACGCTTCAACATCAGGGCACAACTGGGACATTCTATCAACGAGATCAACCACTGTAGTCTGTTCATCATCATTGCCACTGACTAGGACCTCGATTGCGAGTAGAAATGCTTCCTCTCGTGAGGCATCTACTTTGCGACCCTTGCGAGGAGGTTCACTGTCTGCGGAATCACGATATTTGGAGGGGATCTGCCTATGTGTCTGGAGATTTGAGCTGCACTGCTTGTGATATATTGCGTCAGCTGCTGGAAGATCGCGTGCAAAGTTAATTCGGCCTCTAACAGTGTCAGCCCACTCATCAGCCCTGGCATCACATGCAGAAAGTATTGTCCTTTGAAAGTTTGAGGTCCGTACTTGGTACACTTCTTGTGAATCATGCTTTGTGTCCAAATAGATTTTTGTACCACAAAAAAAAGCAGTTCACTGTAAAACAAAAGTCTGGTGTCTGAGAACGAAGAGCAGGTTTTTCAGGACGTTTCTTCGCTTCCCCAGGAATTCTATTTGGCTTCGTATTGACATGCTTCTTTTCGGCCATCAATGTGCACCGTTTGGCCCTCGGACACGGTAATTGATGGCGTTCCATGTTCAGTACTGGCCTTGTTGATAGTATCTGCTCCCTTCGCCCTCAGCTTGACTGTTTCTCCTTCGTCTAACGTGTTTGAGCAAATGCCGCAGGATTATGCACCACCCTCTTCTTCCATGGCTTCGGTAGATGTCGCACCAATCTGTTGAAACAAGAAACAAGATGATGGGATTAGTATAGGCCTAGGCAAAATGTAATAGACAATAATGTGCAGTAAAGGTAGGGCTTGACCTAGAACACATTGCAATAGAAGGTTTTTTGGCTGTAAGGTTTTTTGGCTGTACATTAACCACTTTCCAGGTGTCCAAAAGTTGGAGACTTTTTATATGTTCATCAGAGGGACCTAATAAACAAGTTAAAGCCAAAAAACGTTGTTTGTAATACATTTATAGGGTCTAGGAGCAACCAGAAAAAAGTTATCTGTAAATTGAAGCTTTGGACGGCGGCCATCTTGAATTTATGCAAATTAACCACTTTCCCGGTGTCCAAAAGTTGGAGACTTTTTATATGTTCATCAGAGGGACCTAATAAACAAGTTAAAGCCAAAAAACCTTCTATTGCAATTTGTTCTAAGTCCAGCCCTACTTTGACTGGTCTATTGCCAGAGAGGGAGTAGTTGGAATATAGAAAACAAAAATGGGCTCTCCATCTTGAAAACTGAGGGAGTGGTTTGTGAGCAAACAGAAAGAACGTGCCTTTTATAATGGGTGGATGGGAAGCACATTAGGTAAATTCCATGTTGGCTGAATGTTCATAAATTATATTGGGAGGGAGTTACTCAGTGTTGAACCTTTACATTGGTTATTCCTAAAATGAATATCTTCCATTTGGAGTACCAGTTTGATCACCCATTGCTTTCTTTGCCCATTGTTTACTAAATTATTGAGTGCTAATAACCTACTCTGAAATAACAGAATAACTGTTGAAAGGTATAAGACAAGGTAATTATACTCTTAATTACCTCTTATGTCAGAGGTGTGATAATACCTCTTTTTCTGATCTATCATTAACATTTTTTTATTCACGCATTTATTCCCATATTATGTATGTGTTTTACATGTTTGATATATCTACATATTACATTGCATGTCATTCCTTATCTGTTCCTAAATAGATTTCGCAAATTATCCGAGACCCGTCAGAGCAAATATATAATATTAGCTATTACTTAACGTTTTAAGGAAAGGTGATCTAATATAATGCACTTACTATGAATGATTGGTTCAATATCGAAAAACACTAACTTAGCATAACTTTCCTGGAGGGTCTGTTAAGACTCAGCAGGAAGGAAGAAGCAGCTGCTGTATTTTATGGCTTCACTTTGTCTTACAATCTCACAACATTTAGTTTCTAGTATATACATACTATATACTATAATTATATAATTATATATACTATAAAACATGATACATTATACACAATATGTATAAACTAAGCTGCAGAAACGTCAGACTGAATGTATACTCTGGCATACGTCATATATATTTTAGTTTAGTCAAATTATACTAGTACTAAACATACATATCTAAAAAGGTTTGTATTAACTTAATAGCACTACCCAGATATTGATACAATTCACCATTATAAGTGATCACGTGACCCTTGCTGGAGGAGGACTTATAGTACTCCAAGGGTTAACCTGGATAATTAAGCCAGATAATTATCGTTTGATGACGTGAATATTGTCAGATTCCAATTGCCATAACTACCTTTAATGATTTTCCTTTCTAGCCAATTTAGAGCAGTTATCTCCTCGAAGAAGAATTTTAGCGGACAACACGTTGATTCCTAATTTCACATTCCAGGGATTTTCCCGAGTTAATGTTCCTGAATTTCCAGTCGAGCTTAAAGCATGAGAACCAATTAGTTCATTAATCATGTTGCTGGGAAAGGGTTGTTTATTATTTTGTTTTTAATTAGTGTTTGATTTTTTGGTTAATTCAATCAAGTTACAAGTATAAAACGATAGTAAAGATGTGTCTAGGTAAAGCTCTAATGTATAAATAGTCCTGAGCCGTTCACCAATCCACCAACCTTCCTCCTTAATAGTCCTCAATAATGGTGATGCACAATCTGTTAACAATAGGGCCCGAATTCAGAACAGTGGTTTTAACCTCGGATTTTGGGGCAGGTTTAAACCCAGGATTGGGATTACTCGATTCTGAAACGAACACAGAGGTTTATCCGTATTAATAACACAGGATTAACCCTCAAGACGCGGGGCCCGACATATGTTGGCTGAGAGAATAATGGCCACCCCTGCGGTGCCCGACATATGTTGGAAGGAATGTTGAGCACATTATCGGCTCTGAGAGAGAGAGTCCACGCATTGGGAGGACGATAGGCTGGCTCTGACCGTTCGGCACGGACCCAGTGCCGCGACTGACACTACCTCTGCAACATTCTACACCCACGGCTTCGCGAGACCAGGAAAAAACTCAGGAAATTACAGTATTTTAGGGTTTTTCCCCTCGTGTTGCGCGATCGCTACAGGATAACCCATGGTCGTACAAGGATGATTCAGGTGTCATTGGAAAGCTCTATTATCGCCCTGTTGACGGATACATAATTGTATTACGCTCTGGCTCTTGTTTATGCATGAAAAAGAGCATGGAGCTCGTTTAGGGTAAATATGCCCGCCTGGCAGGTAGTAGAAGCTACAAACATCCCCGTCGGTTAAGAGTTAGATCGAGATCGATTAATTCCACATCTTAAAACTCTGTTTAATTCGATTGTTTGCAGCAGCTTATCACAGTGCTGTACCAAATGCAGTGTTAGCCTATAACCACATGAACGAGCCATGTTATATATATTAACACCTTAAGAGCGGCCTATGCGGTTTATTTATATGTACCGCCCAGCGGGGTGTTTTTAGCCAAAATAGGGCTGTTTACGTGATCATTTTCATGCCTAAATAAGACCCAGAACGTAAAACAAGTACCTATCCCTGAAAGGGCATAAACAGAGCTTTCGAATGACACCATAACGATCCTTTTATGATGGCTAGTTTTCTTGCAATAACCGTGCAACGCGAGTGCAAAAAGCATGTAATTCGGTACTTTCCCCATATAATTCAGTATGTAGCGAGTGAGAGAGGGAGGAGGGAGCTGAGATTCGTGTCAGTAGGTTCGCCGCGGTGGTCTGGAGCAGTCATACGCTCGCTAGTCTCCTGCCACCACTTGTCTCTCTCTCTCAGCAACATTACGTGCTGAAATTGCCACTTGACCTATGTCGAGCGCCGCCACATAGTCCAGCTTTATTAAATACGACTTATGTGGTGAGCCGCTAATTAAGGGTTAATGTCCTTATTATCGTATTTTGCTTTTTGCTCAGGTGAATTCTAGTTTGTAGTTACCAATTCACAAAATAAAAGAAGAATGAAATTACAGTAGTTGTGTTACCGAGAGAGTACACATTAAGCTAATCAATATATACACTATGGGAGAGAGACAACGAAGCCATTTTATTGAATACAATGTGTGTGTGTGTATTATAAGGAAGATGGTGGTAAATGGTGTACCTGTTGAGGCCATCACCCTGTATCAGTCCCTTGTGAAATCCGCACAACAATTCCATTAAACTTCCCAAACGTTGTAACATTTAAGATGTTTCCCCCTTATATATTGTGCCTGGAGTCTGGGCCCGAGGATAAAGTTGGTGTGATTTATGGTATGTATGTATGTATGTATGTACTCAGGCACATACTCCATAGCTGGGGGTGGCCGAATCGAGACAGAGATAGAACAGAAACACATTAAAAGTTCCAAGTGTTCACTCGCCTATTTCTCTGTCTCGTCTAGTAGGAACATTTTACAAGGGGAGGAGGATTCCTAGCCTCCTGCCCCTATCTGGATAATGTGACCGGCTATATATATAATAGGGAACCTACAACTAAATCTCCTATTTTATAGCTGGTTTTAGGATTGCCAGCGACCTAAATTGAGTTCAGTATAGGCATTATTTGCATTTCTTTAGCCTAAATGTTTTAGTTTTTTCTTCTAAATCGTGTTCGTATATCGTATTGAATCTCAAATAAGTCATATCATGCAGTTATAATTTGTTTGTATATGTTGGTTTTCCATTATAAATTAAAATGTAAACATTCTCAACAAACCGATTTTTGGTAAATTAGAAGAAAGGAGAATGTTATCAATAATTGTAGATATTTGGAAAGTTATTTTAGAACCATGTGGCAATAATCCTAAAAGCTAAACAGTAAATTAAATGCAAGTACGTTCAACTTTAAAATAGCAATACACTATACATAAAACAAGATTCAGGATCCATATCTGTGTCTCACCACCAACCACAATATATTACTGTGTACCATAAACAAGCTGCAGCACCTTAGTCAGTTGGCCGCAGTTTGGCCACCATAGGTTGTGTTGAAAGGCAGGGAATTATGGGGTCGATCGGTAAAAACAAAGTTACAAATACACATATTGTAAATAACCTTTGAATAACCGGACCATTAGGTGTATCTATATATTCTTAACTTCCTGTATGCATATTTCATCTTTAATTGTGTAATTGTCATGCCAGGATGTATCCTTCCTAAGCTTCAAAAAGCGTCCAAAATATAGATGAAATAAAAACAAAAGGACGTCGCCGGTACAAAAAGGGTTAAACAGCCATGCTTGTGGGAGTAGAGACGGGGAGATGTGAATGAGGTTAATTATATTAATAATAGTTATGGAAGTATTATACTATTTTTTCAAGGGCATAATTATGCACTGCAGTGACAGTCGTAGTGTAAATTGCAACATTGTTTCCATAATTTCCATTCCTAACGCTTTGCTGATGTAAATCGTATTGAACAATATTGATTAATAGGCCTACACATTATGTATTTCGTAGATGATAGATAAGTTTCATTCAATATTTTGTCGGTATCAATTTAAAACAAAAATACAAACAAAACTAATTATAATCGGTCTATTTTATCAATTACCGAATCAGGTTTTGCACTGTTGTATGCGGCTGATAATGAATTATCACTGGGCTTCAATAAAACACAACCCTACTCCACATATCAACAAGGTTTACATTATGAACTGTTTTGTCATGTAGTTTTCTGTTACTACCATGAATGAATATGTACAGTAATTATGCTTTTACTATAACTCAATTAAATTATTACCATTGAATATTTAAACGACCAACTTGGATTGTGTAAGCTACAACATATATAAAGAGTCACACTCTATGAACAACTACATACTAATATCTTGTACGAGAGTAAGATACACCATACTTTATCCCAGCTGCTGATAGAGTTGCCTCAGAATGATTTTATATTCATAGCAATAGTTTATGGAGATTGTGCATCCCACCAAAAATATTCGTCGTCTTTAGTAACAGGTAGGAAGGGTATCATTGCCTTCCTCTCAACATTCACACTCTGTTATAAACAACCAAAGATAAAGAGAGTCTTCTGTTTCACCTGTTAACGAGTAGGGAAGGCATCAACGAATTTCCTGCTCCAATCAATTTTGTTATGTTGTTATTTTCAACATACGGTTTGTGAATTGTGTGTGTGAGGGTAATGTATGATGAAGGAAGGAATAACCCAACCATTATAGTTGACGTATGTTAACACACCAACAACAACTCGGTCCTCTGTATAATACCAACCACACTATCAACCACACAACTTACACCAACTGGTATACTTTCCAACATCCACCATACCAGCCTCCCTATCTTAGTTCTCTCTTTTCGTCAGAGTATTTCTCATCCTGGACTGAGCCTGGGTTAAGCTCCCGTAAGCCACTCCGAACCTGCTTACATCCATCTTCACTACCACACACATGTACATACAGAGAGAGAGAGAGAGAGAGAGAGAGAGAGAGAGAGAGAGAGAGAGAGAGAGAGAGAGAGACTCTACATTAGACTATTCAACTATCGTTCCATAACATCATAGGCTACACATCAGGAACTCCATAACTCCCATAAGGAGGCCATAAAACACCTATCTTCTCATCTCTCTACTATCTCTATTAGGGGCAGAGAAAACCTTGTTACTTTCAATGCTTCTAAAACTAAATTTCTCCATCTGTTTACTCGTCGTCCCCTTCCAGAAAACTATGACATACTCTTCAACAACATACAAATTAACCATTCATCTTCTCTTAATATTATCGGTCTTTTTTTTTTCTGATCTCTCTTGGACGAATCATATTCCCACTCTTGCAAAAACAGCTTCCCAGAAGCTGGGTGTGCTCAACTGACTCCAGGGGTTCTTTACCCCTGCGCAGCTTCTTGTTATGTACAGGAGCACAGTGTGTCAATGTATTGAGTATTGTTAACACGTGTGAGGAGATTCCTCTCACACAGCACTTTTAGACAATGTAGAAAAGAAAGCCTTGTGTCTCATTAACTCACGTCCACTTACCAATTATCTGCAGTCTCTCTCTTCGCCGCAATGTTGTATCTCTCTCACTATTCTACCGCTATTACAATAATCAGTGATCCTCAGAGCTCTCTGTGTATACCACCCCCTCTTCGTAGATCATGTAGCACCCGTCTTGCAACACAATCCCACCCCTACTATGTGCAACTCTCCAACCCAACAGCTGAGCTCTGGAACTCACTTCCAGAATCAGTCCTTCCCTTTTCCTATGACTTAAATTTCTTCAAACTCCGTGTGTCCAGGCATTTTGGCTCGAACTTCCCTTGATTTTGGCCCTGTCACTCTTTCAACTCTTGAGGTGGCACTCGCCACAGGCAGTTCTGCCTGTTGTCTCCCTCATTCACATAGAAAACAAAACAAAATAATTTATGATTTGTGGACATAAAGTAGTGGAGGGTGGAGTGGAAGGTAATGTATGATGAAGGAAACAATAACACAACCATTTTAGTTAACCATCAACAACTCTGTCATCTGTATAATACCAACCAATATTATCAACCAATCAACTTACACAAACAACTGGTATTTATTCCAACATCCACCATTCCAGCCTCCTAAACCTTATATATCTCTTTTCGTCAGAGCATTTCTCCCCTAGGACTGATCCGGTGTTAAGCTCCCGTGAGCTTCTGATACTTCCAGCCTTACAACTATCTTCACTCACACACATGGACACAGAGAGCTACATAGAGCTACATAGATACACAGACCACACAGACCTCAAGGTCCTTACTAGGCAGTCTGGCCTTACAAACTAAATATGTATATATATATATATATATATATATATATATACACCGGTACAAAGGAAATCAAGCAACAACAGATCTAGTGACCCTTCTAGGTTGCTTGTCCTCCAAAACACTGAGGATCAAGTGTCCAAACAGTGGTTTAGAGTGGGTAAGGGAACATTGGAAAGGGAATTACTGCCCTGGAACTAATGTCCGTGGCAGGATTAGGAAGTTAGTAGGGGACAGATGGGTTAGTAACTGAGGGGGGGATAAAATAAAGTTATTCATTTACAAACGCAGTTAGTCGCGGGTTTGAAGCGAGATATTTGTCTAGGCGGAGTTTAAATGAATCAACGGTGCTGCAGTCTATAACGTTTCGGGGAAGCCCATTCCACAAGTTGACAACTCGATTGAAGAAGAAATTCTTAGATTCGTGTGAGTTAAAAGATTTACCAATAATTTTGCAACCGTTTCCCCCACGTGTAATTAGATTGGTCGATAGTGAAGTACTTACTACAGTTCATATTGTCGATGCCTTTGATGATTTTGAACACTTGAATTAAGTCACCTCTTAATCTGCGCTGGGTTAAAGGAAATAGATTTAATTCTCTAAGACGCT
The DNA here is from genome assembly GCA_032716605.1 of Paralithodes platypus. Lineage (NCBI taxonomy): Eukaryota > Metazoa > Arthropoda > Malacostraca > Decapoda > Lithodidae > Paralithodes > Paralithodes platypus. The sequence continues at coordinate 15,140,985 of CM064533.1, read as the reverse complement.
CTTCGTATGGTTTGTTCTTTAGGCTAGGTATCATTTTGGTAACTCTACGTTGAACTCGTTCTAGCTTGTTTATATCTTTTCGGTAATAAGGGCACCAGGATTGAACGCAGTATTCCAGAAGAGGGCGGACTAAGGAATTGTAAAGGGTTAGGATAACTTCTTTGGATTTATGCTCAAATGACCTGCCTATAAAGCCAATTATTTTGTTTGCCTTCTTAACAACTTCTGAACATTGTTGACTCGGTTTTAGGTTACTCGATATTGTTACTCCCAGATCGGTTTCTCTGTTTACATTCTTAAGCTGAGTGCCATTCATCGAATAGTTTGCTTTCTCATTTAGGTATCCGATATGTAGTACTTTACATTTATCCGCATTGAAACTCATTTGCCAAATTTGGGCCCAACATGACAATTTATCTAGATTGTGTTGCATATCGTCAACTTGTTCTTTTGAGAGTACGCTATTTGCAATTTGCAAGGTACATATTTGCAAGGTACATACACATATACACACACACACACATACACACACACACACACACACACATTTACACATACATACATACACACATACATACATATATATACAGTATATATATACATACTGTACAGTGCACACACATACACATACATTTTTTTTTTTTTTTTTTTTTTTCATATGACCTCTGTAGATTGAGGTCAAGCCTTCCCTTGAAAGCGTTTATTGTGTCGCTCTCCACCACTCTCGCTGGTAGTTTATTCCACTCTGTTGCCACACTATAGGTGAAGAAACTCTTTGTGAGAGAGAGAGAGAGAGAGAGAGAGAGAGAGAGAGAGAGAGAGAGAGAGAGAGAGAGAGAGAGAGAGAGAGAGAGAGAGAGAGAGAGAGAGAGAGAGATCTTCCGTAGCTCTAAATATAATATAATAATTCCGGTATAGCAATAATCAGGTCTACATCAAGTGTTATACAAATATGTGCTTACAGGTAAAAAATTTACTATCTCTATTATCACACATAATATAATATCAATAAATCCGAAGAATATATTGCTTTTCAAAAGGAAGAATCACAGTCACACACACACATTATGGCACCAAAATATTTCACACAACATAGGTCGTTTACTCAACGCATAATGTTTATTGTAGTTTATTTACACAATGTATGTGCTCATTGTAGTTTATATGTTTTCGAATGTCTATAAATGTGTGCCTGTATTGTCTTGTAAATATCATCAATAATTTCAGCAAAGAAACCTTTGTCTTGATCAAAATGTCGTGGGGAGGAAACCCAACAAATTACCCAAAAACCGCTCCTTAATTTAATAACGTCCTCTCAATAAATTGCATTGAAGGGAATAAAAAGGCGGGTAATATTGTGAGAGAAACTTTAATCTTTTCAGTGCGAAGGGTAATATGATAATGTAGAGTGGGGAACGGGGAAGGTAAAGAACAACAAGGTATAAGGGGTTGGGACATAACACTTTTAATGTAATTACCCGCCCATGTTTGCGTTACTGAATGTGTGCTAGTAAATTGAGATGTGGATAACGGGGAAGGGAAAAGGTGAAAATGGGTACAGTCTGAAATGTATATGGGGAATTTGATACAATTTGTCGTGTGAGAGCTCCTTCCAACGTTCTCTTTATTTTTGGTATCCAGTTTTGTTCAGTCAGCTAAATTCTGCGCAAAATTCTTCTAGCTTTAGCGACATTATATTTATTTCTACCAGAGGCGTAAGCATAGATCTCAACTGGCTTGGCTTCAGAATACGAGGACCACTTTCAGAGAGAGAGAGAGAGAGAGAGAGAGAGAGAGAGAGAGAAACACCATGTATGAATGAGCACACTTGATTGTTTTCATTTGTGTATCTATGTTTCCCCCTGCTAGTCAAGTAGTAGTATTACCAAGCAGCTTTGGTAAATCATAAACGTTGTCTGGATAATGACTGATGGCATGACTTGGTTGATATATTAATATGTATACATCTTTACTAACACCTACTATTGCCAATTGAAATTAGCTGAACGTTCAAAGACAAATACTAGTTTCTTAATATAGGAACACTATGTCTAGGCTGCTCAGAATTCACCATGCAAATTATCTATGCATGGAGATAATCGTGAGGCAATGTTGATGTACGTGTTGGATGTTAATAAAGTTCCTCTTTGTTTGTGTAATGGGTAAAGTGTCTTGTACCAACATATTGGTATACTAAAGTTACGTTATCAGGGTGGGTACAGATGAACTATATTCATGTGTCAGAACAGATATAGATTTGGTGAAGATTACATTGTTGTGGGAAACAGTCTGGAAATTCCTCAGACGGTGAGGTATTTAATTTAGAATCTAAAAGAATTTTATTTTCCAAAGTGTTTTTGAAACATAGTTATATATTGCATATACGCTAAATACTACTACTAGATTACAATGATAGACTCGATAGGAATACAACTTGGAAAGGCGAGATAAATCCTCCACTTACTGTAAATGACCTGAAAACATTGTATGTAAAAGATAATTATCCTTTATTTCAGCCTAATATAATTATTGCCTGATGATGACTATGATGACTATTGTGAGGTGTGGGTGTGTATGTGTGTGTGTGTGTGTGTGTGTGTGTGTGTGTGTGTCCCCTTCATAATTATTAATCACTAGTTCATCAGAAAGTAATTCAGTTGTGAGGGAAAATGAAATACCGTTCCTGTAGCCAGCCATTTAGGCCTCGGTGGTGAAATAATTACTGGTACCTGGTGACATTCGGAAATTTAGTTTTACTCCAACTAATGAAATAGTAGACTGCAAGAAACTGCATCTATTATATTTATAAACATCTGTACTGTCAATGGCAAATAACTGTAATAACCGTAAATACATCATTACGATTATTAGAGAGAAACATACATTAGAAAACATGGTGTGAAATAAATGAATATACCTTTGACAAAAATCACACTTCCAAAATACATGTACGCGCCCGAGAGGGTGAACGTTTTCAAATCCTATATTTTTTATTTTTCGGTTTCCAAAAAGTGAAATCAGTGACCATTGTGAGTTGTGACTGGCGAAGGAGCGCTTCGTCTGCCACTCAGAGTTACAATACCTACGAAATATATTATTATATGTTCAGGATTATACTGTATATCCATACCCCTGTGACAGAAATGATGTATATTATAATACACAATAATAGAGAAGACAGCCTAATGTACAGTATGTTATATAAATGTTATATAAATATATGCATCACTAGTATTATCATATCACTATTCAATCGTATAATCACTACATTGTTATCATCCACTCTGTGGTTATACACCTCTGGCTGTGAATGTCGTTAAAGTTGATAATATAATGTTAAAATATAAACACATGAACACACCATTATACATACTAAATACTAGGATCAAATACGAAGTATATGGATTTGTTTGTTGTGTTCAACACAATTTCGATATCATGCGCAATTAGAACCCTGGTGTGCTACGAGAGCTTCTGTTTTATATTTTGGTTTCCAACAGACCGCCTCTGCTAGTATTAAGGGGGTAGTTGGTTGGACCAGTTGACTGTGATGGTACTCCGTAAATATATAATGTAGGTATGTACAGTTCCCTGTACTAGTTCTGTTCATCTCTGGGATTATATTTATGACAATGACAATAGTATTTTTTAATTAGGAGCGTTCCTTGCTATTTAGTACTTAATTCACCTTCTTATGTAATTGTTAAACAAAATAATACACTCTAAATTTCATTATACTATTTTTGCTTCCATCAATAAAATATCAGAGTAGACCTGTACAATAAATATTATGTTGACGAATATTGGGGGTATAACAATAATAGAAAAGAGAGAGGTGCAATATTCCAATAATTGGGAATATATTACTTTCTGACACCAGTGCCTTAACTCACTACATCAAACCATATAATATTATAGACAAACAACATATATTCGATTTTGATCCAGGATATAACGTTTGACATATATTTCTCTTACGTTTATTTATTATAGCATATTGCGGTAAAACCTACAGTATACCTGACATATTGTTGGTCGGAGGATCTGTATTGTCTAGTAGAAACAAAATATGGCGACATTTTCTGATACATTGATTGCAGAAGGCCGTGCATATTAGTTGTAGATGCTCTCTCTCTCTCTCTCTCTCTCTCTCTCTCTCTCTCTCTCTCTCTCTCTCTCTCTCTCATACTCTAGTTGTTTGTTTTGTGTTTCCTCCTCTGTGTATTGAGTAGACATAAGGCAGGTTGCCTGTAATGATTGTCTCCCCCAAAGCTTGGCTCTGGTTGCCAATTGGTTATGAACACTTATAGAGAAGAACACAATAATGGCCCAGTGTCCCCAGACTCAGCTTATATACAGTAATTATAGGCAATAATTCTGCAGCCATACTATATTGTCTCACTCCTTCCTTATTGTTGACATGGGTCATAGTGGATCTCACTCGGGGTATATGTATTTGACTTACCGGTAATATATGTGAAACTTATAATTATGTAGATTAATGTAACACATAATTAGTCATTAAATGTTTTATTTAGTTATACTAGTTTATATATTTATTACTCACTCTCTCCCTCAGGATGCTACTGTATGAGGATGCTTGTATGAGGTGTTTAATGTAGTGAATAAATACAGCTATCCGGTACATGTTAAAGGTACAGTTGGTCAAGGATGAAAGTATACAGTTTTTCGTCTGCTATAACCACACATGGTTTGTCATGTTGGCAGCCATGACAGCTTTTCCACTAGCCCAAACCGGCGCTCGCCTCCGTTTCATTGCCCTTTGGATCACATATAATCCAGTCTTGGGGATGAAAGTGAAATATCAATATTTACCTACTTATTAATTAACAAGTATTATTAGATTCCTCTTTCTACTCATTATTTATTATGAATGTTATAATGTTAAGTGTATATCGTAATATCTTTTATAGCCACTCCATATTCGTCTACTTTAGATACACAAAAATATAATTCCTAAACGTGGACGTAAGGAAGCCTGTGTGTTCAATAGGGTAATGACCCAGCAATTATACTCATCTTGCGAGCGCCATTGCTTTATGAGTCAGTACTCGAAGCATAATGAGGCTTTACTTGCGATTTTTATTTATTTATTTATTTATTATTATTATTTTTTATTTTTATCAGCAGAACACTTGCAAACCAACTGCAACATTGATATCACCATACCCTACATTATTAGCCACATATTACCACGTGTGAAAATGGACCTGTATTCCACTGAAATATCGTATATAGGTAGACGTTTTGATTTTCGTTTTCACTCTCGCATTTCTTGTATATCTATCAATAACATTAAGTGTTTAATATCTCCGAAGTGATATTCACGTCAAAGATTATAGAGCAATATATTCATATTTCCGTCTGACAACTAAGTCCAGGAACACGTTTTTAAACACCCTGTATAAGGTGGGCGGGCTCTGAGATATGGCTACCAGGGCTGCCAACATGACAAACTATGTGTGGCTATAGCAGACGAAAAACTGTATACTTTCATCCTTGACCAACTGTACAGTACATAATCAATACGCACACTATAATTTCCCCAGTTGCCCTTAACTACAGTAAAATACATTTGTTTTCAAGACAGTGGCTTGCAGGGGTATTTTGGTCGAACCTGATATTACACACGCCAAAAAAGGATATTTCCAGAGAACAAAATATATTGGATCGCAATACATAGTATAGTTTTTATTTGTGCTTCATGACAATAATATGTGGTGGACTATCATTAACAACTAGTCAAAATATATTGGATCGCAATACATAGTATAGTTTTTATTTGTGCTTCATGACAATAACATGTGGTGGACTATCATTAACAACTCGTCAAATAACCAATTGATAATGACCTATGCAAACGGCCATTCTGATAATGTATATTATTTTGCTTATGTTAAGTTTGTAGAGTGTTGCCGAAATGTTATGATTTGTGTAATGAAATAGAAGGGAGGATGGAAAACATATTTAATGAAAACAAAGTCCCTGTGCCTAATGGCATCCTCCTTCCATGAAAAGTCTGTAACCATTGGATCTAAACTGCTGTGGTTAGGTGGAAATTCACTCTGAGGAAGTGAGTTCCACTAATAGGTGGTTTGAGGAAAATACGGGGAATATCTGAACAGGTTCTGCACTGTGGAGGGTAAAACAAAAGGGTGGCAGAAATTAGGTAATTTTATCTGGACATTACCGTAATAGTTTCTATATAATAAAGCAAGGGATGCAACAACTCTTTGTATGCATGGCACTACATCAATTTGTGATTAATGGGTCATTAATAATTCGTATTGCTCTATTTGTAATTGTGTTAACTTGCATTAAAAGCCACTTCTCCACAACCACTTCATAGAGGCGAGCAATATTCCATCTGACACCGTACATTAGTTTTATCGAATACAGCTAACTGCTCGTTAATTGAAAAATCACGAACTCTGTAAATACGTCCTAGTTTCTTTTGAGTGTTTTTGCAATAAATCTGACTAAAGACGTCCGACTGTGGTTGGCATTGACAGATACTCCGCATGGCATTATTATTTTCCTTTCCCAAAATATTCCACTAACCGTATTACTTAAAGTAAATAAACATGCATAGAGTATATACAGTATTTAAAAAAACAAAAACCATGGGAGATAATATAATAACGGTCAGCAGTAATGAGTATAATATTAAACTACAAATGTATAGTTTGGGCTAATGAGGACAATATAATAAGAGGAATTGTTGGTTGTAATATATAGTATCATTGTGACAAATAAGGGCTGAGCGTGTGCTATACAGTTATTGTACTACTTTATACAGTTTATAGTTCCACCGTATTGATCTCATTCCTGTCACTGTTTCTTTATGCAATAATCCTCTTTATCAGACGACATACATTAGTGTTTATCCAAGCTGTTTTACGTACACTTATTATTGCCATTTATGCACTTCTTCATATTCACTATAACAGTTCATACATTTTGACTTGCTCAAGTTGCTATGGTTACGTCAAATTAGGTTGTGAGCAGAAATAATTCGATAACACTGAAGTTAGGCAGTTACCAGGCTACAGATATATATGTAGTAAGATATCAACCAGCCATACAACTAGTCATAGATGAGAGAGACAACACAGGATAAGTGGTCCCAGGATTGTGGTTAATTTGTTTTTACCTTCAGCATGATTCTGTTCTTTACACAGTTTGTTGGTTAAAAGAACACACTAGTATGTTGCTATGAACCACTAGAGACAAATGACGTACACCATATATCAATTATTCCTGTAACTGCCACAGGTGTTCACTCAAATGAATACTATTGTGTGACCCGTATATAATTTGAGGACGCCTTTCTTCCTTTTGTCTGGCTAACAGTATACAATTTCATTTAGTTTAGGAAGGAATTTTGGATGTCAGGGTTAATTAAGATATATCTTACCTCTTTGATTCAGAGGAAATTCCAAAGCTAATTATAATCGTCTTAATAAAAAATGAATCAAGCTGTAAAAGACGTCCTAATATGATATGTTGTAATGCTAACTAAGATAACATAGAGTAAGGTATCGCAGCAATTGAGTTTAATACAGTATTATTGATACAAGGTTATTGTAAACTTTCCAGTAACTGTTCCAGCACTATCTTCCTGGGATCTTTGTTGACCTCTCTTGGACATTATCATATATATTGATAAACTTGGACCAGATACAATACACTTATAAACTAACTTTGTAGAAGTATTGGCAGCTTCTGTATTGATCTGGTTGGTTCAATTGTTGTTAAGTTCACAGTTAGACGTTGACTTCCCTGACTTACATAAACATAATTAGAATATTCCCAAATCATTAGTGATAAAACCTGTCAGCCTCTATTAGCCGTCCAGCAAGAATACATTGAACTATGAATATTTCTGGTTGTATGGTGTTTAAACATACGGCATAAAGACAAACCTTTTATATAGTAAACTTAATATACTATTGATTAAGCAAATGAAAGTAAACCATTTAGCTTAGTCGAGTTTGAAAACGTACATAGATGAATACAAGCAATGTGAAAGATATTGTGTAGGAGCAAGAAGACAATATTCCAAGTAACAACCAGACCCAAGAGTGGAAGATGTAGAGAAAAACAAAAAATACAAACACAAAGTTATTTTGGTATCGTATTGTGATGCACTCTCGCTAAAAACAAAAAACACTTTCCCGTTTCGTGTTATCATTCCTAACTGTATTACAAGTCTCCATACTAGTAAGTCATAGTGTAGCTTGATAATACGGATACCTTAAAGTAGACACCTGAAGCCAGGGGTTAACCTTTACTTTGTGTTGTGTATCTTTGATTGTGGTATGTTGACATGTTTAACCCTTTTAGTACCAGTGCTATTCTTTTAACATCATTCTGGCTACTATTAGACGATTTTAGACTGTTTAAAGAGGGCCTCCAGCAGTTAACAGACTTCGAACTATCTCACTTAGCCCCTGTTACAACCACAGATCCTTTTTAAGCTTCACAAAATAATCTAAATATAGCTAGAATATAAGCAAACAGACGTCGGCAGTAAAGAAAGGGTTATAAGATATATCCAAACTATGTTGGCTAATAACATACATTCCCCATGCAGTTTTAAAGTTGTGTTTGTTATTTGACGATTATATTTTCGTTTATCCATACATAAACATGATTATTTAAATAGTAACCTGCATTTGCTATGCCACAAAGGTAATATATATTGGCTATAAATTACATGATATCGTGAATATATGGCTGGAGAAACTTAGCCAACATTACAAAAGCAGTGTGTATTTTAATATGTATTGACACATGTTTAACAATAAACATAATATTTTCGGTTTAACTATCATGTCTTTACAATAAATATTTGCGTTGTTTTTATATTATAGTGGGCGAAATGTAGAAATCGTAATCGAACACATTTCTTAAAGTAAAGGAGGCACTGCCTCCAGAGTCACAACTCACAATGGTCACTGATTTCATATCATGGTAGTCAGAAAAGGTGACAATATTGTTGACGATGCTCGCTTGGCCGCGTACGTCGTGTGTGTGTGTGTGTGTGTGTGCGTGTGTGTGTGTGCGTGTGTGTTATTTCTGTATAGACAATTTTTTGTATTATAGGCGGCATTGTGTACAATATTCCATGATCACTGATTGTCTCAATATATTATATAGTGTATATGGCTTGTTACAGCTGCGAGATGTGACATATTATTACCTCTTGACAAATTAAGGCTTCCAAGATATTACTTATTTTAACTTATGCATAGCCTCCGATAATGCAGTTGGGATATTGTACATGCTTAGATTGGTATGCAGGATTCGAAACTGCATAATAAATCGTATGCCTGTGTAATTTTCTTTAACTGTCTTCGTGGTGCAATGCATCAGTGTGTTGTTTTCGGTGTGAGCATCCTAGGTTCGAATCCCCGGACTGCCACATGTGTTTGTTAATTTCATTAATCGAGTTTAGGAGTAAAGTTGGTTAGTGGAGAGAAGACAATAATTCATTCAGGTTCAGTAGTAGTTTATCGAGAGGCCTTCCCTAGGGTTAAGTGCCCCATTAATTACTATTTCCTTTCACCTATGCATATCCTCCGATAGTGCCGTTGGGATATTGTACATGCTTAGATTGGTATGCAGTCAGAGTAAGCTATGGGTATGGCAGAGATCGCTCAGTTCTCACTCTGATAGACCAGCCCATCACCACATGACTAGAACCCAATCCTCTTAGCATCAGCTAGGAAAGGCCCTAGAAAGCCGCCAAAGGCTCCCCTATTTCAACCCCTTTCAGGGATGGGCACCCACCCTTCGGGGTGTCATCTGTAGTTTTATATTATTCTTCTATTTGTTTTTCATGACTGTGTTCAGCTTTACTCCTTATAGCCTGTGCCTTAAACTTGGATGTATCCTCAGATACCAAAGTTTCTAGCCCACTAATAAATATTCGTGGGCTTCACCTATTTCTATGTATAGAAGTATATCTTTGTGCACACGTGAGGGGAGGATCCTCTCGCACAGCACTTCTAGACAAAATAGAAAAGAAAGCCTTCCGTCTCATCAACTCACGTCCACTCACCAATTCTCTGCAGTCTCTCTCTCTCTCTTCGCCACAATGTTGCATCTCTCTCACTATTCTACCGCTATTATAATAATCAATGTTCCTCAGAGCTCTCAGTGTATACCACCCCCTCTTAGTAGAGCACGTAGCACTGTCTTGCAACACAATCCCACCCCTACCCTGTGCAACTCTCCAACCCAAGAGTGAAACGTTATTCTGTTTTTCTTCTATTCAACAGCTGAGCTCTGGAACTCTCCCAGAATCAGTCTTTCCCTCTTCCTATGACTTAAATTGCTTCAAACTCCGTGTGTCCAGGCATTTTGGCTCGAACCTCCCTTTATATTGGTCCTGTCACTCTTTGAACTTAGGGGGAGGCACTCGCTACAGGCAGGTCTGCCTTTTGTCTCCCTCACTCACATAGAACAAAAATCGAATTTATGAATATAACTTTCTTTACATATACTTCAAAACTTGAAATACTATTTGTGGAAAAGAAAGTTAATCCAGATAGTTATAATTGAATAAATGAAAACATAAGAGTCTACGAATTTATATGAGTGGATTAGAGACTATGACATCTGAATGTACCAACCATTTACTTACATGTAAAATTAACACACAACCCTAGTGCCACCACCACCCTCATCACCTGTCCTATATGTTGTATGTCACCTGGTTTTCTGTTTGCCTCATCTCTTGCCACCTTTACTATATTACCATTTACCTTCAACTACGACACACTTTACGACCTGTTTTTGTTTGTCTATTTTGTTATTACTAATGTCTACTTATGGTATATTGTTTATAATACTTTTACCCTGGTTGTTTTTCGTCCAACTTGCTCTACTATTTGTTTATTCTACCCTTGCTCTTCCCTCGTCCTCTATGTTGCTTCATACCTCCAATAATATTCCCTTCCTATCTCACCTAGTTCATCAAATATCTCACATTTTCCTCAATCACAACCTCAACTCTCGTTTAATTGGCTGTCTTCCTCCACACCTTTTCCCTCATCTCCTCACCTGTCAAAACTCTATGTAGCACTAACACCTAATACTCCACGATCCGCCAAACTCGGTTAATCAATATATGATCAGCGTAATTATACTGGGGTAGTTAATGAAGGTGGTGTGTTTGGTGGTGGCCTCAGGAACCAAGCTGGTGTTGGTGAGGACATGCTGATAATTATGGTGAAGTTGTATTTGTTTTGTTAACGTAAAGATATAGTGGTGTTCTATCATGTATGCACACATATAATGTGCATAGAAGGGTTTTTACAATTAGTTCACATTATGTCAGCTGTATTGATAATAGCTTAACGCCATACCTACTCCTTAATTAACAGTAGTTTCTGCTTCGCATATACGTTGTCTATCTCTTCATATAACCCATACTCACCCTCTTATGCTGCCATAATTAAGTTCTCCCTTCTTCCCTAGTAGTAAATGATCCTTCTCTGCCGCATCCCTCACCAGACCCTCAGAATCAATATTTGAAAAGCTTCATTATTTTAAATTGATGACGGTGGTGGAATGATCAATGAATGTATTGATGGTAGGGGTTGTTATAATATGATCAATGTGTATTACAGTGTAGTCTGTCTTGTGTTTACTTTTATTTGTTCTCTGTCCTGTCTCTTTCTCACCATCTTCACCCACTGTCCGTGTCAGCTTTATGCCAGGTTTTAAGAGACACTTTAGTGTGGCCTCCTTCCATTAAGGATGATGATCTTCTCAGCGTCCGCGTTGGCTCAGTTATTATGCCTCCGGTATAGAAGGGGTTAAAGCACTTCCACATTTGTTCTCCCAAGCTTCTCTGTTCTCCCAACCTTTAGTGTTCCTTTCTCAACATATTTCCTTGGCCATTATTTCCTAGAGTCCCCCTTCTGAACTGTGGCTCCTCAGGTCCTCTCCCCCAACATATCCCCCTCCAGCCATCAAAGAGTCACTGGGGAACCATAGCTTAAATTGTCCACTAAATTAACCCTCTCCGAAATATGACGCGATTTTGAGCATATTGAGGATACTTTAAAGTTTAACCCTTGTCTGGCGGGGGTGGACTTAAGTCGGGCTAGAGAAGAAAGGACTATGTGGCGGGGACCGACTTAAGGCGGTATGCAATTCTGAGCAATATTTGGCTCTGAGAGAGAGACGAGCAGTGGGAGGAGCGTAGGTCGGCTGTGACCGTTCGGCACGGCTCCCGCGCCAGAACTGGGCCCGCCTCCACACACAATCACACTCACTGCCTCGCTACACAGGGAATTATGTAAGGAAATTACCGTATTTTAGCGATTTTGCCCTTCGGTTGCACGATCGTTGCAAGAGAACGCATGGTCGTAGAAGGATGGTTCTGGTGTCATTGGAAAGCTCAATTATCGCCCTTTCAGGGATACATAATTGTATTACGCTCTGGCTCTTGTGTATGCATGAAAAAGAGCACGGAAACAAGGTCGTTTAGGGTAAAACCACCCGCTTGGCGGGTAGTAGAAGTTACTGATGGGCCCGCTCGTAAGGCGTTAAAGCCTTTGTTACCATCAGGGGTATTTAGAAACCTTTAGTTTAGTTACTTCAACCTCTGCAGTGTCTTTGAGTTAGCTGTGGGCAGAAAACTAGTTATGGAGAGGTAAATATAAGAGTGAGAGAACTCTATTTCTTTTTGCTAATCTGGCAACCTCTGCGTCATAAATGCGTGAAAGGGTTAACTTTTGCAGAACCTTTGATCTCCGCCATTACCTCTATTTCATATTCAATGTTTTGTTCTTGCTATTTAACCCTGTCCCGTTTGTTTTGAATATATATTGTAGTTATTCTTTATCTTCTATAGTATTAATTTGCTCTCTCTCTCTCTCTCTCTCTCTCTCTCTCTCTCTCTCTCTCTCTCTCTCTCTCTCTCTCTCTCAAAATCCACTAACTAGCACTCCCTGTTAATGTTTAACCCACCTCGTTTACTGTCCCTCTATATCCAAGTGACCTTTACCCTTTTCATTACGTTTTCTCCACAACTATCTTAGTTGCTTATTATATCCTCTGTTGTACACCAATCTTCCATGTGTTCTCGTCCTTCACTCTCTCGTCTCACGTCCTCTTCGTCGACACCTGGGACAATTTCTACTACGATGACTAATTGTTTTCGGACGATGGAGTTCATCTGAACCAGGTGGGAGCAGCACGTTTTGGGCGTCTTCTCAACGATGCGGTGAAGGATTTTCGGAGAAGAAATCGACTCAGCACAGGACAACCAGGAAGGAGGACCGAAGACAGCGAGGGCGGCAACCTGCGAAGGAATTAAATGCTAATCTGTCAAGAACCGCGAATTTGGATAAAGCTCCACCAACATGACCCAAATTCAAAACCGCCAGGGATAACGACCGAGGACCGATGTCAGCCATGAATGTAAATGTAGATCCGACCAGAACCAAAAATTTGATTAAAGAACGTTCTGTGAGTTCTAAAACCGCAACTTTAAAGGTTTTCTATGCAAACGCTCGTAGCATATGCAATAAATTTTCAGATTTAGAGGAACTAGTGTTTACTGAAAATTATGATGTGATTGGTATAACAGAATCTTGGCTCAAAACAGTAGATATAGACTTTTTAGCAGAGTATTCACTTCCCGGTTATGTAATGTTTGAAAGCCGAATAAATAAAAATGGAGGTGGCGTTTTATTTTATATCAAAGAAAGTCTTAACCCGACCCTCTTGTCAAAACCTCAAATTGTGAACGTCGACACATCTTTTGTGCTAATAAAGAATAATAAAGGTACAAAAATAATACTTGCATTAATATACAGACCTCCAGCTCAATCAGTGCAAACTGCCCGAGAAATTTATGAACAAATTGCTGATGTAAATAACTCACAAGATACCATATTTTTGGGCGACTTTAATTTACCTGTGACCAAGTGGGGCGATACTTTTACTTCACACTCCGGACATGACTTGTATACGAACTTGCAAGAGAGTTCGCTTTATCAATTTGTTCGAACACCGACCCGTGGTAATAATGTTCTTAACATTGTACTTGCAACAAAAGAAGAATTAATAGAGAATTTGAATGTTGGTGATGACTTCAGTAACAGCGACCATCGTACGATAACTTTCACTTTAATGTTTACTATTAACGAACCAAATAGTAGCATCGAAAAAGTCCCTAATTTCAAGAAAGCAAACTTTCATAAACTTAGAGCTATGTTTAAAGAAACTGACTGGAGCTTTTTAATTAACAATAACGACATAAATACATCTTGGAAGTTATTCGAAACCACTTACCTAAAAACAGTGCAAGACTGCATACCATCGAAAATACGGCGTCCAGGCCATAATAATAAGCCCAAATGCTGGAATAAAGATATTTCAAACTGCCTGCTTGCTAAAAAATTTGCTAATGATAGATTAAAATCCTCACAAAATGACGAAGAACGGGTGAAATTTGTAGAGCTACGACGCAAAGCCAAAAAGTTAATTAAGCAAAGTAAAAAGACCCTAGAGTTACATATTGCGAATCAAAGTAAAACAAACCCGAAAGAATTCTATAGTTATATCAGAAAGAAAAAAGTAGTTACTTCAACTGTTGGACCGTTAGTCGATGAAAATGGAGAATACACCAAAGACGAAGTACAAATGAGTAATGCCCTCAATACCTTCTTTGCATCAGTTTTTACAACAGAAGACATCAGTGATATCCATACACCATCGCCGATTCAGATTGATACCTCAGATGTTCTAAGCAATATCACCGTTACAGAGAGAGAAGTATTGAATTGTTTAGATAAACTCAAGGTAAATAAAACTCCTGGACCTGATACAATCTCGCCTAGAGTTCTAAAGGAAGCTAAGGATGAGCTCTCCAAACCACTGACATTACTATTCAATAAATCCTTGCAGTCTGGAACTATGCCTGATCAGTGGAAGATAGCCAACATAACACCGATATTCAAAAAGGCAGCAAATCCCTACCCAGTAACTATCGTCCAATTAGCTTAACCTCAGTTGTATGTAAAATGCTAGAAACGGTCATAAGAGACAGACTCATAAATCACTTAGAGGAAAATAACATACTTAAAGATACTCAACACGGCTTTCGTAAAAAACGTTCCTGTTTAACAAACCTCTTAGACTTCTTCCACGATATCCTCAACCTCTACGATGAGAGTAAAGCTGTAGATATTATATACCTTGATTTTCAAAAGGCCTTTGACAAAGTTCCCCACAAACGTTTACTGCTAAAACTAAAAGCGCATGGAATACAAGACGGTGTGTTGAAATGGATAGAAAATTGGCTCAGCGACAGAAAGCAAAGAGTAGTCATAAACGGTAAGGCATCTAAATGGACCAATGTAAGTAGTGGGGTACCCCAGGGATCGGTACTAGGAACAATTCTCTTTCTAATTTACATCAACGACATAGATGAGGGTCTCACCTGTACAATCTCAAAATTTGCTGACGATACAAAAATTGCAAATAGCGTACTCTCAAAAGATCAAGTTGACGATATGCAACACAATCTAGATAAATTGTCACATTGGGCCCAAATTTGGCAAATGAGTTTCAATGCGGATAAATGTAAAGTACTACATATCGGATACCTAAATGAGAAAGCAAACTATTCGATGAATGGCACTCAGCTTAAGAATGTAAACAGAGAAACCGATCTGGGAGTAACAATATCGAGTAACCTAAAACCGAGTCAACAATGTTCAGAAGTTGTTAAGAAGGCAAGCAAAATAATTGGCTTTATAGGCAGGCCATTTGAGCATAAATCCAAAGACGTTATCCTAACCCTTTACAATTCCTTAGTCCGCCCTCTTCTGGAATACTGCGTTCAATGCTGGTGCCCTTATTAGCAAAAAGACATAAACAAGCTAGAATGAGTTCAACGTTGAGTTACCAAAATGATACCTAGCCTAAAGAACAAACCATACGAAGAGCGTCTTAGAGAATTAAATCTATTTCCTTTAACCCAGCGCAGATTAAGAGGTGACTTAATTCAAGTGTTCAAAATCATCAAAGGCATCGACAATATGAACTGTAGTAAGTACTTCACTATCGACCAATCTAATTACACGCGGGGAAACGGTTGCAAAATTACTGGTAAATCTTTTAACTCACACGAATCTAAGAATTTCTTCTTCAATCGAGTTGTCAACTTGTGGAATGGGCTTCCCCGAGACGTTATAGACTGCAGCACCGTTGATTCATTTAAACTCCGCCTAGACAAATATCTCGCATCAAACCCGCGACTGACTGCGTTTGTAAATGAATAACTTTATTTTATCCTCCCCTCAGTTACTAACCCATATGTCCCCTACTAACTTCCTAGTCCTGCCACGGACATTAGTTCCAGGGCAGTAGTTCCCTTTCCAATGTTCCCTTACCCACTCTAAACCACTGTTTGGACACTTGATCCTCAGTGTTTTGGAGGACAAGCAGCCTAGAAGGGTCACTAGACCTGTTGTTGCTTGATTTCCTTTGTACTCGTTTGTACACCTTTGTACTCTTTACCCTTCGTCACCCTGCCATAATCTTGTATTGACCGGTTTCAAGGTTTGATTATGCTCTTCACTCTCACGAGAGAGAGAGAGAGAGAGAGAGAGAGAGAGAGAGAGAGAGAGAGAGAGAGAGAGAGAGCAATGTCTGGTAACTCTATGCAATACATGGTTTACCTTGGTTTACATACCAGTGAGTATATGGGTTTTTATGGAGCATTAACAAATTTAAGTTCTGTATTATAACCATAAAAGGGCCAGAGTGGTTGTGTAAGAGGAGGAGGAGGAGGGCTGTTAAGAGTCTTATTGTGCATATTACTTCATCTCTCTCTCTCTCTCTCTCTCTTTCTCTCTCTCTCTCTCTCTCTCTCTCTCTCTCTCTCTGTGTGTCATGCTGCGGTAAACGTTTTCACTTTTACTTATTCAGCTTGTTTCACTAGGCACTATTGTTGAAGTGTAATGGTGCCTAGTGTTCATTAACAGTTTGTTTACTTGATTTACGTGTTGTTAGGTAATTTATTGTTCCACTTAACTCATATTACCAGTTATCAATTAGTTCGCCAATATCATGTTCGCGTTCACTCATTTGTATACACACATTTTGCTTAGGTCAATGTAAGGTAAAGATATATCAACAGGAACCTTTGTCTGAAGGTATAATTATAACATTATTCATCGTTGGTTTTATCAATGTTGTCATCAATTAACTCTTTAGTTAGTATAGCAATTTATCATTATATATTGTGTATCGGTATTGATATCACCTTCATTATCGTACATCTCTGTTCCCTTACACACACGCACATATGCATACACAGACACACTCTCTCTCTCTCTCCAAGGAAGTTAATCTTCTTATAACCAGGCACCCTCAGCATTCCCCCTTATTCGTCGACCTTAATCCACGCTGATAACATTAGTAACACGACATTTTCCTAATTAGGACACTGGACTAAGACTTAATTTAATTTTGGTATAATATGGTTACGATAAGTGTCTTAAGGTCCTCGTGTGGTACCAAGATTGCACTTTTGTTTCTGTTTTTCTTTTATTTTGTTCTATGTGAGTGAGGGAGACAAACATTCATAGCATGAGGGAAAGACTGATTCTGGGAGAGAGTTCCAGAGCTCAGCTGTTGAACAGAATAAAGCTTGAGAATAACGTTTCACTCTTGGGTTGGAGAGTTGCACAGAGTAAGTGAGGGATTGTGTTACAAGACGGGTGCTATGTGCTCTTTGAAGAGGGGGTGGTATATACTGAAAGAGCTCTGAGAAACACTGATTATTGTAATAGTGGTAGAATAGTGAGAGAGATGCTACATTGCAGCGAAGAGAGAGAGACTGCAGATAATTGGTGAGTGGATGTGAGTGGATATGAGTTAATGAGACGGAAGGATTTCTTTTCTACTTTGTCTAGAAGTGCTGTGTGAGAGGATCCTCCCCACACTTGTGAAACAAGAAGCTGCACAGGGGAAAACAACCCCCGGAGGCGGTTGAGCACACCCAACTTTTGGGAAGCTGTTTTAGTAAGGAGTGGTAATATGATCTTTCCAAGAGAGATCAGAAGAAAAAGAGACACCAAGAATATTAAGAGAAGATGAAAGGTTGATTTGTATGTTGTTGAAGAGTAAGTCATAGTTATCTGGAAGGGGCTACGAGTAGACAGATGGAGAAATTTAGTTTTGGAAGCATTGAAAGAACAAGATTTTATCTGCCCCAATTAGAGATAGTAAAGCGATCAGAAGGTAGGTGCTTTATGGCCTCCTTGCGTGAGTATTCAGTGTTGAATTATTGTTCATAACCACAACTAGCTATTACTGTCTCCCATGAGCAAGGATGGGTTGGGTTGTCCTATGGGTGTTCCTGTATAGCAGCCACAGCTGGCTGACCCAAGGACCTGAGCTGGGTGATTATACCATATTGGAACCTTTGGGTGTATAGTTCATAACGTCATCGAACTCGCCTTCGTCGCAATGTTGCATCTCTCTCCCTCTAGCACTGCCCGTGCTACCGCCAGACGCTGCAGACGCTCTGTCAACGCTCTCACGATATCGATCATAATTTGAGTATTAACTACTCATCCTCTTCATTCTTGTGCATGAAAGGTGGTTAAGAGCACGTTTAACCATCCTGTAGCTTAGTAAGTAACACTGCACGATATTTCGCTGTGTATTGACTGATAAACTTTGTGTTTATCACAAAACTCCTGCTCGGACAGGGCGCCACTAGCGCCATCTATTGTTTTGTTTTGCTTTGTAAACAAACGCTCTCTTATTACTATTTTATATAAAATCGTAGCCCCTAATTTTACCCATTACCTACTGTAGTAAGTATCTATTTAACTGCCTTGTATGTAAGTAAAGCTTTGCATATTAATTTGCTAATAAACAATATTGTTTACTAACTAACCTGCCTACAGAGACTAACGCCGACTCCATTTTGTAAACAAACTTATTTGGGGGATTATACATATTAAATTCCAGCAAATTTTGTACCAAATTTAAGTGCATTCATTTATCTTTTCCCCCTAGATATATTCTTGACTTTTTCTCCTCAGACTGATTTTACTTTAAGCTAAGGGTGGTATTTGTACAAACTAACCTAGCCTAACCCAACCTGCCAAGCTTTTGACCTAACCCAAACCTAGCCTAGCCTATAGCCAGCCAATCTGTTTTATTATTAACTCTTGTAGATATTGTATTTAGTATCCTACTGTAGCTATACAGTATATATCTGTAATTTTTAGTTGTTGCTTGCACGATCTTGTAATAACCTTTGACTGATACACTTTTTTATCTAAAAAGAGTAGGCTACTGCTTTACTAGGCTACAGTGACACCAGGGTCATCTGTTGACACAGTATATTAACCCCTTGTGTGCAGTCACACTTTATTTTTATATAATCTCTATTTGGTGAATTGTATATTTAGTTACATATTCTGTTATACATATATTTGTTTAAGGTTAGGTTATCACACCTGGTAGCCTATTTCTGCGAATTTCAATTTTATTATTTTCGGTTAGGCTATTCAACGCTGGTAGCCTAGTATTGCGTATTTCAATTTAAAAAAAAACTTTTGGTTAGGCTATCGCCCCTGGAAGCCTAATTCTGCGTATCTCAACATTTTTGTTTTCGGTTAGGCTATCACCCCTGATAACCTATTTCTGCGTATTTCAGCATATTTGTTTTCGGTTGAAGTGATTGAAGTGTTTTTAAAGTGAGTGAAGTGTTTTAAAGTGAGTGAATTGTTTTTTAAGTGAGTGAAGTGATCTGAAGAAAGTGACTGTCACCATGCCTCGCGCTTGTGCGAACTGCGCCGGTAGGTTTGGTGAGTCCATGTTTGCTACTATCGATCTTCAAGTCTGCCGGCTCTGCCAGCAACGAGAGAATTTTACAGTGAAATTAGATGAAGCCTACAACAAGATCAACGTCCTCACCATGAAGCTGGAATCACTCCAAGAGTTTGTAACACTCAACGTTGGAGTACCACAAACTTCAATTGTCACCGCAACTCCAGCAGCCACCAACGCCCCAACGTCAACTGCCAACAATTCAACGCCTACAGTAGCCACTTCAGCTGATGTTTCCGATACTCAAGATACAAATAGTGACTCTCTTCCCCCTCAAGACAACTTCCGTGTCGTGAGGAACAACGTTTGCCCCAAGACCAGGACATACCGATTACCGAGTGTCAAAACCGTTTCCAGATACTCGCAGACTCAGATGACGAAGAGGAAATAGAAGAAGTCCGGCTCGTGGGAGACTCGATGATACGTGGTCAGCTCACAGAGTTTTGCGCCAGGGCACCTAAGACCAGGAAGCGTTTTTGTATCCCTGGTGGTGGTGTGGATGACGTAGTTGCAGCAGTTGACGAAGTATCAAAGCTGGCCCCTGCTAATACAATGTACGTCATCCACGTTGGATCCAACGATGTACAGCGAACCCGGTCGGAAGATTTGCTTTTAAAGTACCAGCAGCTGATCAAGTCGTTTAAGGAGAAGTCATCAAGGACCATCGTCTCAGGAATCGTCCCCCGGCTCGGTGTAGAGAGCCGATTTTACAACATAGCCACCAGCACAAATCGTTGTCTAGCAAACCTCTGCAGGAAGGAGAACGTGGGATTCGTCGACACCTGGGACAATTTCTACTACGATGACTATTTGTTTTCGGACGATGGAGTTCATCTGAACCAGGTGGGAGCAGCACGTTTTGGGCGTCTTCTCAACGATGCGGTGAAGGATTTTCGGAGAAGAAATCGACTCAGCACAGGACAACCAGGAAGGAGGACCGAAGACAGCGAGGACGGCAACCTACAAAGGAATTAAATACTAATCCGTCAAGAACCGCGAATTTGGATAAAGCTCCACCAACACGACCCAAATTCAAAACCGTCAGGGATAACGACCGAGGACCGAGGACAGCCATGAATGTAAATGTAGATCCGACCAGAACCAAAAATTCGATGAAAGAACGTTCTGCGAGTTCTAAAACCGCAACTTTAAAGGTTTTCTATGCAAACGCTCGTAGCATACGCAATAAATTTTCAGATTTAGAGGAACTAGTGTTTACAGAAAATTATGATGTGATTGGCATAACAGAATCTTGGCTCAATACAGAAGATAGAGACTTTTTAGCAGAGTATTCACTTCCCGGTTATGTAATGTTTGAGAACAGCCGAATAAATAAAAATGGAGGTGGCGTTTTATTTTATATCAAAGAAAGTCTTAACCCGACCCTCGTGTCAAAACCTCAAATTGTGAACGTCGACACATCTTTTGTGCTAATAAAGAATAATAAAGGTACAAAAATAATACTTGCGTTAATATACAGACCTCCAGCTCAATCAGTGCAAACTGACCGAGAAATTTACGAACAAATTGCAGATGTAACTCACAAGATACTGTAATTTTTGGCGACTTTAATTTACCTGTGACCAAGTGGGGCGATACTCTTACTTCACACTCCGGACATGACTTGTATACGAACTTGCAAGAGAGTTCGCTTTATCAATTTGTTCGAACGCCGACCCGTGGTAATAACGTTCTTGACATTGTACTTGCAACAAAAGAAGAATTGATAGAGAATTTGAATGTTGGTGATGAATTCAGTAACAGCGACCATCGTACGATAACTTTCACTTTAAAGTTTACTAGTAACGAACCAAATAGTAGCATCGAAAAAGTCCCTAATTTCAAGAAAGCAAACTTCCATAAACTTAGAGCTATGTTTAAAGAAACTGACTGGAGCTTTTTAATTAACAATAACGACATAAATACATCTTGGAAGTTATTCGAAACCACTTACCTAAAAGCAGTGCAAGACTGCATACCATCGAAAATACGGCGTCCAGGCCATAATAATAAGCCCAAATGCTGGAATAAAGATATTTCAAACTGCCTGCTTGCTAAAAAATTTGCTAATGATAGATTAAAATCCTCACAAAATGACGAAGACGGGTGAAATTTGTAGAGCTACGACGCAAAGCCAAAAAGTTAATTAAGCAAAGTAAAAAGACCTTAGAGTTACATATTGCGAATCAAAGTAAAACAAACCCGAAAGAATTCTATAGTTATATCAGAAAGAAAAAAGTAGTTACTTCAACTGTTGGACCGTTGGTCGATGAAAATGGAGAATACACCAAAGACGAAGTACAAATGAGTAATGCCCTCAATACCTTCTTTGCATCAGTTTTTACAACAGAAGACCTCAGTGATATCCCTACACCATCGCCGATTCAGATTGATAATTCAGATGTTCTAAGCAATATCACCGTTACAGAGAGAGAAGTATTGAATTGTTTAGATAAACTCAAGGTAAATAAAACGCCAGGACCTGATACAATCTCGCCTAGAGTTCTAAAGGAAGCTAAGAATGAGCTCTCCAAACCACTGACATTACTATTCAATAAATCCTTGCAGTCTGGAACTATGCCTGATCAGTGGAAGCTAGCCAACGTAACACCGATATTCAAAAAAGGCAGCAAATCCCTACCCAGTAACTATCGTCCAATTAGCTTAACCTCAGTTGTATGTAAAATGCTAGAAACGGTCATACGAGACAGACTCGTAAATCACTTAGAGGAAAATAACATACTTAAAGATACTCAACACGGCTTTCGTAAAAAACGTTCCTGTTTAACAAACCTCTTAGACTTCTTCCACGATATCCTCAACCTCTACGATGAGAGTAAAGCTGTAGATATTATATACCTTGATTTTCAAAAGGCCTTTGACAAAGTTCCCCTCAAACGTTTACTGCTAAAACTAAAAGCGCATGGAATACAAGACGGTGTGTTGAAATGGATAGAAAATTGGCTCAGCAACAGAAAGCAAAGGGTAGTCATAAACGGTAAGGCATCTAAATGGACCAATGTAAGTAGCGGGGTACCCCAGGGATCGGTACTAGGACCAATTCTCTTTCTAATTTACATCAACGACATAGATGAGGGTCTCACCTGCACAATCTCAAAATTTGCTGACGATACAAAAATTGCAAAGAGCGTACTCTCAAAAGAACAAGTTGACGATATGCAACACAATCTAGATAAATTGTCATGTTGGGCCCAAATTTGGCAAATGAGTTTCAATGCGGATAAATGTAAAGTACTACATGTCGGATACCTAAATGAGAAAGCAAACTATTCGATGAATGGCACTCAGCTTAAGAATGTAAACAGAGAAACTGATCTGGGAGTAACAATATCGAGTAACCTAAAACCGAGTCAACAATGTTCAGAAGTTGTTAAGAAGGCAAACAAAATAATTGGCTTTATAGGCAGGTCATTTGAGCATAAATCCAATGAAGTTATCCTAACCCTTTACAATTCCTTAGTCCGCCCTCTTCTGGAATACTGCGTTCAATCCTGGTGCCCTTATTACCAAAAAGATATAAACAAGCTAGAACGAGTTCAACGTAGAGTTACCAAAATGATACCTAGCCTAAAGAACAAACCATACGAAGAGCGTCTTAGAGAATTAAATCTATTTCCTTTAACCCAGCGCAGATTAAGAGGCGACTTAATTCAAGTGTTCAAAATCATCAAAGGCATCGACAATATGAACTGTAGTAAGTACTTCACTATCGATCAATCTAATTACACGCGGGGAAACGGTTGCAAAATTATTGGTAAATCTTTTAACTCGCACGAATCTAAGAATTTCTTCTTCAATCGAGTTGTCAACTTGTGGAATGGGCTTCCCCGAGACGTTATAGACTGCAGCACCGTTGATTCATTTAAATTCCGCCTAGACAAATATCTCGCATCAAACCCGCGACTGACTGCGTTTGTAAATGAATAACTTTATCCTCCCCTCAGTTACTAACCCTTATGTCCCCTACTAACTTCCTAGTCCTGCCATGTTAGTGGCAGGGCAGTAGTTCCCTTTCCAATGTTCCCTTACCCACTCTAAACCACTGTTTGGACACTTGATCCTCAGTGTTTTGGAGGACAAGCAGCCTAGAAGGGTCACTAGATATGTTGTTGCTTGATTTCCTTTGTACTCCTTTGTACTCCTTTGTACTCTTCTACCGCTGTTAAAATAATCAATGTTTTTAAGAACTTTCTCAATTTCTATAATTACATCTCCCCATCATTCAACAGATGCAAATCCCTATTCTGTCCAATTCTCTAACCCAAGATGGAACCAATATTCCCAGTCTTTCTTCTACTCAACAAGTAAGCTCTGGGACTCTCTCCCTCAGTCTGTCTTCCCTTATCCTATTACTAAATTTAACTGCTTAAAGCTCCGTGTTTCCATAGACTGTAATGTACCTTGAATTTGAATCTCTATTTCTCTTTTACCATTGGGGGAAACACTTATGACAGGTAGCTTTGCCTTTTGCCTCTTTCTCTCTCTCACACACACACATACACACTAGCCGCACGGCTAGCTCAGTGATACCATGCCTGCCTGCAACCGAGCAGACCGGGGTCCAAACGTCGCTCAGGTTTATGAAGGTTTTCTGAGACATGGCCGGCGGTTACCATCTCCCCTGAGTAAGGATATGGGTAATTGTCATAGATAATAATGTCTAGGAAGCGGGACAATATATATATATATATATATATATATATATATATATATATACCGGTATATATATATATATATACATATACAGTATATATATAAACAGTATATATATATATATATATATATATATATATATACTGTATAGGAACATACGTTGTATAGTGATATAGGAGTTCCCCCTCTGTGCCAATATAATGTGGGCAACTTTCATCCCGGCTCTGGATTGATTTACATTCCTGAGTGATCCAGATGTGATCAGACTGTTGGCCGGATAACTCAACCAGTAGACCATTTTACCAGTAACTCTCAACCCAGCCAATACTACTAGAAGACAGATAAAATAATCTAATTCACCCTCTCTCTGCGGGCATATTTCTGCCTATTTCCACCTTATTAGGGCTCATTCAGGCACTCCCGATTGATTAGGCAAGTGTCTGAATGAAAGTAAATGTATTCAGCCCAAAACTAGATGAAAAAAAGAAAATAGCTTCAAAATGACACCAAAATTTTTTTGTAGCTCGCGGGGTTCATCCGCAGCGCTATCAGAGACATTCGCTGAATTGAGCAATTATCGCTAATGTTGCGCTACATTTGCCTTTGGCAGCATTGTATATTTCGCGAGACACTGACTCAGAGCCTTCAGTGCCGCAGCCGCCTGGCTGGGAGAAGGACGTGTGGCCTGCCACGTTCCCGTTCCCTCGCACTCAATTTTACAGGCTTTAAGAGGCTTTACAAGCCTGTAAATTGCTGTAAATTGCCATGGCGATCTGGAACATGGACATAAACCAGCTACCTCAGCGAACCGAGCGATAGTGAGTGTGCTATTGTCTGTAACTAGATAACAATATTTAAGCAATAGAGTTCCGACAACTATTCAGCATGTTAGGAATTTCGGGAATGCAAACGCAGACAAAATATTTTGATAACACATTTTGATAACGCACATAAACGATGTATGCTCTTTTGATACTATATTATATATACACCAATGTTGTTCAGTAAAGTATTTTACCATATCAATATTACGGAATGTGTATAGTCAAGCTATATATTTTACAGACAACCTTGATAATAAAGGGAGTCATGCTTATTAATATCAGTTTTGATTGACAATACTCGAGTGAAGTAATTATTTTTCGTCCGAGAAATGTCGAGTTAAAGTCCGTCTATCTAGATTTTATCCTAGTCATCATCATAAATTTGGGTAGGAACTGGACCAGGAAAGAGCTATGAAAGAGGTAGTAATGGTCCTTTGTTGTCAGGATATTGACCTCTTGACAACATTATTTTCAAGAAATAAAGGTCCCTCTTAGCACCTTACAAATTCATAACAGACAATTGAGAGTTAAGTGTCAGGGTCTCATGTGCATACACAAAAAATATTATTAATATTTTTTGTTTTTTATTTTTTGGCAGTAATCACCATATTTATAAAGTACCGAAGCCACTTAATATCGATCTTTAGCAAACTACCATCACACTTGCTCTGTAACCTGCTGAAGTCTGTTGAAAGTAAACGTAATTAATTGTTCACCCCCTGTTGCATTCAATTTCCTTGTGTTCACGTTATTATTCCCTCCTAATAGCTGTATACAAATGGTTGGTGATAACAAATGCCCATTGCCATATTACCAACTTTCACTCCCCATAGACATCCATCCACCAATAGCCACACATACACTTATACACTAGCATACACGTACCCACGATAACACAAGTATTAAAGAAGAAGAGCCAAAGGCAATGTAAGCATCATTGGTGACTGAGAAACACATTTCTTTTTAAACAATCCATACTTCTCTCCAGCTTTGGACTTCTTCGGATAATTGCAAAAGTTTGCATTCGATGCCAATCCAATTTAAACTTGTTCGCTGTTTTGCCTTTCTCGAAACAGGTTGACATGCATGTGTAGAAGACAAGGTGAGCCACAAGCCATATCTGACAGAAGTGTTTAGTTTAGGAAGGAATTTTGGAAGTCATAGGGTTAATTAAGATATATATTACCTCTTTGATTCATAGAGGAATTTCCAAAGCTAATTATAATCGTCTTATGAAAATATGAATCAAGCTATAAAAGACATCCTAATACTATATGTTTTAATTCTAACTAAGATAACATAGAGTAAGGTATCGCAGAAGTGGAGCTAAATACAGTAATATCGATAAAAGGTTATTTGAAACTTTCCACTAACTGTTCCAGCCATATCATCCTCACCTCCCAGTATCTTTGTCGACTCACTTGGACATTATCATATAATTGACAAACTTGGACCAGATACAAAAGCTTATACACTAAAGGGTACAGTCAGGAGTGCGAGCTAGAGTCACTAGGAGTAGGGGACAATTCGGACTCGCGGGCCTATTTGCGGTGAAAATCGATGACTCCTAGTGACTCTAGCGACTCCTAGCGACTTCTGTTAGACTCCCACTCGCTCCTGGTGAAAATTGATGACTCCTAGTGATTCTAGCGACTCCTAGTGACTCCTGTTAGACTCCCACTAGCTCGCACTCCTGACTGTGTGATGTACCCTTTACTCTGTAGAAGTATTACAACATTTTTATTTATCTGGTTGGTTCAATTGTTGCAAAGTTTACAGTCAGACATTGGCTTCCCTGACGTATAAAAAACTAATTAGAATACTCCCAAATCATTAGAATTATATATATATATATATATATATATATATATATATATATATATATATATATATATATATATATATATATATATATATATATATATATATATATATACATATATATAATTACATTTAATATACCATTTATGTTTAACTTGCATTTAAAACATGTTAGTGTCAATTAGCCGCCCAGCAAAAATACATTCAACACTGAATATTTCTTGTTTTATGGAGTTGCAAAAATGGAGCGTAAAGGCAAGACTTTTTAAAGCGTAATCTTAATATACCGTGCTATCGATTACAATTGAAAGTAATTTACGTAAACAATCTATTTTAAGTAACCAGACCCAAAAGTGGAAGATGCAGAGTAAACAAAACATGGCGTTCTTTTGATCTCTTATTGTGATGCACTCTTGCTAAAAACAAGATCACTGTTCCCTTTATTTGAGTATGATTGTCTGTCTACTTTTTTTAGCATCCAAACCTCTATTATAAGTCACCATACTAGTAAATTATAGTGTAGCTTGATAATACAAATACCCTAAATAGACATCTGACGCCTGGGGTTATCCTTTACTTTGTGTTGTGTATCTTTGATTGCAGTAGGTTGAACTATTTAATCCTTTTAGTACCGGTGCCGTCCTTTTAACATTATGTTGGTTAATATTAGACGATTTTAGAATGTTTAACCCAATCAGTTCAAGTATATATCCGCTATAATACGGCACATTCAGGCACTCCTGATTGCTTAAGCAAGTGCTTGAATGCAATGAAAAACTATAAGAAAATAGCTTTAAAATGACACCAGAACGAGTTTCTTAGGGCACGGGGTTGACCCGCAGCTTTACTACAGACAATGGCAATATTCGCTAATGATTAGCAATGTCGCGCTACATTTGCCTTTGGCAACGCTGCATATATTTTGTGAGACATGGAGCGAGACTCGCCTGCCGCGCTCCTGCTCACTTGCACTCGTCTCCACAGGCTTTAATTGCAATATATTGACACAACGTACTTGTACGGCTCCCACAGTGAAAGGGTTAAAGAGGACCTCCAGCAGTTAACAAGCTTCGAACTATCTCACTTAACCCTTGTTACTACCACAGATGCTATTTAAACTGCACAAGATAATCTAAATGAAGCTAGAATATAAGTAAAACAATATTGGCAGTACAGAAAGGGTCATAAGATATATCAACATTATGTTGGCTAATAACATACATTTCCCCATACAGTTTTATAGTTCTGTTTGGTATCTGACTATTATATTTGCGTTTGTCCATACATTAACATGATTATTAATATAACAACCTTTATTTGCTAAAATTATATATATTGACTATAAATTACAAGATATCGTGAATATAAGGCTGGCGAAACTAGACCAACGATACAAAGCAATGTATATTTAAATACTGTGTATTGACATATGGTTAACACCTTATTAGCGGGCTAGGCGGTCTAGCGGACCGTAGCGCCCAGCGGGGTGTTTTTACCCTAAATAGGGTTGTTTACGTGATCATTTTCATGCCTAAATAAGACCCAGAGCGTAAAACAAGTATCTATCCCTAAAAGGGCGTAAACAGAGCTTTCCAATGACACCCGAACCATCCTTGTACGACTGCTGGTTCTCTTGCAACGATCGTGCAACACGAGTGCAAAAACCCTGTAATTAGATAATTTCCCTACATAATTCCCTGTGTAGCGAGTGAGAGAGGGGAGGGAAGGGTGGGAGTCACCTCAGTTGGTCCACCGCGGTGGTCGTGAACGGTCATAGAGTTGCTAGGCTCCTCACACCGCTCAGCTCTCTCTCTCAGCAACATTACGTGCTGAAAATGGCGCACGACATAACTTGTGAACCGCCACTTAGTCCAAATTTATTTCACACGACATAAGTTGCGCGCCGCCAATTAAGGGTTAACAATGTTTACTATAAACACAATAGTTTCGGTTTAACTATCATGTCTTTACAATAAATATTTGCTTATTGACATATTACATTGTGAAATACAGTAGTAAGGCTTTCAAGATATTACTTATTTTGATATCCACTGTAAGACATGTAGTGTAACTCTCCTTACATACAACCTCCTTGTTCTTCCACACATCCATGCAGCCCGGCTCATAAAAACGGAAAATACAGAAACACGACCAAGTTGAAATGGGACTGGTACCGAGTTTGGAGTTTATCAATTATGAGCAGAGAGGTCGGAGCAAGACAGGATGATGATGTTTGTTGGTAACGTTGGCGGCGGCGGGGGAGTAGTTATATACCATAGTCACAAGGAAACCTTATGCTATCACCATGGTTTTACTATTAACCCGTCCTGTACCGGTGCCGTCCTTTTAGCATTATTCTGGCTCTTAATAAACCATTTTATTCAGCTTTAAACAGGCCTCCAGCAATTAACAGGCTTCGAACTATCTCACTTAACCAATTTGATTACCACAGATCCTTCTTAAACTGCACAACAGTATCTAAATATAGCTAGCATAAGAGTTAAAAGACGTCGCCGGTATGGAAGAGGTTAACGTGTGTGTGTGTATGTATATATACCTAAAGTACTAGAACATTCATGGACAATAATATTGCCTCGTAATGATTGTCTTAAGTGTGTGACTATCATATGACGCCTGCTTATTGCCAGCGGTGTTCCTTACTCGTAGCAATTTGAGAACATGAAGACGCACCTTGCATACATGAATATCTGATGTGTGAGGTTATCATCTATATAGGACGTAGAGAGTGTATGTCTATCAGTCGCATTAACTCCTCCTTAACATTGAACAGTTGGCAGAATGAATATAAACACCATATGAGGAGGAACACATTATTGACAACGTTGTCAAACATTGTCAATAAAGTGCTCCTCCTCATATGGTATATATAATCCTCCTCCTTAACACTCCTAGGTCCCTTCTTATCGTCCATAAATCTCCCTCCCGTTTTCAATATCGTTGTCACCCTCTCCATATATTTCAGACCAGTTCGTAAACTGTATTATCCTTCAAAAATCTCCCTACTCCGTTCTTTGCCTCCCATCAACACACACACACACGCTTCCATCACCACCAATATTTTACTGCATCAAAAACTGTTGAGTTAGTCTAATGGTCAGATGCTGTTAACAAGCCAACTCTTTTACAATAGAGATTCTTTATTTGCAGTTTATGATTTGCTGAATTTAGTTTAGCCTCTGAACCATCTCTGACCCTTTAAACATTATTCCAACAATTTAATATCAGTGTTACTGTCAACGATTTTCAACTTAGGAAATACACAAGGTCTCATATGAATATACTCTTATATAAGGCAGCAACACCGAAACCCCTTGAAACATGTCAATAATGATCTAATTACTAACATTCTCATCCCAAGCCCTGTTTATATGTTACTACCACGTCAATACTGTACAGCGAAATCACACTAAATGTTTTATTGATGTAGTTTCCCAAGGTTAATTATATCCATCAAATGTGGATTATAGTAGGCCTATTGGTTTTATGTAGTCATGCTAGATTATGGATTAATATAATAAACGGTCCATCATAATGAAGTAGTACTTTATAACAATGTCTTATATCAAAGTAAAGGCATTATCCACTACCAACAGTTTATTACAAATGATAGATTGTTGAGACTCTGCATTATGATTCTGCATATAGTTGGAACATGGAGTTTCGTTACCATCGTTTAACTGCACACACACGAGCACACACACACACACACACACACACACACACACACGAGCACACAAGGTAATGAGAGAATCACTGATCATCATGAGACACATTTCTTCCTCAACAACCTGACAAACTTTCCAACAATCATACTTCTGTCTCTGGACTCCATGTAGATAACTATAACACTTTATGCTTGATGCTAATCCAATTTAAACTTGCTCGTTGTTTTGCATTTCTTATTAAGCGTGCTATAAACAAGACGGCATACGAGTGTCTTGTTCATAAGTGTGGAAATACTGCAGTGTTCCTGAAACATTATCTAGTTATTTCAACCACATAACATAATGGTTATAGTAATTCACCTAACTCAAATATAATCCAAACATAAAATCCGTGTTTAATTAACGGTAATCTTGTGTGTCATATTATTGAATTATTGTGTTATTACAGGTACTGTGCATCGTACGACGTGGTCCGGGCGATATAATGTGATAGGTAGACTGGGAATTGCAGTTTAATTTCCTGCAAGAGAGAACAAATGAGATCTAATTGATTACATTAATTCACCCTGTACCAATAGGAGCGTTCAATCTGTTGACAAGCTTGCCAGATGTCACTAGATTCGCCAATTATCGTAATAAAATGTGAACAAGACTCAGAAGGGTGTCGGTTTCTAAATTATTTGTCGATTTTTCCTGAAGTTAATAGAGTATTATGACAAGCGGTTTTAATCTTATATATTCTTCATATATATAATAATAATCTCATATATATTTTAGCTCACTACTTTATTGTATATTTAAAATAAGAGAGCAGGAAAAAAACATGGTGTTGTGAAATAAATCCATTACAACACGGTAAATACTGGTTGCAAAAAATAAATAGTATATAAATTACATTGTTTTGTATGCTAATGATTTCATTCAATTACGTATTTTTCTCTGAACAGGACTGCCGGACTTGAGAAGCCGCTCATTTTTTATAGAGGCTGTTGATTGGCTAATAGATAGGAGTATGATTAGTATATCAAGATATCTTCATTATTTCATATCTACTTTTTAAATACTTTAATTACGAGCAATTTCAACAAATTGAATCATGTTCTCGAGTGATATCCGAACACCATGGTATAAAATATGTCACATAAAATACACTATTAACGTAAATATTATAAACACAGACAAAATAAAAACACATGAGAAAAAACACTACCAAGAGAGGAGACTGCCTGCTAAGACAGCTGAATTATCGAGCCTATCAGCCAATTAGGGGCTGATATCCTAACTTACAAACACCATAGTGACTTAAGGCTGCGTCATACAGAACTCGAATCCACCAGAACCCACTGGGATCGAACTTTTCACCGGAATTGACGAGAATTTACGCGGCCTTAATCGAGTCTGACTTCAGAGTAGAATGCGACCCGTCAATGACCGGAATGTAACTCGAACGTAACTAGATGGACTCGAATGTATCCCAAATATGAGTCGATGTTAACCAGTAAGTGATTCTAAGGAACCGGATGTGGAAAGAAGACTATTCGATCCCAAGTCGAATGCAACTCGAATGACCAGAATGAGACCGGAATGTCAGTCTATCATGACCAGAAATACATGAAGTTAAGTCGAACATAAGTGGAACTAAGTTGAACGTAACTCGAACGTAAGTGGAACGTGACTCGAATAGGCAGAAGGTGACTCGATGAGGAACCTTTGAGTATATAAAGGGAGGATTGGTGTTTCATCTTTTATATAAATATAATGGCAGTTTAAAAAATTCCAACAAGATTAAAATTATATTTAGGAGAAATCACCACACAATCATACACATAAAAATATACTTTATTTAAATATTGCACATAAATTGAATTAAATATTAACAAAAAAGAGGTAGAGTGTGGTAGAGAGGTTGAGATGTTATGGGTGGAAGGTTTCGATGATCCTGTCCACAAAGCCAGGTGAAACGTCCACCAGGTTGCCGGCCCTCCCATGCTCCACGGGCGTGGCCTCCGGACGTCCCACTGAAGGACCATAGCTCCTCCAGTTTCGTGGTGTGCCGGGGCTTGGTGTGGTTGTTTGCCACCATGGTAGTAGGAAGGGCCAGCAACAGAAAGGTTTTCGAGTATGTAGGGGTTTGGCGTCTGTGCTCGTCGCGTCGTAGGTGGATGGTTGGGGGACTCGTGTTGAATTGGGCCGAAATGGGGCATGGGTCCTTCCCCCCGGCTGTGTGCCATCATAGCGTTTGTGTACCGCATAACCTCCATCTCATACTGCTTCACGAGTGCAGGCTTCAGGTCAGTGAGGTTCTTCTGCACCAGTTGGTGGAAGATCTTGAGCGAACCGACGGCTGGGCTGCCTATGTTGCGGGTCCTCTCCCACTTCCGGTACAGCTCCTCTAGGTCCTGCTCCCCCTGTCGTAGCTGTGTGTCAAACATATTATCGTTACAAAATGAGCAATACAATTTTTAGTACATAAACATTACTCTGCCTTATTTACAACAATGTGTTGCAAGTTAACATTTTTAATATTAATAGTGGTTAACAAAGTGTAAGTTGTATTCCAGTTACCTTCTAGTTGGATTCCACTTGTATTCTAGTACTTCTAGTCATGTTCGAGTCGACATCCAGTGTACACTCGATACATCAAGCAAGCATGCAGTCATCTACCAGTCATATTCTAGTCGGCATCCAGTTGTATTCTTCTTAATTCGGGTTATATTCAACTCTCATTCCATATTCAATGGAATAAAATTCAATTTTAAAGTGGAATAATCAACTTGTCATCCAGTTGACTTCCGGTCATTATCGAGTGGCATCGAGTTACATTCAAGTAATTCGAGTCGGCATCGACTATAAAAATTACATCAGAACATGACCAGAATAGGTAGAATGCGACTCGAATGCGACTCTAATGCGACCAGAATACGACTAGAATGTAACTCGATAATTTTTAACGTTTTTTTCACTCGATAAATCGTAAAAAGTTAACGCATGCACTAACTTTTTGCTCACTCACTCGATCAATCGAGTGACGACTAGAACATCACTCGAATCACAAGAATAGACAAGAATCTAACCAGAACACGTACAAGAATAGACAAGAATCGGGAAGAAGTGGCTAAAATTTGAATTTTTGAATTAATTCTGGTGGGTTCTGGTGGATTCGAGTTCTGTATGACGCGGCCTTTACCCTGATGTTAGGAAGCCACTGCATATGTTACAAATGCAGAGGCTTCTGATTGGCTAAGGCGGGTGAGGATTTTATTCTAAACTCCTTTCTCCGTCCTTTTGAAATTTTAAGACGTTCGCCCCATTCGAACGTTCCCTTAAATACAGCTTAGACAGGGCCTTTTGAAAATAACTATGCCTCACATCTATCCATCAATGAAACAAATCGGACAAATAATGTTGGATATGCGGTTTCTGTGAGCACATCACATACGAGTTAACAGAAGACTAGGCTAGGCTACGGTAAGTGCACCTTCTTCAGATATGCCTACTGAGACCGATCATTACTTCAGTGGTGGCCGACATATAGCCACACAAGAACACACACACACATACACACTCGACATAGCCACACAGCAATAACACACACAACACGTGTTTCGGTAATGGTTCCGGTACATTGACTTTTAATTTGATATTATAAATGTTCTTGCTCTGTCCAATTACTCTTCTTTCCTATTTTACTGCAGCCAGCTGGTCTGGTCTGGACATCTGGCCTGGTCTGGCCTATTGATCGACCAGTTAAATCCAAAAGTATGCAAACACGCGCAAAATCGAGGCAAAATATGCCTCTGATTTTCGTTTGTTTCAAGGGTCCCCCCTATCCCCCCCAGGACTTATTGTAATCATAATGTATGGCCTTTAAAATGGTAAGTTGATCACTACAAGTACAAATAATCTGAATGAAATGCATATCCAATTCCAAGTAAAATCGGTTAGTTATAATGAAATACACGATAATATATAAAGAAAATATATATCTTACAGCGTTTGAAATGAAAATACCGAAATATACTGGCGGCACCATGTGGTGGTGTCGGTGAAAATGAGGTCACCAGTAAAATAGTACATCCTTCTTGACTCTGAAACACCAAGGATATTGAATGTTAAGGTAATGGATGTCGTGCAGAGAATATGAGAAGGGGAATATTGATAGATAAA
The DNA here is from genome assembly GCA_032716605.1 of Paralithodes platypus. Lineage (NCBI taxonomy): Eukaryota > Metazoa > Arthropoda > Malacostraca > Decapoda > Lithodidae > Paralithodes > Paralithodes platypus. The sequence goes on along the minus strand of CM064533.1, from coordinate 15,105,911 downwards.
TGTAATAATATACAGTAGTTCATACAGAGAAACCTATTTGTTTCGTATGCCCCAAAAATTTGCACATCAATACAACTTTCTTACAAGTCGCAGTCAACACCGTCAATGTTGTTCAGTTTTGTTCAGTGTTGTTAAAGGATTATTGCTATAATGCAAAGCAAAGTCTTTTCCACTACATTTTCTATCTTCAAAAATACCGCCAGATGCTGATATATAAATGATGTTTTCTTATTAACTTGAAATATATTTTGTCTCATAATTTATATTATAATTAGGTAAGGTGCCCCCCCCCCTCCCCTGTACCACTACAACAACACTAATAACAATACTGATATACAATTATGGCTATTGTAGTAATAGGAACCAGACCTTTATTACAACAACCAACACTGATAACATGGTCAATACCAATTACATTATAATTATGCCTATAGTATGAGTTAGATAAATGTAAGCTAAAAGTGGAAAACATTAAACATAATGATGGAACGTGTCCATTTTACATTTAAAACATTAACATATATACTGTAAATGTATGTATTAATTGTTTAGAGAATCTGGGAAATAAAAGGCCAAATTCATTATGTTTTCCACTTCATCGTTCCTACGCAACGTCTGTGTGCATGTTTGTATATTCGTAATACCAAGTACATAATCATTGAGCCAATCAGTAGATTTGCATTGTACAGACTTCTTGGTTTATCCAGGCTTATGTATAATGTCTTTTTGGACACAGGCTATTGAACCAATATTATTCTGTGTAAACAGATTGAGCCGTACTATGTTCTGTAAAGCAACGGATTAAGTAGCTTATACAAGAATTGCTTTGGGAACGATGGAATGTCAGCAATACTTTTTTTTATATAAATTATATGTAATTTATAATGTATTTAAAGATATATTATGACGTGCATACAAAATTTGTTTTAAATTATATTAAAAAATTTAGGTATCAGGAGAAAAGAGTAGGATGTGTGTTACAAAATCAATGTATGGACTACTATTTTATACTATTAACTATTCAGAGCTGCATTACCGTTTTACTTCTTTGTACTGTCAAATATAATGTCTGTTTATATGACACTCCCATTTTCGTTCATTACTGTTTTCAGTTTTACTCTTTCTGTATATTTTCTAGTTTGTGCCTTAAACATTGATGTACACTCGGATGACATAGTCATTAGCTCACTCATAAATATTCGTGAACGTATCCTATTCCTATTATTTTATGGAAGTATAACTCTGAACACGAATTAATGTATATAACTTTCAATACATCAACTTCAAAACTACACATTCCTATTTATTGAAAAACTAGTTTTATCCAAAAAAAATCCAGATAGTTTTTATTGTATGAAGACAAAACCAGGGGTGCTTATGAGTGGGTTAGAGACTATGGCATACAAGTGTACCAACCTTTAACTTACATGTATAATAAACACACAACCATAGTACCATCACCAACCTCATTTTGCCTCATCACCTGCTTTATTATCTTGTATGTCACCTGGTTGTCTGTGTGTCTCATCTCTTGCCGACTCAACTATTTTACCTCCAGATATACCTCACTTGACATTATTGTTGTTTCTAATGTATACGTCTGATATATTAATTACAACCCATTTGTCTTGACTGTTATTATTTCCCCTTGTTGAACTCTTTGTTTTAGTCCCCACCCTATGTTTTCTCTCGTCCTCTATCTTGTTTAAGGGGACAGTGTTTATATTGTATGGTATATTTATCTATATATTCATATATTTTTTAGTTTCCTCACTAGACCTTTATGAAGCTTCAAAAAATACTCTATCGAAAAATGGACCGGCCGAAAGCCGGTTTCTCTTAAAATTACAGGCTCGATGTCGCTCGCCAGGAAAACATTGACACTTTTTTGGCGCATATCCTATTTGCCCATCGAAATTCGTGAACATCGGTTCAGAACTTTCTATTACTCCAATACCAACGAAGGTATACACTCGATCGATCTCCTTTTAAATTGAATCATTTCTTTCTTGGTGCATATCCTATCTGCCCACCAATTTTCGTGAACATTGGTTCAAAACCTTTTGAGATATCTTATTTACAGCACACACAACAACAAACGGAGGAAAGAACATAACCTCCCCCAACTTCGTCGGTAAAGACACTTAACTAAGTAATGCCAATTGCATTATGTATACGGTACGTAATATTAACTAAGTAATGCCAATTGCATTATGTATACGGTACGTAATATTAACTAAGTAATGCCAATTGCATTATGTATACGGTACGTAATATTAACTAAGTAATGCCAATTGCATTATGTATACGGTACGTAATATTAACTAAGTAATGCCAATTGCATTATGTATACGGTACGTAATTAACTAAGTAATGCCAATTGCATTATGTATACGGTACGTAATATTAACTAAGTAATGCCAATTGCATTATGTATACGGTACGTAATATTAACTAAGTAATGCCAATTGCATTATGTATACGGTACGTAATATTAACTAAGTAATGCCAATTGCATTATGTATACGGTACGTAATATTTTTGCATTCATCCTAAATATTAATGTGTATTTTGTATCTCCTCTGTACCGGCGACGTATCTTAAATAGTATTCTTGCTACTTACTATAACACGATTTTATTGAGTTTTGAAAAGGGCCTCCAGCAACTAGCAAGCATCCGACTCTATTACTTAACCCTTTGTACTACCATAGATCCTTCGTGAACTAATCGTCTAAATGTAGCTAGAATTAAATATAAAAGACGTTGCCGGTACAGAAGGGGTTAATTGAAGTAAGGGGTGCATGAATGTATTATAGCATCATGCTATATATTTATTCTATATATCTATATCTATATTATTAAATCAGTGCGTGTGTCTGTTTGTCTGTCTGTCTGTGTGTTCTTAATAGGCGGCCGCAGTTTGGAACCTGGGGAGCTGAAACTTTGCATGTGGGTGTCAATTGACCTGGGTCAGGTCATAGAGGGGGCTAGGTCGTTTCGGAGGTCGTTTCGAGGCCGAAATTGAAAAAAAAAAAAAAAAAAAAAAAATTGCCGTTTGGGGCAGGAGGCCTCCGATCGAAAAGGTGATTGGAACGAAACTTGTTCGCAGCCCCCCACAATGGGGGTACGGATGAGGTCAGATCCAAAATCGGAGGTCATTAGCGGCCGAAATCGAGGTCGCCGTTTAATGAGGCACAGGGAGGTCGAGGCCGGTGATTATGGTAGTAGTAGTATTGTGATGATTGTGGTAGTAGTGATTGATGATGGTGATTATGGTAATAGAATTTAAACCCGGGCAACGCCGGGTACCCCTGCTAGTATATTCTAGCAGAATAGCCTTATCTTTAAGCAAAATATTTCAACTTGAATGTATACTGTTTACGGTCCTTTCCCAAGCACTCAAAGTATTACCACAAGGATGAGTTGAAAGGCTTCCTTGATAGTGACTAATGTTGTTTCCTGATAAAGTTAGGAGCCGTGTTTGTGTTGGTAAATTTGGTCGTAAGCCTTACATATCATCACCAAGCCATCCTAAACTTGTGTTAATACTTTACTTTCATGTTGGAGACAGTTGTTGCAGCTTCAACATATTACACGGTTCACAGAAATGTAAATTTTAAGTCAATACACAATGATAGTTTCAGTTTGAATGACTTTAACTATTCAAAATGGCATTATTTTAATAGGCAATGTAAACAATAAGCAACCAAACATAATACATAATTGGTTATACAACTTATCGAATATGTATGTTACTGTGCAGGATATGTTTTGCTCTGTGTGGTCATGTAACCATATGTATATAATTAATGTTTTAGATTTAACAAAGATATAACCAATTGAAGCATAAAGACAAGGTACAAACACTAATACATTTGTCTGATGATGTTCAAAGCCAGGTCGAAACACAATTAGGGCGTAAATCAGCCGGAAATTAGCCTTCATTGTTTGGACTGGCAGACAAATCCTTGACGTTTGTATAGAAAACATTTATGCTGAAAAGCTAACACAGAATGTAGGTTCAGTTGGCGGGAATATATGTAATTCACAGTTGTGTCTCCTAGCAGAATGGTTCATGTTATAACACTTGGTTCTTCTGGTTCAGCAGTGTCATAACCATAGTAATGTAATACAGTTGAGATTAGACAGGTTTAATAAATTTAGCCTATATTACATTTGCATAGTTATACTTCATTGATACACCATCATAATAATGTGTTCAATTGTCAGTATAATAGTATAAATACAGTCATGTATTATTAATCATAAGGCACTCCAGTAAACACGACTAGGACATAATTTAACACATGTTTCTGTTTTCCTCTAGGGAATATTATTTTATGGAGCTCCATGTATTCGAATCTTCTTATTCGTGTGAGTGGATTCATAAGTAATATTGTTGGCGGAGTTACCAGGTGAAATATGGAAGTCTTGAAATGTGTTGTACATTGTAGGTGTTTAAGAACAAGAAACTAAGGAACTTAATATAACTTTACCAGCATGTTACACGAATGTATTGGTTTGTGTATGTGATTGGAGGGGGGGGGGGGGAGGGTTACAATTAACCATATCACATCACACTGTACGGTTGATAATCTCCGCTTCTTGTACTGTACATAACCCCTACAATCACAGATAAGTTATGATGTCTAAAACACTCCATAACATCAGCGGGAATAATTTCTACAAAATACAAACATTGAAAAAAACATTGTATGACTACCACCAGGACCACAACCACACAGCCACATTCAATACCACCACTATCACCACCACAACAACACTCTCCAGATCACAAATACCATTTACGCGCCTTATCGCACACTTTTTGCCAGCCATTGTCGTCCTAAAGGAGAACTTAGATCTGTTTTTGCTCCCTTTAGTTTTAGTTTTTGTTTTAATATAGACAACTAACTTTCCCTTGAGCAAGATATTACGAGTAAACTATCTAATGTAAAATGTCATCACAATTGTAAGACTAGCTGAACCAAATGGTCACCGTGGAAATATTGGTGCATCAAAAACATGAGAAGCAATGAACACTACTGTCACCATAAGAAATTACTGTAAATATATGAGAGAGATTAACTTTATGAAGGGAGAAACAATCAATATCCTTTTAGTTGGAATTATGTCTTGAACAACGTATACAGTTGTATTTTACATTTTCTTAAAGGGGTAGGGTTTATTTATTAGTTAGTTTAGAATATATATATATATATATATATATATATATATATATATATATATATATATATATATATATATATATATATATATATTATATATATATTATATAAACTATTGGTTTAGTTTTCTTCCCTAGCCCTCCATCTAGCTCAATTATTTATAGATTTGTACATTGCTCGGTTGAAAAAATATCCGGCCAAAGGCCGATACCTCAAAAACTAAAGGCTTGCTATCGCTTGGCAGGAAAAATCTACAACTAAATGTCAAAAAGTTCTTGATGAATTATATAGTAATGGGACGAAAAGTCTTAATAATAAATAAACAATATTGCCAAACTGCAACAACTTGAAATATGTATGAGCATAAATTACATACCATTACATTCAGAAATAATTATTGATAAAGGTATCCTTACTACTCACAGCATGTAATGGTTCCATTGAGTGTAAGGATTGGAAATCGAACGTGCTTCCATTGTGCCAGACTTCTAAAACAGTGTGTGTAATGACTGTGATAGCAAACGCTAATGTGAGTGAACATTATATATATAAGTCCAATGTGCCGAAAACAATGTGTAAGTGCTAGTGATACTATACAATATACGATAATCGTAATCAAAATAATATGCGGTGACAGTGGACGAGTGAAAGCGAGAGTAGCCACAGAAAGTGAAAGTTTCCTGGTGTGGGTGGGTGGGGTGGCAGGCAGTCAGCTGAGCGTATGTTCGTGTGTGTGTTTTGTAATGACAACCAGGAAGAGGCTTGCTACAGACTGGTACAGTAAACACTGGACTTTACGCACTTTATAACACTATACCTACACTCACAATGACTTTCAATGATGAAATATAACGACATATTACCATTTTGGTTGCATCTGGAAGTGCATACAACCACATTTCAATTTACCTAATGCATATTGTTTATATTTCCCTCTGCACATTTCTATTGCGCAACTATTTTTGCACTACTCAATACCGTATTGTACCTAGCAGAACACGCCTGTTGTGAACCGAAGTTGCCAAAAAGACCCGCGTCTAAATCTGCCCACCGTCATGTTGGCCGGCCTGGTTATCAGTGCGGAGGTCTCGACCCAGCCGCGGGACCACAACAAATCAGCATTATTTACCTGATACAGGTGTGTTCGTATTAATATGGCACCAACAATACCTACCAAACATATAAATAGTCTCATAAGTAACTACGATTATAGTGCTTAATTAAAACTAAGAGAACCGGAAGTAATACAAGGTGTAGGATGAACACGTTTGGGCAAGGACAGCAATGCACCTCAGAGTTCGACTCACGGCGTGGATGTAAGCATGTGTTAGTGTGTTACTGCGGGAAATATACCGGTAATCGTCTTCATATGCGTTATATCAGCGTAATTCGTGTGTTTATAGTTGGTTAAAGTGTCAAGTGGGTTCCGGCATCGTTCCAAAAAGACGGTAACCCGAGGAAGAGTGCGTATTACGTAAGAGGTTTGGAGGATGACCATCACTACCAGCATCTGATCAAGGTAGGTTCTGCCATCTTGGTATTGGTGAAGGAGCGGACATTTGCTAGTTTCAGGGTAAAAGGAATTTGGCACAATAAACATCCATACTTAGAAGAAATATAAACATGTGATTGAAAGAAAGATTGCAAATGTTGGTGTTATGCATTTATGCAATGCAGCTATATCTTAGCTGTTAGTTCTGATAAATATTAATATATAAACCTACAACTTCCTTACAACCTGAAACACGCAAGTGGTCAATCATGCGTAGGTTACCTTTATTACTGCACATTATGCTTCACACATTGGTTTGCGTTAAAACTATTATAACAACTCTACTGTTGTTTTACATAATCGCAGTTATTCTCCAACCCTTTCCCTATATTTATATAATACCGTACCATGTTTATTATGGTAGCGTTCAGCAATGGACGGATAAGCGGTACTGAACGGTACAGTGGTGGGTTTACCACATAGGCCTACATATGTGTTTTCTGCTGACGGTAAATTACCTTGTTCCTACCTCGATTAAGTCAATGTCGCACGAGCGTTTTTACCGGCAATTTTCTATGAGCAAGAATTTTCTCGCAATATTTCGTATTTTTATATATATTGGAATCGGGAATTAAATATATTTCGAGTGTTTTTTATATATTGGTATTGGCAATTAAGCATATATTAGAACATTGTTGGTGGCTTAATACAATCAAAAGCTTAATTCTGAAGTTACCAAACGTGAATTACTCAAAAATGCTGACAAAAGTGTACTTGACTCAGCTGTTATAAAGATGTTGTATTTGTAACAAGACGTTTATTATTAATATTTCGCTAAATTATGGGTATTATTCTATAATTGCACCTATACGAGCTAAACAAATTATTATTGTATTTAACAGGAAGGTATGATGAGGTAAGTGATGTGGTATAGGTGGCAATATGCGGAAATGGATTATAAGGGCATTCCACCCCCTCTGACCCCCTTACAAAAATCTACGGTTACTCACTCCATCCCAACTGGATTTCTACTGTTTTACCCAACCAGCGGGGGTGTGGGGGCGGCAGCCCCCTCCCATAATACTAGGTTAGGTTAGGTAAGGTTGTTAGGTTAGGTTAATGTCTCTGAAACAATGTAAAATCTGTGTCACATCTAGATTGATAGACTTTTGTCAGAGGGGGCGGAATGCCCTTATAATCCATTTCCGCATATTGCCACCTATGCCACATCACTTACCTCGTCGTACCTTCCTGTTAAATACAATAATATATTTTTTAGCTCGTATAGGTGCAATTATAGAAATTTACCAAATTATGTTGTAGAAACATAGTAGTTTCATGTCTTAAAATCAGCTGTTAAGGGATTACATTTTTATCATTAAGTGAGTTTATGCAGTTTAAGGTAAATTTTTAGGAATCAAAAGGTAAAAGTTATCCCAGGTAACCCTCTGACAGTGGGGAAAACAGTATCTGGTATCACACTAATGTTCTTCATAGCTTCACCAATAACATTCCTGGTAACATCCAGTGATAACATTTAAGATGATCTTGTTCGGAGAGCGACACAAGTGGATTACCAACTCATATAAATGTAAATCAGAAGCCAAATAACAAGTTCGGGTGGCAGGTTTTCAGTTGACCTTCATAATCACAACAGTTCACATTATTTGTCCCTTTATTGTTTATGTTCTTATCATTCCTCCTCACATTGTTAACATATCTGCTGTACCACAATATATTCCTGTTTGACTGTTGTTGACGTAATTCGTTAATACGTTCATTGTATGTGATGGTTTATTTTTGCAACTATTATATTTCAGACACTAAGCTCTAATTCATACTTGTATATATGTTTATGTTTTAGCCACACCATGAAACTTTCTTTGTCAGCATTTAAAACATTTCCTACTATGAACCATAACATAATGAATGGTTAGATGTATGATATTGGATCACCTTCCTACCATTGCCCTCCTTTACCCCATATATAATATATATATATATATATATATATATATATATATATATATATATATATATATATATATATATTAAGTAGGGAGAATATTAGCATGTCTTCATTGTGTTTGAATATCTTGATATCAGATAGAGGAAATACGTAAATGCCCATTACTATTTCTCTTTATAGCCTAATTTTTCCACACTTTCTTAGTCAATCCATTACATCATCCAATCCCTCCCGTCCACACCAACACAGTATATAAGTCTAAAATATAACACCAAACTCAGCCTAACTAATTTCCCAAGCCGACAATTACTTAGAATTTTACTCCGTAGGTTTCACAACCATTGTCAGTTTTATCCCACAAATCCTGCTTCCCCGGAATTGTTATTTGTGTTGAGTTATTGTTTGTGTTTCCTTTGGTATGTAGGTTACACGCACGAGACATATTCAGTATATATCCAACCTTTTGAACTATTAAAGGCACATACTGAAGCATTTGTAGTAATGCATGACCATCTTATTATATAGTTTAGATTAACTACACATTCTATAGTTAAAGGTATGCATATTTTGGCTGTTGAGTGTACGGTATGGGTTACTTCAATATATATATGTTGTGTATCCATTCTTGTGCTATACGTATTTTGATATACATATTTGTCCTGTGTAATACATCATTAAATAATTTGTACTGCATGTTGTGTTGGATAAATTAAGTTATTGTCCTATTCATAGGCTTAAGTACTGTGTTCTGCATCATGCTTATGTATAAAATATATTTATATTTTTTCCTCTAACATACATACATACATACATACATACATACATACATACATACATACAGGTTTGAAGACCGTTTTGTCCACAGAGAATGTGGTTACAATCTCACGTATATGATGAAACCTAAATTTAATTAATGTATTATATTTTAGGATTACTTCATACATTGTTGAAGCCGATTAAATGGTGCAGTTACTTTTAATTTGATTAACACGTCTGACATTATAAGACCATCCCTGCCTGGTCAGCTAAAGTATATGAGAGAGAGAGAGAGAGAGAGAGAGAGTGTGAGTGAGAGTGTCTGCTTGAAATATTGAAAAAATAATGGTGTAGGCAGCATTTCCCAACCTGGGGGAAATTTCCCCCTGGGGGGAAATTTGAAGCTACCAGGGGAGAAATAATTACATGATTACACTGCCTACTACTACTACTACTACTAGCAATAAAAAAAAAAAAAATCTCCGAGATGGATTTTCTCATGCCCGAGAGAGAGAGAGAGAGAGAGAGAGTGTGTAGTCACAGTGTGTTTCGACTACTCTTTCCCTTGTCCACATGAAGGGGGAAATCTGGATGGTTGAACTGGTTGGAGGGGGAACTGACAGAAAAAAGGTTGGGAATCGCTGGTGTAGGGGAAGAATATAGAGCTATACTACTGCCGAACTACAAGTACTGAGGGAGAAAGTGTACCTCTTGTGACGCCTACCAGCGTTGGCAGAATCGCCTCTCGTTAGCTACTAGCGCTCGCCAGGGCAGTGAAATGGGCTACAGTTATCAGAGAATGTTGTTCTTCCTCTCATAGTACTTGCATGTTACAGACAGTCCAGTGGTCGTGGTCTTTATTTTCGTCTGTGATAACGGGAAGTATTTTATATCATGAGTAGAACATAAGATTGCATTGTA
>CM064533.1:14882498-15095483 GCA_032716605.1 Paralithodes platypus | reverse complement strand
CATTGATTTCCGGAGGTATTTGTATGACTCCAGTATAAAAACTATGATTTTAATAATTATCCTTGATCACATACACATGCATGTTACCTCATTAGCTATCAAACAGACTGAAACTACGTCTTCTTCTTCTGGTAAAATGATCTGCTGAGAGTTCTCCAAAGGAATAAGAGTGTTCAAGAAATAAGCACCTCCTAAAATGGTTGATCAGTTAGGCTCTCACGGTTGTTTAATATGCACAGTTGCTTTATGGGGCTTTCAGGTATCTAATATCCAATAATGTTGGTTTGCTCTGTTAAAAACGAACATTGAAGGCTCATGAAAAGTGTAGTGACGTGCAAAGAACACATGTACTTAATAGTTGGACCTGTGAACTGGTCCTATCCAGAGTGAGGTTTGGCATCCTCTACACAACCTTAGCCGTTTCTGTCTGTCTCTGTTACTGTCCTACCTTTCCTGCTGGGGGCAGGGAACTAGGAATCCTCCTCCTCTTGTAAATTTCACCTACTAGATTTAAAAATATGTCGGTGGATTCTAAGGAATGTCTATTGTATGTATATATATATATATATATATGTATGTGTGTGTGTGTCTGTGTGGGTGTGTGCAAATCAAGTTGTACCAAACCAATGTAGAATCCGAGAAAATATATATATATATATATATGTAGTTTCACAGACTCTACATTGGCTTTGTACAGCATGAGTTACACACACACACACACAATAGACGTTCGTTGAAATCCACTGAAAGGTTTTTAGATGCAGCTCATAACTTTGGACTTCCCTAGAAAAGGAGAACCCATTTCAGGTAACAATATATTCACCACATCCATTATGCCACAGCTCTTGAAGTGACCTCGGTTCGGCACCATACTATTTATGCCGATTTAACAATGACTCACAATTACAATTTACAATTTTCACAATCACATCCAAACTGCGTCTGATGCAGGAATTCGACCCAAATGTTTTTGGGCGCGGCCCGGCCGAGATTCGATCTCGGGCCCGCCACGTGGGAGGCGAGCGCTTCGTCCACTACACCAAGAGAAGTACTCCACTTGGCGTGATACCTCAAGCAGATTTCAGCATCGAATGCAGTTACAGATACTTTGCCACAATCCAGGTATTACACTCTCGGGGACCAGTTCCCCATTCCAGTCAGTTATCATATATTCCCCTACTCATATTATATATGAGTAGGGGAATATATGAACATATTATGTTCATAACACTTCCCAACCAGCATAACAACTATATTAGGATCGTAGTACAGAAACCCAGGATACATTTCATATTGCTATCATGCTTCTGGAGGAGAGACACATACATAAGTTTCTGTGTCTGGTTTAATAGAATTATGCGTAATGCAATTTGCAGGCGCTACTTTCCCTAACTCATTCAATCAGATGATAACGCTTATCATAATTGTTTGAAGTAAACTGCTTACTCTCGCAGAATGTTGGAGGTTTATGTACGATCAGTAAATGAAGATGTTTGATTCCAGCTAATATAATTAAAAGTTTATATCACGACACTGAAAATAAACGTCAGTATGTCGGACTCGAGAATACGAGAAGGATAACAAAAAAGTACAGCAACGAATTTTACAAGTTTGACAGGGAAATGAGGTAAAAGTGATTAATATGTAAATGAGAGAGAGAGAGAGAGAGAGAGAGAGAGAGAGAGAGAGAGAGAGAGAGAGAGAGAGAGAGAGAGAGAGAGAGAGAGAGAGAGAGAGAGAGAGAGATTAAAGCTGGATAAGACGGCTGGATGGATCCCACGAGAGTCAAGACAAATATGGTGTGTTACGAAAGGTATGGTGCCTAGTGTTGTGCATAAATAACGTAATATTGGTGTAAGTAGTGTGGTTGTTAGTGGTAGCGTACAGAAAGTAGTATGGTTGTTAGTGGTAGCGTACAGTTAGTAGTATGGTTGTTAGTGGTAGTGTACAGTAAGTAGTATGGTTGTTAGTGGTAGAGTACAGTAAGTAGTATGGTTGTTAGTGGTAGTGTACAGTAAGTAGTATGGTTGTTAGTGGCAGTGTACAGTAAGTAGTATGGTTGTTAGTGGTAGTGTACAGTAAGTAGTATGGTTGTTAGTGGTAGTGTACAGTAAGTAGTATGGTTGTTAGTGGCAGTGTACAGTAAGTAGTATGGTTGTTAGTGGAAGTGAACTGTAAGTAGTATGGTTGTTAGTGGTAGCGTACAGTAAGTAGTATGGTTGTTAGTGTTAGTGTACAGTAAGTAGTATGGTTGTTAGTGGTAATGTACAGTAAGTAGTATGGTTGTTAGTGGTAATGTACAGTAAGTAGTATGGTTGTTAGTGGTAGCATACAGTAAGTAGTATGGTTGTTCGTGGTAGTGGTCAGTAAGTAGTATGGTTGATAGTGGTAGTGTACAGTAAGTAGTATGGTTGTTAGTGGTAGCATACAGTGAGTAATATGGTTGTTAGTGGTAGCGTACAGTAAGTAGTATGGTTGTTAGTGGTAGTGTACAGTAAGTAGTATGATTGTTAGTGGTAGTGCACAGTAAGTAATATGGTTGTTAGTGGTAGTGTACAGTAAGTAGTATGGTTGTTAGTGGTACTGTATAGTAAGTAGTATGGTTGTTAGTGGTAGTGTACAGTAAGTAGTATGGTTGTTAGTGGTAGTGTACAGTAAGTAGTATGGTTGTTAGTGGTAGTGGACAGTAAGTAGTATGGTTGTTAGTGGTATTGTACAGTAAGTAGTATGGTTGTTAGTGGTAGTGTACAGTAAGCAGTATGGTTGTTAGTGGTAGTGTACAGTTAGTAGTATGGTTGTTAGTGGCAGTGTACAGTAAGTAGTATGGTTGTTAGTGGTAGCGTACAGTTAGTAGTATGGTTGTTAGTGGCAGTGTACAGTAAGTAGTATGGTTGTTAGTGGTAGCGTACAGTTAGTTAGTATGGTTGTTAGTGGCAGTGTATAGTATGGTTGTTAGTGGCAGTGTACAGTAAGTAGTATGGTTGTTAGTGGTAGTGTACAGTAAGTAGTATGGTTGTTAGTGGTAGTGTACAGTAAGTAGTATGGTTGTTAGTGGTAGTGCACAGTAAGTAATATAGTTGTTAGTGGTAGTGTACAGTAAATAGTATGGTTGTTAGTGGTAGTGTACAGTAAGCAGTATGGTTGTTAGTGGTAGTGTACAATAAGTAGTATGGTTGTTAGTGGTAGTAAGTAAGCAGTATGGTTGTTAGTGGTAGTGTACAGTAAGTAGTATGGTTGTTAGTGGTAGTGTACAGTAAGTAGTATGGTTGTTAGTGGTAGTTGTGTAAGTAGTGGTTGTTAGTGGGTAAGTAGTATGGTTGTTAGTGGCAGTGTACAGTAAGTAGTATGGTTGTTAGTGGCAGTGTACAGTAAGTAGTATGGTTGTTAGTGGCAGTGTACAGTAAGTAGTTTGGTTGTTAGTGGCAGTGTACAGTAAGTAGTATGGTTGTTAGTGGCAGTGTACAGTAAGTAGTATGGTTGTTAGTGGTAGTGTACAGTAAGTAGTATGGTTGTTAGTGGTAGTGTACAGTAAGTAGTATGGTTGTTAGTGGTAGTGTACAGTAAGTAGTATGGTTGTTAGTGGTAGTATACAGTAAGTAGTATGGTTGTTAGTGGTAGTGTACAGTAAGCAGTATGGTTGTTAGTGGTAGTGTACAGTAAGTAGTATGGTTGTTAGTGGTAGTGTACAGTAAGCAGTATGGTTGTTAGTGGTAGTGTACAGTAAGTAGTATGGTTGTTAGTGGTAGTGTACAGTAAGTAGTATGGTTGTTAGTGGTAGTGTACAGTAAGTAGTATGGTTGTTAGTGGTAGTGTACAGTAAGTAGTATGGTTGTTAGTGGTAGTGTACAGTAAGTAGTATGGTTGTTAGTGGTAGTGTACAGTAAGTAGTATGGTTGTTAGTGGTAGTATACAGTAAGTAGTATATACATCCCACCAGCCAGCCAGGGGGAATATCAAATATGGCATACAACAACACCGATAGGGAATACACACTCTAGTACAAAATAATCTAGGCACACATACCAAAAAATATTTGGTTGTTTTTACGGAAGTTACGGGCCGGTACTGTAAATAAGATAAATTAAGTTTTGGAAAAAAAAGAAAAACAGAAGCTAAATAGCCTTAGTGTAAAGCGTAAAAGACATTGCAAGAGAACAGATGGAAGTGTTATAAGGGTATAATGGAGGATGATGAAAGTTTAGATGAAACCCTATCACAAAAGTCAAAGACTAACAAGTGTTGCATCTGTACAAAGAATGAGCATACATGTACAAGATGCAAATGCGTGCTAAAAAAAAAAGGATGCATAAACTGTAATAAAGGTTCCCGGTGTCGCAACCCTTATAATAGTGTAATAACAGAGGGAGGGGCGGCAGCCAGTGCCCAGAGAGTGCGAAGGGATGAAGCTGACGGGACACAACACGGCGATGGGCAACAACCCGACAGAGCATGTGGATGTGCGGGACCCTCAGGGGGCCCGAGAGAAGGGCGGCAACCACATGACATGGTGGGTGACGGTGAGCCCAGCGGAGTCCAAAGACCCGGAGACGAGCACCGAGATGCTGGAGAGGAGGGTGGTGTGCAAACAAGGCCAAATATAGCTGGTAGAAACGACGATATGCCACGCAACGAAGAGCCCCGAGAAGCACACAGGGAGGTGGGACCACAGAGGGAAGCAGCCCTGGAGAGACCCGCAGAAGTTGATGGCAGAGGAGGACCCCTTCAATGGAAAGGACTACGGGGAGAGGAGGTAAAAATGTGGACAGAGGCAGCTTACTCAGAAATTGTAGATTGGTCTGCACACAGTTTATTCAACCCACCTAAATGTGACGCCACCACCAAACTGTTGACAGAGATGAAAAAGCTCATTTATAACGATGTCTATGACAGACCTTTAGCCCCGTATGCTCTCAAGTTATTTTTCAGCATTCCACATCTCTTCTTGCAAAAAACTCACCGCAATTCTAGACAAGCGGAAAATGTAACAGCGCTAACAAATAGAGTGAAACTGTGGAATGATAACAAGATGGATGACTTACTCAGTGAAGCCAGAGCATTACAAGAGAGACAAGGCAGACGGCAACACAAAAGAGAAAACACTGAGGACAAGGCCAGGAGATTCGGCGACCAGATGAGACAAGGTAAAGTGGCACCTGCAATACGATCGCTGACAAAGGAGGCAGCTAGTGGGCTGTTGCCTATCACAAGAGATACCATCAAGCTGCTGGAAGAGAAACATCCGCAACCTAGTATATCCGAGAGTCAGAAGCTAGAGGGGGCTTATATACCACCGAACCCCGTCATCTACGAACAAATCACAGGCGAGAAGATTGGGAAAAAGGCTCTAGGGACACAAGGCAGTGCAGGACCCTCAGGGATGGATGCAAACGGTTGGAGAACAATCCTGAGCAGCACACTTTTCGGAGTTGCAGCGACCGACTTACGCAGGGCGCTGGCAGATCTTGCAAGAAAAATGGCCACTCAAGATTGTCAACACTTGGAGGCCTACACAGCTTGTCGTCTAATACCATTGGACAAGAATCCAGGGTGCAGACCTGTAGGGGTGGGTGAAGTGAAGTGTTGAGAAGAATCATCGGAAAATGCATAATGGAGGTGGTGAAGGACGATGTGCGGTCAGAGGCTGGAAATCTCCAAGTGTGTGCTGGCCACCAAGCAGGGGGAGAGGCAGCAATTCATGCAATAAGAGAAATATATGAGCAAGAAGAATGTGAAGCCGTGCTGTTAGTGGATGCATCAAATGCCTTTAACACCATCAACAGAAAGACAGCAATTCACAACATCAAGGTAAAATGCCCCAGCTTAGCCACCTATGTAGAGAATACCTATAAACAGCCTGCAGACCTCTTCATAGTAAACAACCAAAACTCACGACATGGAACGGCACTGAAATCAATGGAAGGAACCACACAAGGGGACCCAGTAGCAATGGCGATGTACGCATTAGGTCTCTCGGTGTTGCTATCATTAACAAGACATGAGACGACACATGTTAAGCAGGCGGCCTATGCAGATGATCTCACTGGAGCAGGGAAAGTCAATGATCTCAAGAGCTGGTGGGAGCAAGTATCACAAGTGGGACCAGAAATAGGATACTTTCCAAATGCTAGTAAGTCTATACTGATAGTAAAAGCAGAACATTACGAAAATGCCTTAGAAGCTTTCAACGGTAGTGAAGTGGTCGTAACAAAGGACGGACAGCGTCATCTAGGGGCAGTGATTGGCACAGAAGAGTTCAAGAAGCAATACATGGAAGAGAAGGTCAGAGAGTGGGTAAACGAAATAGAAATACTAGCCAAAATTGCAAAGACGGAACCACAGGCTGCATATTCGGCATTCACATATGGGGTCAAACACCGCTGGACCTACTTGATGCGTACCATTCCAAACGTGGGTCCACAACTTCAACCGCTAGAAGATGCCATCAGAGACAAACTCATCCCAGCTTGGATGAAGTCCCACACCCCAAATGCTACAGAGAGGGAGTTGCTCGCACTTCCTCCTAGGTTAGGAGGGCTTGGAATCATCAATCCGGTGAGGAGGGCGACAACGGAACACGAGAACTCAGTAAAGATAACAGAATCTCTCACTGAACGCATCGTAGCGCAAGATCCTGACGGCGAAGTGGACCAGGCAGACATCTACAACATCAGGAAGACCATCACGTCAGAGAGGCAAAACTCACAGAAAAATGACCTGGCACAATTGATGCGACAACTTTCCCCGAGACTAACAAGAAAATACAAATAGCACAAGAAACGGGTGCTTCAAATTGGCTGACAACACTACCAATCAAGGCAAAAGGCTTCAATCTAAACAAACAAGAATTTAATGATGCTATTGCACTGAGGTATGATTGGCCGATTGAAGGACTGCCCGATCGATGCGTTTGTGGAATCAACAACGATGCAGACCAAAGCATGATATGTAAGAAGGGAGTATTCATCAGCATCAGGCACGATGAAGTAAGAGATGTAACGGCGAACATGCTCAGGGAGGTGTGTCGAGATGTGGTGCGCGAACCATCACTCATTCCCTTGGAGGGAGAGATCTTGCAGCACAGGACGGCCAACACATCCAACGAAGCACGAGTGGACGTTAGTGCAAGAAGTTTTTGGACAAGAGCACAGCGAGCATTCTTTGACGTAAGAATATTCGACCCAATGGCCCATAGCTACAGCGGGCTGTCTCTGGAGGCTGCACACAAGAGGAATGAACAAGAGAAGGTCAGGGCATATGGGAAAAGGATCTTAAATATCGAACATGGCAGCTTTACCCCACTAGTCTTCACCACATCTGGAGGGATGGGACCTAGGGCCCAGTGCTTCTATTCAAGGCTTGCAGAGATCATCGCAGAGAAGAAAACAGCCCAGGAGCCACGTTGTAGCCTGGATGAGGTGTCGTCTATCTTTCTCGTTGCTCAGATCAGCACTACTATGCCTGCGGGGAACAAGACTGTCTGCACCACAACCAGCGACGGTGGCAGAAGTGGACTACGAGGCAGCAGTGGCAGAGGGTCGCATAGGAAGGAGACTGGATTGAAGTTGCATGATGTTGAATAGTAATATCTGATGCTTGTAAAATAAAATGTATGAACAATATTAAATAAAAACCAATGTAGTAGTAGTAATCCACGATGATGAGTCTGAGTGCTGACCCCGGAATAGTAAGTAGCTGAATGACTACCAAGTTGGACGCTTTGATGACTGTTCTGACCTGGTTTAGGGTCCAAAGAGGGGATGCACAGGCTGAGTGGTTTAAAAAAAAAAAAAGTTTACAGTAAGTAGTATGGTTGTTAGTGGTAGTGTACAGTAAGTAGTATGGTTGTTAGTGGTAGCGTACAGTAAGTAGTATGGTTGTTAGTGGTAGTGCACAGTACGCAGTATGGTTGTTAGTGGTAGTGTACAGTAAGTAGTATGGTTGTTAGTGGTAGCGTACAGTAAGTAGTATGGTTGTTAGTGGTAGTGTACAGTACGCAGTATGGTTGTTAGTGGTAGTGTACAGTAAGCAGTATGGTTGTTAGTGGTAGCGTACAGTAAGTAGTATGGTTGTTACTGGTAGACAGTAAGGCTTTGGTCAGTGTAAACAATAATTGGGTATAAGTTAGTCAACCATATATCAGTATATAACGTGAGTGTATCATTATTGGTCCACCAAATACAGTGATGGTATTACTACCAACCAATGTACGTCAAACAATCAGGTTGAGTAATACTGTCAAAATGTATGTTGCTGTAAGGTTGGCTGGTTGGTATAACCTCCACCAATCAGGCGTGGAGATTGCTTTTTATCTGTATTTTCTTTAAGCTGATTATGTTTTTCTTGCGCAAAACAAACACTCGAAGTTGGTCAGTTAATTTGAGCAATTCAGGCGGATTGCCGATTGTGTTTACGTACCCCGCCTCACTCATTCACCCTATCTCTCTCTCTCTCGTAATGGTGTCATCAACAGTACACTGTAATAACAGTGTAATAACAGTATCCCTCGGCGCTGCCCGAGGGATAATTGAAGTTTGGGCTGTTTATCTTGGGGGTGGGGGGGGGTTTGAAGGGCCAACACAATAAATTGATAAAAAAAAACTATTCTGGCACCCCCTTAGTATGCATGCCAAGTATGGGCTCTCATTGAACAATGAGGGACTTGGGGAGGGGGGGGGGGGGGAGGGGGGATTCTTCCCCTCCCCCACCTAGCTTAAAACCTATTCCTGCACACCCTTAGTTTGCATGCCAAGTATGGGCTTTCCATCTTGAAAACTGAGGGAGTAGTTCGTGAACAAACAGACTCTCAGGCAGACAGGTTCACAGAAAGGGTCCAGGATATAATGTAGATATAATTATACAGTATATACCGAAGAAATAATTGTGTGTGTGTGTGTGTGTGTGTGTGTTACCATATAGCTCCCTCTGTTCAGGCCTGGCTTGGTGTTCTTGTCCAATGATAAATAAATAATCGTTACCTTTATGGTCCTTCACATATAACCAATATTTCAGACAACGAGAGAATTGTTTAGCGATGCTCCCCATCACAGTGGTTATGTAACTCCAATATGTACAGAGCCGAAAGGGATATATTCGAAACAATATAATTGAACAAATTCATTATTATAATTATATATTTTAGTCGTATGATGATGCGCACATTACTGACCATTTACAGTATATTCTGGTTATTAGCTTGGTGTAGATTATGTCTAACACATACAGATATTCTACTAACCATGGAACCCACTGGACACAATCACTAACACTGGTCTGTCTGAACAATACACAGACTATCATGTTGGACTGAACCTGTGTGGGAGCCATAATACCTTTACAGACATCCTCAGTAACATCACCAAGGTAATTGGTTGAAACAGGAATAGTACAAAAGCAAAGCCACACATTATATGTATATTCCTAACTTCTGGCCCGGCACCGTAAGTGGATATTAACTGAAAATGGTGGGGATGTAAACACAGATTAATGACGGTTGAATCCGCCACATCCCATATTAGTCAGTTTCTCGGTGCAAGAGCCACCACATTCAGTAGCGGAAATCTGCCAGGTTAACTTGTTTCATTTTGGCTCTGCAAACAATTTCGGTCTTAGTGTTTAATGCCGTGGAGGCAACTGTTTAGGAAGAGTAGTGCGTCAAAGGTTCCAGATGCAACAAAAATTAATTCAGCAAAATACGAACATACATAACTATATACTGTAGGTAGGTAGGTAGGTAGGTAGATAGATAGAGAGAGAGAGAGAGAGAGCCAGTGAGAGCTTTTTTGACAAACCTCCCTTGTCGGCAGTGGATTCGAACCACCACACCCGAACAAGCATTTCAAGTACAGAAACTTGATGTGCGCTGCCGCCATGACAGTGTGTGTGTGTGTGTGTGTGTGTGTTGATCACCCAGTCATCCAAACATAATTCAGATGTGATGAACATTAATTATCGCTCTGGTAACCATTCAATTAGTCCCCGGTGATGGAATAATTAATGATGCACGGAGGGCAACCCAAAACTGAATTGTTTTCTAATTCAATTAAAGACTATCCTTTCATAAAGCTTGTACTGTATCACTTTATGTGTACGTAATTATTTAGTACATTATTGAAATGAATTGGAGTTGCAGGGTCTTGTAAATGTGTTTGGAACAGTGTGCGAAAAACGGAATCTGAAGGTAAATGCGTGGAAGAGCAAGGTTATGGTCTTCGAAAGGGGTGAAGCCACAGAGTGTGAGGTGAAGTTGAACGGTCAGGCTATGGAGATTGTCAGCTCATTTAAGTATCTGGGCAGTGTGTTGAATAAATATGGGACTATGGATGAAGAAGTGCGGGAGAGGGTGCAACAGGGGAAGAGGGTTGTAGGAACGCTGAAAGCAGTAACAAGACATAGGGTGGTCAGTATGGAAGTGAAGAAGTCCTTGCATGGCAGTGTGGTTATCCCGACACTGACTTACAGAAGTGAAGCATGGACGTTTGAGAAGAGACTCAGACCCAGAGTGAGAGGGGTGGAAATGAGTTACTTGAGAAGTACGTGTGGAGTTACATGGAGGGATAGACAGACGAATGAGGAAGTAAGAAGGAGGTGTGGTGTGGAGGTAGATGTGCTGGAAATTGTGAAAAGGAACACCTTTAGATGGTTCGGCCATATGGAACGTATGGGAAACGAGAGAATGACTAAGAAGGTGTACGAGAGCGAGGTGGAAGGACAGAGCGGGAGAGGTAGACCGAAAGAGAGGTGGAAGGATGGAGTGATGCAATATATGTATGAAGGCGTTGCTGGTTGGGAGGAGGAACTGGGGACAGAGGTGCATGGGGGCGGTTCGTTCGTGGCCACCCCTTCGGGGATCAAGGCGTCAGGCAATAGGTAGATAGATTATTTGGATTACGTAATATACTACATAGACAATTATTAGTTAAGTACAAATAGCTCACAAAGAATTACTTCAACTAGTCTCTCTCTCTCTCTGGTACGAGGGAAAGGGGTGTTCAGAGTAATGGGTTTAATTCACCACCACATTGGTCTCTCTTGTTCCTTGATGACCTTTCACTTGGTTGCCAAAAGGGAGGAAAGATAAGAACAAAAACGGAAAATACTTTTAAAATATAATCCAGCTGACTCCAATACTGTTATTCAGCTTAGGAAGCACTGAACACTGCCATTGCGTAAACAAAAATCATAAAAAAACGACAACACCGAGATGAGACAACAACCATTCAACAGTGGTCAGATTATATCGCAGAAAGATGTTCTGATCATAACTGATAGTTATGAAGAGTTGTTCTCTCTGTACTGCAGCTCTACAGTAATCTGTTTACACCGATATATTAAGATAACACCCTTATATGTTCATTAGCTCACAGCACAAAAGATTACTATGAGTGCATTACCCATAATAATCCTATACATAATTAGTACCTCGTATAAAATACAGACCGGCCATTATATGAATCACATAATAATATTATATTGTAAGCGAAAACCGTGCTTGTACAATAATTATCATACTTAATATATTGCAACAATTTAATACCCATTGGTCAGTATATCCTGGTGTCAGTCTACAGGTGGTGTATGTGTCTTTAACTGTTAGTCAGTATATCCTGGTGTCAGTCTACAGGTGGTGTATGTGTCTTTAACTGTTAGTCAGTATATCCTGGTGTCAGTCTACAGGTGGTGTATGTGTCTTT
Source organism: Paralithodes platypus (assembly GCA_032716605.1). Taxonomy (NCBI): domain Eukaryota; kingdom Metazoa; phylum Arthropoda; class Malacostraca; order Decapoda; family Lithodidae; genus Paralithodes; species Paralithodes platypus. The sequence continues at coordinate 15,083,793 of CM064533.1, read as the reverse complement.
AACTGTTAGTCAGTATATCCTGGTGTCAGTCTACAGGTGGTGTAAGCGTCTTTAACTATTAGTGAGTATATCCTGGTGTCAGTCTACAGGTGGTGTAAGTGTCTTTAACTGTTAGTCAGTATATCCTGGTGTCAGTCTAAAGGTGGTGTAAGTTTCTTTAACTTTTAGCCTGACTGACTCTGATTATTTATTAAAATCATGTAAACTATATAATATAACTCCGTATGGCTGTATTTAACTTTACGTGATGAAACTATATATATATATATATATATATATATATATATATATATATATATATATGTTAGTAATGCCAGGTAATAAATGTTCTTTAATACATACAAGGTTGAAAGAAATGGCAATTTCTGCGTTGGAAATTTTATTATTCAAAGTTTCCAGGTCTCTGATGAGTTTTCGCTGGGTGGCAGGAAGTAGATGAATGAGGTTAGCAAAATTCATGGTGGTACAGGGTTACATTAATGTACATGATGATACAGGATATACGACGCATTTCAGTGGACACCCAGCATTATCAAGTAAGGAAAGAATAATATAAAAGGTAAACAGGAAGGGTATATATAGAGGGTGGAGGATCAGAGGAGGCGAAAATCAGGGGGCAAAAGTCTGCTATGGTGGAGGGGTATTCTAGGAATGTTAGAGAGAGATAAGCGTCACGCAGGCGCACTGGATGCGGGAAGGTGGTGGTTGGTTGGCGGGGTCGAAGCTGATTGGCTGCGTGTCGAAAGGCGTGTCCTAAGTTGCATAGTACGTGTGGCGCCGGCAGAGGACGAAGCTGAAGGAGGTAGCGCGGGGGGCTCCGTCAAGGGCACCGGGGGGCGAGGGGGGGCGTTAGGTCCTGTAGGATAGTGCCTTTTGGCAGAAGGAAGGATCTGAAGGTCCAGAGTTTGGTTGTTGATCTTAGGATGTAAGGCTTGGATATATAACGCTTCGAGTATTGGTAATCTCCTTGGGTCACTTTCTTTATTGAGTATGGTGTTGTGTTTTTCTAACTCGTTGCGTGTGAGGTGGGGGTGGTTAGGGGTGAGATAGTGGTCTTTGATGGCTCCAGCCTGAAGGTGAAGAGTTAACCGATGTGAAAGACGAGTCTGCGTCATGCCAATATGGGAATGAGGTCCACAGTCCTCATAATTACAGGTATGTTGGTAAATGACGTGATCGTCGGTCTCTCCTTGGTCTCGTCGGGTTCGTCGGTCTCGTCGGATCGCCTCCCTCGACGTAGAAAGCCTGTTCACCAACGTGCCAGTGGATAGGACCATTGACATGATTCTACGTCGAATTTACCATTGCCCTGATACACCAACACTGGACATCCCGGAGAAGGCCCTGAAAACACTGCTGGAGCCATGTACCAAGGAGGCCCCCTTCCTTTGCCCCTGGGGCAACATGTACAAGCAGATAGACGGTGTGGCGATGGGCAGCCCCCTAGGAGTTCTTTTTGCGAACTTTTTTATGGGTACCATCAAGGAAGAGCTGCTAGCTGCCCAACGACCCGCCGTCTACTGTAGATACGTGGATGACATCTTCGTGCATATCAAGGACCTCCACGAACTACAAGAACTCCAGCGTCGCTTCATGACCTCCTCCGGACTTAACTTCACCTTTGAAAAATCAAACAATGGACAACTCCCCTTCCTCGACATCCTCGTAGCTCTGAACGACCATGGGTTCAAAACCACCGTCTACACTAAACCAACTAACACAGGACAATGCCTCAACGGCGATAGTGAATGCCCCCGCCGTTATCTTCTATCTTCCATCTCCGCTTATGTAAGGAGAGCCCTCACGCACTGCTCTACCTGGGCCGACACCCACCAGGAACTAGAAAGACTATCCCAGGTTTTAGTGAATAACGGATACTCCAACTCCGACGTCTCCAGCACCATCAACCACCATCTTGAAAAATGGTACACCCAAAGCCCTCCCAACATTGACCCCCCCAATGAAATCAAGATCTTCTACCGCAATTTTATGTCCTCTGAACACAAAAATGACGAGGCCGTCTTAAAAGAAATAATCTCCAAGCATGTCCACCCTACCAACCCGGAAAACAAAATCAAATGAATAATTGATTACAAATCCCCCAAGACCTCCAACCTCGTTCTCCCAACAAACCAGCTTCCACCAAGATAAAGAGCCCGATGACCGACGATCACGTCATTTTCCAACATACCTGTAATTAGGAGGACTGTGGTCCTCCTTCCTATATTGGCATGACGCAGACTCGTCTTTCACGTCGGTTAACTCTTCACCTTCAGGCTGGAGCCATCAAAGACCACTATCTCACCCCTAATCACCCCCACCTCACACGCAACGAGTTAGAGAAACACACCACCATACTCGATAAAGAAAGTGACCCAAGGAGATTACCAATACTCGAAGCGTTATATATCCAAGCCTTACATCCTAACATCAACAACCAAACTCTGGACCTTCAGATCCTTCCTTCTGCCAAAAGGCACTATCCTACAGGACCTAACGCCCCCCTTGCCCCCCGGTGCCCTTGATGCAGCCCCCCGTGCTACCTCCTTCAGCTTCGTCTTCTGCCGGCGCCACACGTACTACGCAACTTAGGCCACGCCCCTCGACACGCAGCCAATCAGCTTCGACCCCGCCAACCGACCACCACCTTCCCGCATCCAGTGCGCCTGCATGATGTGGATCTCTCTCTAACATTCCTAGAATACCCCTCCACCAATAGCAGACTTTTGCCCCCTGATTTTCGCCTCCTCTGATCCTCCACCCTCTATAAATACCCTTCCTGTTTACCTTTTATATCATTCTTTCCTTACTTGATAATGCTGGTTGTCCAGTGAAATGCGTCGTATATCCTGTATCATCATGTACATTAATGTATCCCTGTACCACCATGAATTTTGCTAACCTCATTCATCTACTTCCTGCCACCCAGCGAAAACTCATCAGAGACCTGGTTTCACTCATCAGAGACCTGGAAACCTTGAATAATAAAATTTCCAACGCAGAAATTGCCATTTCTTTAAACCTCGTATGTATTACAGAATATATATATATATATATATATATATATATATATATATATATATCAAAACAAACATTATTCATGGTCATATTATGTAAATCTTTGTCAATGCGATACTATCGATATCTGAATATGAGTCTGTTTACACAAATTATACAGCCTTAGTAAAACTGTCATGGATTCCTACCAACATAATCTGACAGATTCTATAAACAGTTTGTGCTTATGGAAATGTCGTCTTTTCCATAAGAAAAACATCATGACTTAATTGATTGTGTGCATTTCTAAACTCAATTAGCTGTTTGCAATATATTGAAAGACCAAGTCGAGTTTGTCATGAATCTATCCATTGTGAGTCAGTGCAGGTTAGTCATGGTGGATAGATTTGGACCAGTGGACCAGTTGGAGAAAATTGAGTTTAGTAAAGTGAACCGCTCAGACCCAACCAGTCTGCCTCACTGCTGGAAACACTACAGTCTGACCACCAATATCGTCTGTAGTGTCTGACTTCCCATGGTACAATTTGAAGTGGATGTATCTCCATTTCATCAGGTCCAGTGTTCGTGTGTATATACTCTGTTACTACATCCTTTGGTCTCTTTACATTTCATATATATTTAATCTCAGGCGTATTGTACAATAAGATGCGAACAGCAACAGACAACACTCTTCACTACTGATTATAATCACCGAGTATTTAAGTTTATGTGTAAATTGTCAACAGTACCATACACTCTGTATCTGTTAATGTTTAACATCTGATTTTCAATCCAATTGTTCTTGTTAATATCCAACCATACTTCAAATATTTTCACAATAGGTGTCATCCCATTTGTATTTAATAATGATTTACTTCCTTACTTTATCGAATATATGTCTGTATTGGTATATCAGTAATCATTCCTCAAAATATTTAAAATTATTAATGTAATTGTATGTGACAAAATTGATCTAAGTTACAATGTAATCAATCAATTGAACAAAGCCCTGAAAAAGAAGTTGGGTCCAATGTACGATGTTAAGATGTGTACATTAACCATAAGTAATGATAATTATACAGAGTGTTACGACCGGGGCTACGAATAAAACAAGGGCACTTAATGATTGGACTAGTAATAAGGCACTATTCAACAACGGTACGCTAGATCCAAACCCTCGAACTTATATGCCGGCTAACAAAAACACCTATACCCTCCAAAGTTAATCTGTGATAACGGGGTATCCTTAACTGGGCATAAATGTACTCTACTTCAGGCTAACCCACACTGGTATAGCCTGATAACAAACAAGATGCAAGTTACGTTAAAATGCATAAAAGGGAAGCTATGGAAAGGTCAATTAAATCACTGCAAGATTTAATACAATAAAAAGATGCTTCAATACAGTTACTCTAAACAACAATAAACTCTTCACTCCTATCTGAAAGAAAGTGAAGTCTAGTCCTACACCATAGACCTGGAAACTTCTGAAGAAAGTCTGATGCTCCTAAGATGCTCGTATCTTAAATTATATAAAGGCAGGAGGCAGGACACCATACGTGTAGAATGAATACACTAAAAGATAGGACATATAATGTTAACTGACACGGGAATACTATAAATGCGCAATGGCAGTAATGCTCGACACTAAAAAAGAAGTACTTCCTCATCAACGAAACAGTCTGCTATGGTTGTGCAACTCAACAACAACCTAGACTAATAAATGCCGTGAATAATAATGCATACATATCATAAAGAGCTCATGTCCTAACTAGTGTCTGCTCGGCGAATAAAGTCTAGCTGGGATATCAAGGTTAGGAAACTGTGGCTGAGCAAGACTGGCTCATAGCCTAGCATTGCCCTTAAGGCGGTATGATTAAAGTTACGTTAATGACGGGGATGCTCTCTTGGTAGATCCAAATCTCAAGTATCTGGTTCTACCCTGGCAATCCCTCAAAAGTTAAGCAAAGAGGCAGTACTGAGTTCTAAGGTAGTAGGCAAATGCCCTCTTACAACACGATGCTGCACTCGCAAAAGGACAACCTAGGCTACCACAGAAACCGTCGAAGTCGTGTAGGTATAAGCAAACCATACACACATCGCTGACAATGACAACAGAAGCCTTATCCCAGTCTAGCATTAAATAACCCAGCAGAGCACTAAATCAATAATGGAGACACACACCGAGTTCTTAACCTCTACTAACTACGAACCCTCAAACCTACTCTATGTACATGTAAATATCTCAGAGGACGGCGCATGCAATACAATGGGCCGGCTATGGAAACCGTATGCAGAACCCAAGGGGATAAGTAATTGAATAAAGGTGAGGAGCAATGGAAAGGAAGAAGATCAGAGAAAGAGACAGTGGTAAAGAGGGTGATCGGGAGAGAGTATGCAAAGGGATGTTAGGAGCATGCACACCAAGCCTGTCCTGAGGAGGGTAGCTCCTCGGGACCCCCAGGATCCCACAAAGGCATGGTGGTCGGCCAATCACAGGCCGATACGTCACAAGGCAGCAGGCCTCTATGACGCACCAAGAACCACCCGCCAATCAGAGGCGAGAGAAAGCCCGCGCGCGTGGGAAAAACTACTCCGGGAGGGAGGAGGGAGGAGGGAAGCAACACTCACTACCCCCATGCTGCTCGCTCGCTCTCTCTCTCTCAACTTCACTACAATGCATCTTATGTTCTACTCATGATATAAAATACATCCCGTTGTCACAGATGACAATAAAGACCACCACTGGACTGTCTGCAACAATGCAAGTACTATGAAAGAAAGAACAACATTCTCTGATAACTGTAGCCCATTTCACTGCCCTGGCGAGCGCTAGTGGCTAACGGGAAGCGATTCTGCCAACGCTGGTAGGGGTCACACCCCGCCCAAGATATGGGACGCTCAACATTAGGCGAGAACCATATCTGACAAGGCAGAATGCCGACAAGACCCGCCACAATCAGCCACTGCACCAGAAATGAAATGCAAAGCTCAATCATAAATAAAACAACATTTTAGCATGAATAAAATCTTATAACCCCTCCCAAACATAATAGTATAATTCTAGCCTGTTATGCTCCCTGAGCGAGCTTCACAGAGCCCAGCCTACTAAGTGAAAGACAGGTTCAACTTAGGACTTTAGCTATAACATTGGCAACTTACTATTAACTATCAAAAGAAAGAGTTTTTATGTGATTTTTTTTAATTAATTTTAATGTTGTTTTTTACGGCTGCTCTACAGGGGCAAGCCTGATTTTTCTCCACTCTCAACACACACTGACTGAACGGCGAGGGTTCTCCTGCAACCAAACCCTCCCGTGACAAACAATCAGCCAAAACATTATCAGTGCCCTTAGCATTCCACACATCCAACTTGTGTTCCTGCAGCAAAACAACACCTGACACTGATAACCTGCCCAGTTCATCACAAGGCTGGTACTTCTCTTCGCTCCCTCCGGCAACGGGGCCTGCCAATAACCTTTCACTAGTTCTACCTTCGTGATAAGCGATGCAGCCCCGAAGCGGTCCATGGTGTCGTCAACTCTAGGTAATGGATAGGTGTTTGTCAGGGATAATGTTTCCACACTCTTGCAATCACCATACACACGGATCTTGCCACTCAACTCCGGTTGCAAACTCACTGGCAACGACCACTCACGATATCCCTTATCCCTCAGACCCTTGGGTAATGGATAGGTGTCTGTGAGGGATAATGCTTCCACACTCTTGCAATCACCATACACACGGATCTTGCCACTCAACTCAGGTTGCAAACTCACTGGCAATGACCACTCACGATATCCTTTATCCCTCAGACCCTTTGTCCACATGTCGTCTAGCTCTGTTTTCACGACAGGCTGTTGAGGAGGACTTATACGGTGGGGAATTAAACTGAGCCTTGCACTGTCTCCAGCCTCCACGTCGGATTCTACCCCGTACATCAGGCCTGGAGAAGCAACAAACATGCGGATGCACTGCCACAGCCTAGTAAACAACTTATCTCGCAGAACAACATGCCTAGTGCCCTCCCACAACCCAGCCGAGACCGCAGCTTCTAACCTGTAGTCTCCCTCCTTCTCCACCTTCGTCCCTAGAACAGCCAGGTCATGAGAGTGTCCCTCATCAGTACCACCTGTGCAGTCACTCCCATAGTTCATTATTGCTAAGGCTTCCCCGCCAATACCGTACATGCACACCCAAGCATTCCTTACGACTACATCTGCTTGCGCAGCATCACCGCTTTTAGGGACATGGCCAGATACAGTCGGTCTATGGTAGGGCTGTTGCATTCGACTAGAGCAGCATTGGGAGGCTATGCGACGACCGGGCACATCCACTCCACAGCCAACCTCACCAATCTGCTCAATGTTCTCCTGACCACCACCCTTGGCAGCCATGGGTCGACCCTGACCTGACAACCATGTCCAAGCCTCGTCGCCCACCTTGAACCACCGAAACAACGAGGCTAACGGTCTCCTAACATTCAAGTGACCTGTCCGCGGAACATCTTGCACTGCCTGAGTTGTGAGGCTCGGATGCTCGGCACGACCAGTGGGGTATGAACCGAGCTGGTGCTGGAGCGCTGCACACTGCTGCTCAGGCAGGTGCTCTACCGCTTCCACAGCCACCAGACTCGTGTCCCCCGCCCACTGCTCCGCCGAGGCATAACAATCCCAACTCTCCTCCACCTGTGCCCTACTGCCCCCCTCTCCTTCTCCACCTTGGCCGCTGCAGACCAACGCAGGGACAGTAGGCTGCTCAGGTGGTTGCCTCACAAACTCCTCCAACAGGTTCACATGACATGTTTCCCCGTCCTCGTGTTCGATAGCCCCGTTCCCACAACTCTCTTCCACCTGGGAACTATTAAGTCGCGGAGTGCCATCACGCCCAACCTTGTCGCTAGAGGTGACAGGTTCTGGGGCCACTCCGGAGCTAACCTCTGGGTCAAGTACTAAGCCGCTAAGGAGAGCCGCTGGAGCAAAACTCACAAAACTCCCAACTTTAGCTTCCTCCTTCCGACCGTTCCTCCGCTGGTCTAGAGACTGAGGAATAGGCTGTGACACTTTGGATGCACGAGATCGGGTGACAACACATGCCCTCTGCTGTCGTTGACACCTCTCGACCAACTCCTGCCCCTCCCTACTCACGTCGGCCGCCCTCTCGGCACCGACTAAGGGTGGAACCTCAGAAGCAGGTACCGCAAAGTCGTTGCCGAGAAGAAGGTCGACGCCCTCTACCGGCAGTTTCTCCACGATTCCGACATCCAACTCTCGTGTCACACCTTCTACCTCCAGCTCCACTCGGACCAACGGGTATGACTTTGTAGCATTGATACCCTGCACCACAACTACCCGTGCCGCATTTATAGGTTTGCCTGTAAAGTTTTTCATCAATGTCAAGGAAGCACCCGTATGACGCAAAAATTCTACTCCATGCTTGCAACCAGCCCAACTCACGCAGCCGCGCCCTCTATGGTCACAAAAAGTATCCCGGACAGGTGTCAAGCCTTCCGGATACTTCTTCACTGGCAGTGCTCCAGCCTCTGAACATTTACCCCGGGCAAACGCAGATGACTTCAAAGACACTCCAATGTTGCGAGCCAAAGACACGACTGCTGTAGGTAGCTTGCTGGGACAGGATCGTGCAAAATGCCCCTTCTCGTGACAATGAAAACACTCTAACTCCCCCTTGGGCTTCCTTTGAGGTGGGGAAGGGCCCTGACCCTTCTTAAACGGGACGGTATTAGGTTTATGGTCAGACTTAATATCATTGCTCTTGTTGTTATTGTTATATGTTGTATCACTGACTCGGGGGGGGTGGAGTGTTGCGCCCCTTGTTACCTGCATCGTTCCGTTGTGCAGACCCGCACCCACGAATCAGCGATAGCCTACGGTCAGCCACCTCAGCTGCCTGCTGTAGAGTTTTAGGGTTTTTCTCTTTGAGGTTCAAAGTCAGGTCGCCGCCTGTGCACTTGGAAAATTGCTCTAGAAGGACTAACTGCTCAAGCTCTCCGAACGTCGTCACCTTCTCTGTCCTCAGCCAATTTTTCAATGCATCAGACAGTTCCCGGGCTTGTTCTAGAAAAGTGCACTCACGACCCTTCGTAACACCCCGGAACTTCAACCTATATGTCTCTGGTTGTAACTCATACGCCCGCAGAACAGCTTCCTTCAATACCTCATAATCGATGCAAGACTCCAAGGGCAACGCATCATATGCCTTGAGTCCTTTGCCAACCAACCTAGAGGAAACAAGGGCTGCCCACTTAACCTCGGGCCATTGGTGCTCCCGGCACTTCTTCTCAAAATGCATGAAAAATTCGGTGACACCCGACTCGTCAAATGCAGGGACTAACTTAAGAAGGTGCGATAAAGACTGACCAAGACCTCAATTCCCAGAACCGAGACGCTGCCCTGTCGCCTCCACCCTAGACTTCTCAAGATCTTTGGCTGCACAGTACATGGCCTTTCTCTCCTCAGACTGAATCCTGAGCTCGGCCTCTCGCTGCCGTTCCTCGAGCTCAGCCTCATGCCTTCGTTGCTCAAGCTCAGCCTCATGCCTTCGTTGCTCAGCCTGCATTTTAGCCATCTCAAGCTGGAAGAGCATATCTGCAGTTAAACCTTGAGGAGGAGGAGATGCAACAATTGGGGACCCACCCAAGTGCAAATCACGCTGCCAGTGACTATCGGTCTGCGGGAACGTACCCGGCTCCGGAGCCCGAGGGGGCGCCATGGTAGGAGTCGAGTGGAATGGGGGCTGGGCCGAAGGTGCCCCAGCTCCCGCTCCACCCTAAGCCCCACGCACCCCGCCGAGCACCCAGGCCACCAGGTCACCTCTCGACATGCTGCTAGTGCCCACATGCCCCATGACCGTGGCCAAACACTGGAGACCATACCGATCAATCCCCGACACCCGGTCAGCAGTAATAGGCATCTCCAGAAACTTTCTTGCATCCTCCTCACTAGTTATAACTCTAATGCCTTCTAACAAACCCCGCTGCTGCACCTCAGAGTCTGTTTCCCGTACTGTGTCCTCCCCGTACATAGATCCGTCGTTCGACCGAAAATTATCAACTTTTATAAAAACAAAAAAAGTACCTAAACTCTCATGTAGCACTATTCACTCAAAAATATAAAATGCTCGAAGACAACTCAAGTGCTATACTACGTTGCCCAAAAAATTCCACGTGTCCAAAATATTCCTCAAAAACAAATGTCCAACAATCCTGCAATTCTCTCTTAGATACCAGGCAAGGTCATTATTTGTTATTACTGCAATAATCAACAAATGGATCCTGGTTTCTACTAAAATAAGATACTGGACAAGGTCGCCATTTGTTATGACGACTTGCTCCTAAAATAAGATACTAGGCAAGGTCGCCATTTGTTATGACAACTTGCTTCTAAGATAAGATAGCAAGGTCGCCATTTGTTACGACCGGGGCTACGAATAAAACAAGGGCACTTAATTATTGGACTAGTAATAGGGCACTATGCAACAACGGTACGCTAGATCCAAACCCTTGAACTTATATGCCGGCTAACAAAAACACCTATACCCTCCAAAGTTAATCTGCGATAACGGGATATCCTTAACAGGGCATAAATGCACTCTACTTCAGGCTAACCCACACTGGTATAGCCTGATAACAAACAAGATGCAAGTTACGTTAAAATGCATAAAAAGGAAGCTATGGAAAGGTCAATTAAATCACTGCAAGATTTAATACAATAAAAAGATGCTTCAAATAGTTACTCTAAACAACAATAAACTCTTCACTCCTATCTGAAAGAAAGTGAAGTCTAGTCCTACACCATAGACCTGGAAACTTCTGAAGAAAGTCTGATGCTCCTAAGATGCTCGTATCTTAAATTATATAAAGGCAGGAGGCAGGACACCATACATGTAGACTGAATACACTAAAAGATAGGACATATAATGTTAACTGACACGGGAATACTATAAATGCGCAACGGCAGTAATGCTCGACACTAAAAATGAAGTACTTCCTCATCAACGAAACAGTCTGCTATGGTTGTGCAACTCAACAACAACCTAGACTAATAAATGACGTGAATAATAATGCATACATATCATAAAGAGCTCATGTCCTAACTAGTGTCTGCTCGGCGAATAAAGTCTAACTGAGATATCAAGGTTAGGAAACTGTGGCTGAGCAAGACTGGCTCATAGCCTAGCGTTGTCCTTAAGGCGGTATGATTAAAGTTACGGTAATGACGGGGATGCTCTCTTGGTAGATCCAGATCTCAAGTATCTGGTTCTACCCTGGCGATCCCTCAAAAGACAAGCAAAGAGGCAGCACTGTGTTCTAAGGTAGTAGGCAAATGCCCTCTTACAACACGATGCTGCACTCGCAAAAGGCACAACCAAAAGGACAACCTAGGCTACCACAGAAACCGTCGAAGTCGTGTAGGTATAAGCAAACCATACACACATCGCTGACAACGACAACAGAAGCCTTATCCCAGTCTAGCATTAAATAACCCAGCAGAGCACTAAATCAATAATGGAGACACACACCGAGTTCTTAACCTCTACTAACTAAGAACCCTCAAACCTACTCTAAGTACATGTAAATATCTCAGAGGACGGCGCATGTAATACAATGGGCCGGCTATGGAAACCGTATGCAGAACCCAAGGGGATAAGTAATTGAATAAAGGTGAGGAGCAATGGAAAGGAAGAAGATCAGAGAAAGAGACAGTGGTATAGAGGGTGATCGGGAGAGAGTATGCAAAGGGATGTTAGAAGCATGCACGCCAAGCCTGTCCTGAGGAGGGTAGCTCCCCGGGACCCCCAGGATCCCACAAAGGCATGGTGGTCGGCCAATCACAGGCCGATACGTCACAAGACAGCAGGCCTCTATGACGCGCCAAGAACCACCCGCCAATCAGAGGCGAGAGAAAGCCCGCGCACACGGGAAAAACTCCTCCGGGAGTGAGGAGGGAGGAGGGAAGCAACACTCATTACCCCCATGCTGCTCGCTCGCTCTCTCTCTCTCAACTTCACTATAATGCATCTTATGTTCTACTCATGATATAAAATACTTCCCGTTGTCACAGACGAAAATAAAGACGACCACTGGACTGTCTGCAACAATGCAGGTACTATGAAAGAAAGAACAACATTCTCTGATAACTGTAGCCCATTTCACTGCCCTGGCAAGCGCTAGTGGCTAACGGGAGGCGATTCTGCCAACGCTGGTAGGCGTCACAAGAGGTACACTTTCTCCCTCAGTACTTGTACTTTGGCAGTAGTATAGCTCTATTTTCTTCCCCTACCAGCGATTCCCAACCTTTTTTCTGTCATTTCCCCCTCCAACCAGTTCAACCATCCAGATTTCCCCCTTCATGTGGACAAGGGAAAGAGTAGTCGAAACACACTGTGACTACACTCTCTCTCTCTCTCTCTCTCTCTCTCTCTCTCTCTCTCTCGGGCATGAGAAAACCCATCTCGGAGTTTTTTTTATTGTATTGCTAGTAGTAGTAGTAGTAGTAGTAGGCAGTGTAATCACGTAATTATTTCTCCCCTGGTAGCTTCAAATTTCCCCCCCCAAGGGGAAATTTCCCCCAGGTAGGGAAATGCTGCCCTACACCATTATTTTGTCAATATTTCAAGCAGACATTCTCACTCACACACACTCTCTCTCTCTCTCTCTCTCTCTCTCTCTCTCTCTCTCTCTCTCTCTCTCTCTCATATACTTTAGCTGACCAGGCAGGGATAGTCTTATAATGTCAGACGTGTTAATCAAATTAAAAGTAACTGCACCATTTAATCGGTTTCAACAATGTATGAAGTAATCCTAAAATATAATAAATTAATTGTGAAAAACCTGTTATCCTCCGGCAAATTGTGGGGTTGAGTGAGTGAAGGGGGGGACAGTGAATGAAGGAGGATACATGTTTTTCATAATACGTGTTGCTAGCCCCAAACGCGCGAGCAACTGTGGCTTTCAACCATCCGACACATCCCCTTTTATTTATGTGCATCACACATGTTACATACAAATAAAGTTTATGTTTTGTTTTACCCTACTGTGGAAAAACTACGGATACACCACCACTCCTGCCCGGGCCTCACACAGTGGCATGACCCAGTCCTGTCGAACTGAGCTCATGACGCTGGTGGCATTGCCCCGGAGGATAGCCATCCCTAGTCTTTGCTTGAGCCAGAGGGTTTCCCAGGGTTCTCCTGAAACTTCTCTGATTTTACGGCCTATTTCATTCACCATCTTAAGGGTGGTAGGGCCGAAGACTCCTGAAGTTTCGAATGCCAGGGGCTCGAACTGATGATTTCTGGCGATGGCTTGATATTTTTCTCGCTTTTTATTTTCTGCTATCCGGGCAGCTTCACCTGCTTCGTCGGCGTTTCTGGCGATGTTGGTTGTGGAGAAAGTGTCAAGACATGTGGCATCCCACACGAGGCACCGGCCATTCTTGTAAGGGAAAGTGGTCATCCCATCTGGCCGTTTGCCGTCTTCTCTGTGAAGTCCATGTGGTTCGAGGATTGATGCACGGTTAGCACTCTGCAGGGCCCGTTTTATGACATCATCATTTAAATTAATTAAATTTAGGTTTCATCATATACGTGAGATTGTCACCACATTCTCTGTGGACAAAACGGTTTTCAAACCTGTATGTATGTATGTATGTATGTATGTATGTATGTATGTATGCATGTATGTATGTATGTTATGTTTGAGGAAAAATTTAAATATATTTTATGCATAAGCATGATGCAGAACACAGTACTTAAGCCTATGAATAGGACAATAACTTAATTTATCCAACACAACATGCAGTACAAATTATTTAAAGATGTATTACACAGGACAAATATGTATATCAAAATACGTATAGCACAAGAATGGATACACAACATATATATATTGAAGTAACCCATACCGTACACTCAACAGCCAAAATATGCATACCTTTAACTATAGAATGTGAAGTAAATATAAGCGATATAATAAGATGGTCATGCATTACTACAAATGCTTCAGTATGTGCCTATAATAGTTCAAAAGGTTGGATATATACTGAATATGTCTCGTGCGTGTAACCTACATACCAAAGGAAACACAAACAACAACTCAACACAAATAACAATTCCGGGGAAACAGGATTTGTGGGATAACACTGACAATGGTTGTGAAACCTACGGAGTAAAATTCTAAGTAATTGTCGGCTTGGGAAATTAGTGAGGCTGAGTTTGGTGTTATATTTTAGAGTTCTATACGGTGTCGGTGTGGACGGGAGGGATTGGATTAAGTAATGGATAGACTAAGAAAGTGAGGAAAGGTTAGGCTATAAAGAAATATATTAATGGGAATTTACGTATTGCCTCTATATGATATAATGATATTCAAACGCAATGAAGACATGTTAATATTCTCCCTAGTTAATAAATATATAAAAACCATATATATATATATATATATATATATATATATATATAACATTATGTATATATATATTATATATACAGTATATATATGGCTGGGTTATGGTAGGAAGGAGGTGATCTAATATCCTACATCTAACCATTCATTATGTTATGGTTTATAGTAGGAAATGTTTTAAATACTGACATAAAGAAAGTTTCATGGTGTGGCTAAAAAATAAACATATATACAAGTATGAATTAGAGCTTAGATAGTGTCTGACATATAATATTTGCAAGAGTAAACCATCACATACAATGAACGTATTAACGAATGACGTCAAACAGGAATATAGTGTGGTACAGTAGACATGCTAACAATGTGAGGAGGAATGATAAGAACATAAACAATAAAGGGACAAATAATGTGAACTGTTGTGATTATGAAGGTCAACTGAAAACCTGCCACCCGAACTTGTTATTTTGCTTCTGATTTACATTTATATGAGTTGGTAATCCACTTGTGTCGCTCTCCGAACAAGATCATCTTAAATGTTACCACTGGATGTTACCAGGAATGTTATTGGTGAAGCTATGAAGAACATTAGTGTAATACCAGATACTGTTTTCCCCACTGTCAGAGGGTTAACTGGGATAACTTTTACCTTTTGATTCCTAAAAATTTACCTTAAACTGCATAAACTCGCTTAATGATGCAAATGTAATCCCTTAACAGCTGATTTTAAGACATGAAACTACTATGTCTCTACAACATAATTTAGCGAAATATTAATAATAAACGTCTTGTTACAAATACAACATCTTTATAACAGCTGAGTCAAGCACACTTTTGTCAGCATTTTTGAGTAATTCACGTCTGGTAACTTCAGAATTAAGCTTTTGATTGTATTAAGCCACCACCAATTTTCTAATGTGGTGGTGAGATTAATATAAATAATATTATTAGTAGGTTTAGGGATATTTCTTCGAGAGGCCGGTCTATATGATCTGTGCCCCATGAATATTCTTTCCTCTCGCTTAAACAGTAGGCTACCATAGTGCGGTTGGGAATATGAACATGATTAGATTAATATCCAGTATTCGAGAATGGATAATAAGTCGTAGGCGTGTGCATAAACCTTTAACCGTCCTGGTGGTGTAATGGTTAAGGTGGCAAAAATATGTGTGTGATAACCCGGGTTCGAATCCCGGTGGATCATATATACTTTAATTAATTTCATTGGGGGTGTGGTGGTGATTAATATAAATAATATGCTTAATTCCCGATACCAATATATTAAAAAAACACTCGAAATATATATAATTCCCGATTCCAATATATATAAAAACACGAAATATTGCGAGAAAATTCTTGCTCATAGAAAATTGCCGGTAAAAACGCTCGTGCGACATTGACTTAATCGAGGTAGGAACAAGGTAATTTACCGTCAGCAGAAAAAAATTATGTAGGCTTATATGGTAAACCCACCACTGTACCGTTCAGTACCGCTTATCCGTCCATTGCTGAACGCTACCATAATAAACATGGTACGGTATTATATAAATATAGGGAAAGGGTTGGAGAATAACTGCGATTATGTAAAACAACAGTAGAGTTGTTATAATAGTTTTAACGCAAACCAATGTGTGAAGCATAATGTGCAGTAATTATGGTAACCTACGCATGATTGACCACTTGCGTGTTTCAGGTTGTAAGGAAGTTGTAGGTTTATATATTAATATTTATCAGAACTAACAGCTAAGATATAGCTGTATTGCATAAATACATAACACAAACGGTAAACCTGACTTTTTGGACCGCCAGCGATTTCAATAAGTTTTATTTTTTTTTTTGTATTTTTTCCTTCAGATATAGTGTTGTTTTATACTGAAGAGGAGCGGAAATAAGTATTTACCCAGTATCCAACAATCTAAAAACTAGACTATTTTTGTTTTTGTTTTTTTTAATGTTCTAGGCTATTAGCCTAAGCTAACAACCTTACCTAAACTAACCTAGTATATGGGTGGGGGCTGCCGCCCCCACACCCACGCTGGTTGGGTTACTTTTTTTTTTTTTTTTTTTTTTTTTTGTGCCATTAGCCTAACTTAACAACCTAACCTAACCTAACCTAGTATATGGGTTACCACATAACCACACCCCCGCTGGTTGGGTACTGGCTGAAAAACTTATTGTTTTACAGTAGCCTAAGCCTATACATGTATTTTAGCGTTTTTTTTCTTTTTTTCTCCCTTGTAATACAATTCCGCTCTTAATGCTATATATAGCAATGATGTATAATTATGCTCTACCGGACCTATTAGGCCTAAACAGATCGATGGGCTAACTGTCGGTCCAAAACATAAGTATAACCACACAAACATTTGCAATCTTTCTTTCAATCACATGTTTATATTTCTTCTAAGTATGGATGTTTATTGTGCCAAATTCCTTTTACCCTGAAACTAGCAAATGTCCGCTCCTTCACCAATACCAAGATGGCAGAACCTACCTTTATCAGATGCTGGTGCTGATGGTCATCCTCCAAACCTTTTACGTAATACGCACTCTTCCTCGGGTTACCGTCTTCCTGGAACGATGCCGGAACCCACTTGACACTTTAACCAACTATAAACACCCGAATTACGCCGATAAAACGCATATGAAGACGATTACCGGTATATTTCCCGCAGTAACACACTAACACACGCTTACATCCGCGCCGTGAGTCGAACTCTGAGGTGCATTGTTGTCCTTGGCCAAACGTGTTCATCCTACACCTTGTATTACTTCCGGTTCTCTTAGTTTTAATTAATCAATATAATCGTAGTTACTTATGAGAGTATTTATATGTTTGGTAGGTATTGTTGGTGCCATATTAATACGAAAACACCTGTATCAGGTAAATAATGTGGATTTGTTGTGGTCCTGCGGCTGGGTCGAGACCTCCGCACTGATAAACAGGCCGGCCAACATGACGGTGGGCGGGGCTTAAGGCAGATTTAGACGCGGGTCTTTTTGGCAACTTCGGTACACAACAGGCGTGTTTTGCTAGGTACAATACGGTATTGAGTAGTGCAAAAATAGTTACGCAATAGAAATGTGCAGAGGGAAATATAAGCAATATGCATTAGGTAAATTGAAATGTGGTTGCATGCACTTCCAGATACAGCCAAAATTGTAATATTTTGTTATATTTCATCATTGAAAGTCAATGTGAGAGTAGGTAGAGTGTTATAAAGTGCGTAAAGTCCAGTATTTACAGCACCAGTCTGTGGCAAGCCTCTTCCTGGTTGTCATTACAAAACACACACACGAACATACGCTCAGCTGACTGCCTGCCACCCCACCCACCCACACCAGGAAACTTTCACTTTCTGTGGCTACTCTCGCTTTCACTCGTCCACTGTCACCGCATATTATTTTGATTAAGATTATCGTATATTGTATAGTGTCACTAGCACTTACACATTGTTTTCGGCACATTGGACTTATATATATAATGTTCACTCACATTATCGTTTGCTATCGCAGTCATTACACACACTGTTTTAGAAGTGTGGCACAATGGAAACACGTTATACTCCCAATCCTTACACTCAATGGAACCATTACATGCTGTGAGTAGTAAGGATGTCTTTATCAATAATTATTTCTGAATGTAATTCAGATAGCGATATAGAGTGCCTCCAAAGGGATCTAGATACCTTACATGAATGGTCAGTAAATTGGCAGATGAAGTTTAACATTGACAAATGCAAGGTATTAAAGATAGGGAAGATGCATACAAATGTTAAATATAAACTAGCTAATTTAGAATTAGAAAATCCAGACTGTGAGAAAGACCTAGGTGTGTTTGTTAGCAATGATTTGAAGCCTAGAAAACAGTGTATAAGCGTTCGTAATAGGGCAAACAGGATTCTCGGGTTCATCTCTAGGAGTGTGAGTAACAGAACTGCTGATGTTATCTTAAAACTTTACTTGTCATTAGTGAGACCCCATATGGATTATGCTGTCCAATTTTGGTGTCCTTATTACAGAATGGACATAGATTCATTGGAGAGAGTACAACGTAGAATGACAAAAATTATCCATAATATTAGAAATCTTTCGTATGAAGAAAGGTTGAAGAAATTAGGTTTACATTCGCTAGAGAGACGCAGAGTTAGAGGGGATATGATAGAGGTGTTCAAGTGGGTTAGTGGGATTAACAAAGGGGACATGACAAATGTACTAAAGCTCAGTGATAGCGAAAGAACTCGTACCAATGGTTTCAAATTAGATAAATTTCGTTTCAGAAAAGATATAGGCAAATATTGGTTTGGTAACAGAGTTGTAGATGGGTGGAATGGACTACCAAGTGCTATAGTGGGGTCTAAAACGGTAGGGAGCTTTAAGATAAAATTGGATAAGCATATGGACGAGAAGGGTTGGGTGTGAAGGGGGATCAGCCGGGTTGGGCCAATCAGCACTCTGCATACACCCATAATCCTGCATTAATCTCTAACCGTTTTGGTAAGATGATCCTCAGGGTATTAGAGTGTTGAGCCTATAATTGGGCTTTGTAATTGAACTGGGGTTGTGTGGGACAGGGATCTGCCTTGCTTAGGCCAATCGGCTTTCTGAGGACTCCCATTTTCTTATGTTCTTTCTTATGTTCTTATGTAATGGTATGTAATTTATGCTCATACATATTTCAAGTTGTTGCGGTTTGGCAATATTGTTTATTTATTATTAAGACTTTTCGTCCCATTACTATATAATTCATCAAGAACTTTGTGACATTTAGTTGTAGATTTGTCCTGCAAAGCGATTAGCAAGCCTTTAGTTTTTGAGGTATCGGCCTTTGGCCGGATATTTTTTCAACCGAGCAATGTACAAATCTATAATTAATTGAGCTAGTTGGAGGGCTAGGGAAGAAAACTAAACCAATAGAGACACTGATTATCTTACTGTATATCCTGTAAATCATTAATGCTTAATTATTATATATTTCATTATAAAATAAAGTGAACTTGTTTTTTTAATCTGTACTTAGCACTTGAAGTCTGTAAGTGTTGTTTCAATACACCCTGTATATATACCGGTATATATATATATATATATATATATATATATATATATATATATATATATATATATATATATATATATATATATACCAAATTATAAACTAACTAATTAATAAACCCTACCCCTTTAAGAAAATGTGAAATACAACTGTATACGTTGTTCAAGACATAATTCCAACTAAAAGGATATTGATTGTTTCTCCCTTCTTAAAGTTAATCTCTCTCATACATTTACAGTAATTTCTTATGGTGACAGTAGTGTTCATTGCTTCTCATGTTTTTGATGCACCAATATTTCCACGGTGACCATTTGGTTCAGCTAGTCTTACAATTGTGATGACATTTTACATTATATAGTTTACTCGTAATATCTTGCTCAAGGGAAAGTTAGTTGTTTATATTAAAACAACCCAAAAAAACTAAAGGGAGCAAACATAGATCTAAGTTCTCCTTTAAGACGACAATGGCTGGCAAAAAGTGTGCGATAAGGCGCGTAAATGGTATTTGTGATCTGGAGAGTGTTGTTGTGGTGGTGATAGTGGTGGTATTGAATGTGGCTGTGTGGTTGTGGTGCTGGTGGTAGTCATACAATGTTTTTTTCAATGTTTGTATTTTGTAGAAATTATTCCCGCTGATGTTATGGAGTGTTTTAGACATCATAACTTATCTGTGATTGTAGGGGTTATGTACAAGTAGCGGAGATTATCAACCGTACAGTGTGATGTGATATGGTTAATTATAACCCTCCCCCCCCCCCTCCCCCCTCCTATCACATACACAAACCAATACATTCGTGTAACATGCTGGTAAAGTTATATTATTAAGTTCCTTAGTTTCTTGTTCTTAAACACCTACAATGTACAACACATTTCAAGACTTCCATATTTCACCTGGTAACTCCGCCAACAATATTACTTATGAATCCACTCACACGAATAACAAGATTCGAATACATGGGGCTCCATAAAATAATATTCCCTAGAGGAAAACAGAAACATGTGTTAAATTATGTCCTAGTCGTGTTTACTTGAGTGCCTTATGATTATAATACATGACTGTATTTATACTATTATACTGACAATTGAACACAGTATTATGATGGTGTATCAATGAAGTATAATTACACAATTGTAATAAAGGCTAAATGTTAAACCTGTCTAATTTCTACTGTATTACATTACTATGGATCTGACACTGCTGAACCGGAAGAACCAAGTATTATAACATGAACCGTTCTGCTGGGAGACACAATTGTGAATTACATTTATTCCCGTCAACTGAACCTACATTCTGTGTTAGCTGTTCAGCATAAATGTGTTCTATACAAACGTCAAGGATTTTTCTGCCAGTCCAAACAATGAAGGCTAATTTCCGGATGATTTACGCCCTAATTGTGTATAGACCTGGCTTCATAGATCATCAGACAAATGTGTTAGTGTTTGTACCTTGTCTTTATGCTTCATTTGGTTATATCTTTGTTAAATCTAAAACATTAATTATATACATATGGTTACATGACCACACAGAGCAAAACATATCCTGCACAGTAACATACATATTCGATAAGTTGTATAACCAATTATGTATTATGTTTGTTTGTTTATTGTTTACATTGCCTATTAAAACATATCCTGCACAGTAACATACATATTCGATAAGTTGTATAACCAATTATGTATTATGTTTGTTTGTTTATTGTTTACATTGCCTATTAAAATAATGCCATTTTGAATAGTTAAATTCATTCAAACTGAAACTATCATTGTGTATTGACTTAAAATTTACATTTCTGTGAACCGTGTAATATGTTAAAGCTGCAACAACTGTCTCCAACATGAAAGTAAAGTATTAACACAAGTTTAGGATGGCTTGGTGGTGATGATATGTAAGGCTTACGACCAAATTTACCAACACAAACACGGCTCCTAACTTTATCAGGAAACAACATTAGTCACTATCAAGGACGCCTTTCAACTCATCCTTGTGGTAATACTTTGAGTGCTTGGGAAAGGACCGTAAACAGTATAACATTTAGGTTGAAATGTTATGCTTAAAGATGAGGCTCTTATAATTTAGATATATAGAATATATATATAGATATATAGAATAAATATATAGCATGATGCTATAATACATTCATGCACCCCTTACTTCAATTAACCCCTTCTGTACCGGCAACGTCTTTTATATTTAATTCTAGCTACATTTAGACGATTAGTTCACGAAGGATCTATGGTAGTACAAAGGGTTAAGTAATAGAGTCGGATGCTTGCTAGTTGCTGGAGGCCCTTTTCAAAACTCAATAAAATCGTCTTATAGTAAGTAGCAAGAATACTATTTAAGATACGTCGCCGGTACAGAGGAGATACAAAATACACATTAATATTTAGGATGAATGCAAAAATATTACGTACCGTATACATAATGCAATTGGCATTACTTAGTTAACCTTTTCACGCATTTATGACGCAGAGGTTGCCAGATTAGCAATAAGAAATAGCGTTCTCTCACTCTTATAATTACCTCTCCAAAAATTAGTTTTCTGCCCACAGCTAACCCAAAGACAACTGCAGAGGTTCAAGTAACTAAACTAAAGGTTTCTAAATACCTCTGATGGTAAAAAAGGCTTTAAAGTATCCCCAATAGGCTCAAAATCGCGTCATATGTCGGAGAGGGTTAAGTGTCTTTACCAACGAAGTTGGGGGAGGTTATGTTCTTTCCTCCGTTTGTTGTTGTGTGTGCTGTAAATAAGATATCTCAAAAGGTTTTCAACCAATGTTCGCGAAAATTGGTGGGCAGATAGGATATGCACCAAGAAAGAAGTGATTCAATTTAAGAGGAGATCGATCGAGTGTATACCTTCGTTGGTATTAGAGTAATAGAAAGTTCTGAACCGATGTTCACGAATTTCGATGGGCAAATAGGGTATGCGCCAAAAAGGTGTCGATGTTTTCCTGGCGAGCAACATCGAGCCTGTAATTTTAAGAGAAACCGGCTTTCGGCCGGTCCATTTTTCGATAGAGTATTTTTTCAAGCTTCATAAAGTTCTAGTGAGGAAACAAAAAAAATATATGAATATATAGATAAATATACCATACAATATAAACACTGTACCCTTAAGCAAGATAGAGGAGGAGAGAAAACGTAGGGTGGGGACTAAAACAAAGAGTTCAACAAGGGGAAATAATAACAGTCAAGACAAATGGGTTGTAATTAATATGTCAGACGTATACATTAGAAACAACAATAATGTCAAGTGAGGTATATCTGGAGGTAAAATAGTTGAGTCGGCAAGAGATGAGACACACAGACAACCAGGTGACATACAAGATAATAAAGCAGGTGATGAGGCAAAATGAGGTTGGTGATGGTACTATGGTTGTGTGTTTATTATACATGTAAGTTAAAGGTTGGTACACTTGTATGCCATAGTCTCTAACCCACTCATAAGCACCCCTGGTTTTGTCTTCATACAATAATAACTATCTGGAACATTTTTGGATAAAACTAGTTTTTCAATAAATAGGAATATATAGTTTTGAAGTTGATGTATTGAAAGTTATATACATTAATTCGTGTTCAGAGTTATACTTACATAAAATAATAGGAATAGGATACTTTCACGAATATTTATGAGTGAGCTAATGACTATGTCATCCGAGTGTACATCAATGTTTAAGGCACAAACTATAAAATATACAGAAAGAGTAAAACTGAAAACAGTAATGAACGAAAATGGGAGTGTCATATAAACAGACATTATATTTGACAGTACAAAGAAGTAAAACGGTAATGCAGCTCTGAATAGTTAATAGTATAAAATAGTAGTCCATACATTGATGTTGTAACACACATCCTACTCTTTTCTCCTGATACCTAAAATTTGTAATATAATTTAAAACTAATTTTGTATGCACGTCATAATATATCTTTAAATACATTATAAATTACATATAATTTATATCAAAACAGTATTGCTGACATTCCATCGTTCCCAAAGCAATTCTTGTATAAACTACTTAATCCGTTGCTTTACAGAACATAGTACGGCTCAATCTGTTTACACAGAATAATATTGGTTCAATAGCCTGTGTCCAAAAAGACATTAAACATAAGCCTGGATAAACCAAGAAGTCTGTACAATGCAAATCTACTGATTGGCTCAATGATTATGTACTTGGTATTACGAATATACAAACATGCACACAGACGTTGCGTAGGAACGATGAAGTGGAAAACATAATGAATTTGGCCTTTTATTTCCCAGATTCTCTAAACAATTAATACATACATTTACAGAATATATGTTAATGTTTTAAATGTAAAATGGACACGTTCCATCATTATTTTTAATGTTTTCCACTTTTAGCTTACATTTATCTAACTCATACTATAGGCATAATTATAATGTAATTGGTATTGACCATGTTATCAGTGTTGGTTGTTGTAATAAAGGTCTGGTTCCTATTACTACAATATCCATAATTGTATATCAGTATTGTTATTAGTGTTGTTGTAGTGGTACAGGGGAGGGGGGGGGGGGCACCTTAACTAATTATAATATTAATTATGAGGCAAAATATATTTCAAGTTAATAAGAAAACATCATTTATATGTCAGCATCTGGCGGTATTTTTGAAGATAGAAAATGTAGTGGAAAAGACTTTGCTTTGCATTATAGCATTAATCCTTTAACAACACTGAACATAACTGAACAACATTGACGGTGTTGACTGCGACTTGTAAGAAAGTTGTATTGATGTGCAAATTTGTGGGTCATACGAAACAAATAGGTTTTTCTGTATGAACTACTGTATATTATTACATTTATCTATCAATATTCCCCTTCTCATATTCTCTGCACGACATCCATTACCTTAACATTCAATATCCTTGGTGTTTCAGAGTCAAGAAGGATGTACTATTTTACTGGTGACCTCATTTTCACCGACACCACCACATGGTGCCGCCAGTATATTTCGGTATTTTCATTTCAAACGCTGTAAGATATATATTTTCTTTATATATTATCGTGTATTTCATTGTAACTAACCGATTTTTCTTGGAATTGGATATGCATTTAATTCAGATTATTTGTACTTGTAGTGGTCAACTTACCGTGTTAAAGGCCATACATTATGACTACAATAAGTCCTGGGGGGGATAGGGGGGACCCTTGAAACAAACGAAAATCAGAGGCATATTTTGCCTCGATTTTGCGCGTGTTTGCATACTTTTGGGTTTAACTGGTCGATCAATAGGCCAGACCAGACCAGATGTCCAGACCAGACCAGCTGGCTGCAGTAAAATAGGAAAGAAGAGTAATTGGACAGAGCAAGAAAAGTTATAATTTCAAATTAAAAGTCAATGTACCGGAACCATTACCGAAACACGCGTTGTGTGTGTTATTGCTGTGTGGCTATGTCGAGTGTGTATGTGTGTGTGTGTTCTTGTGTGGCTATATGTCGGCCACCACTGAAGTATTGATCGGTCTCGGTAGGCATATCTGAAGAAGGTGCGCTTACCGTAGCCTAGCCTAGTCTTCTGTTAACTCGTATGTGATGTGCTCATAGAAACCGCATATCCAACATTATTTGTCCGATTTGTTTCATTGATGGCTAGATGTGAGGCATAGTTATTTTCAAAAGGCCCTGTCTAAGCTGTATGTAAGGGAACGTTCGAATGGGGCGAACGTCTTAAAATTTCAAAAGGACGGAGAAAGGGGTTTAGAATAAAATCGCCACCCGCCTTAGCCAATCAGAAGCCTCTGCTTTTGTAACATATGCAGTGGCTTCCTAACATCAGGGTAAAGGCCGCGTCATACAGAACTCGAATCCACCAGAACCCACCAGAATGAATTCAAAAATTCAAATTTTAGCCACTTCTTCCCGATTCTTGTCTATTCTTGTACGTGTTCTGGTTAGATTCTTGTCTAATCTTGTGATTCGAGTGATGTTTTAGTCGTCACTCGATTAATCGAGTGAGTGAGCAAAAAGTTAGTGCATGCGTTAACTTTCTACGATTTATCGAGTGAAAAAAACGTTAAAAATTATCGAGTTACATTCTAGTCGTATTGTGGTCGCATTATAGTCGCATTCTACCTATTCTGGTCATGTTCTGATGTAATTTTTATAGTTGATGCCGACTCGAATTACTTGAATGTAACTCGATGCCATTCGATAATGACCGGAAGTCAACTGGATGACAAGTTGATTATTCCACTTTAAAATTGAATTTCATTCCATTGAATATGGAATGAGAGTTGAATATAACCCGAATTAAGAAGAATACAACTGGATGCCGACTAGAATATGACTGGTAGTTGACTGCATGCTTGCTTGATGTATCGAGTGTACACTGGATGTCGACTCGAACATGACTAGAAGTACTAGAATACAAGTGGAATCCAACTAGAAGGTAACTGGAATACAACTTACACTTTGTTAACCACTATTAATATTAAAAATGTTAACTTGCAACACATTGTTGTAAATAAGGCAGAGTAATGTTTATGTACTAAAAATTGTATTGCTCATTTTGTAACGATAATATGTTTGACACACAGCTAGGACAGGGGGAGCAGGACCTAGAGGAGCTGTACCGGAAGTGGGAGAGGACCCGCAACATAGGCAGCCCAGCCGTCGGTTCCTCAAGATCTTCCACCAACTGGTGCAGAAGAACCTCACTGACCTGAAGCCTGCACTCATGGAGCAGTATGAGATGGAGGTTATGCGGTACACAAATGCTATGATGGCACACAGCCGGGGGGAAGGACCCATGCCCCATTTCGGCCCCATTCAACACGAGTCCCCCAACCATCCACCTACGACGCGACGAGCACAGACGCCAAACCCCTACATACTCGAAAACCTTTCTGTTGCTGGCCCTTCCTACTACCATGGTGGCAAACAACCACACCAAGCCCTGGCACACCACGAAACTGGAGGAGCTATGGTCCTTCAGTGGGACGTCCGGAGGCCTCGCCCGTGGAGCATGGGAGGGCCGGCAACCTGGTAGACGTTTCACCTGGCTTTGTGGACAGGATCATCGAAACCTTCCACCCATAACATCTCAACCTCTCTACCACACTCTACCTCTTTTTTGTTAATATTTAATTCAATTTATGTGCAATATTTAAATTAAGTATATTTTTATTTGTATGATTGTGTGGTGATTTCTCCTAAATATAATTTTAATCTTGTTGGAATTTTTTAAACTGCCATTATATTTATATAAAAGATGAAACACCTATCCTCCCTTTATATACTCAAAGGTTCCTCATCGAGTCACCTTCTGCCTATTCGAGTCACGTTCCACTTACGTTCGAGTTGCGTTCAACTTAGTTCCACTTATGTTCGACTTAACTTCATGTATTTCTGGTCATGATAGACTGACATTCCGGTCTCATTCTGGTCATTCGAGTTGCATTCGACTTTTGATCGAATAGTCTTCTTTCCACATCCGGTTCCTTCAAGTCACTTACTGGTTAACATCGACTCAAATTTGGGTTACATTCGAGTCCATCGAGTTACGTTAGTTACATTCCGGTCATTGACGGGTCGCATTCTACTCTGAAGTCAGACTCGATTAAGGCCGCGTAAATTCTCGTCAATTCCGGTGAAAAGTTCGATTCCAGTGGGTTCTGGTGGATTCGAGTTCTGTATGACGCGGCCTTAAGTCACTATGGTGTTTGTAAGTTAGGATATCAGCCCCTGATTGGCTGATAGGCTCGATAATTCAGCTGTCTTAGCAGGCAGTCTCCTCTCTCGCGTAGTGTTTTTTCTCATGTGTTTTTATTTTGTCTGTGTTTATAATATTTACGTTAATAGTGTATTTTATGTGACATATTTTATACCATGGTGTTCGGATATCACTCTAGAACATGATTCAATTGTTGAAATTGCTCGTAATTAAAGTATTTAAAATGTAGATATGAAATAATGAAGATATCTTGATATACTAATCATACTCCTATCTATTAGCCAATCAACAGCCTCTATAAAAAATGAGCGGCTTCTCAAGTCCGGCCGTCCTGTTCAGAGAAAAATACGTAATTGAATGAAATGTCAATTTAATTATAAAAGCGTAGTTTAATTTAGATACCACTATTATAAATAGATCATTAGCATACAAAACAAGGTAATTTATATACTATTTATTTTTTGCAACCAGTATTTACCGTGTTGTAATGGTTTTATTTCACAACACCATGTGTTTTTCCTGCTCTCTTATATTAAATATACAATAAAGTAGTGAGCTAAAATATATATGAGATTATTATAATATATATGAAGAATATATAAGAGTAAAACCGCATGTCATAATACTCTATTAACTTCAAGAAAAATCGACAAATAATTTAGAAACCGACACCCTTCTGAGTCTTGTTCACATTTTATTACGATAATTGGCGAATCTAGTGACATCTGGCAAGCTTGTCAACAGATTGAACGCTCCTATTGGTACAGGGTGAATTAATTTAATCAATTTGATCTCATTTGTTCTCTCTTGCAGGTAATTAAACTGCAATTCCCAGTCTACCTATCACATTATATCGCCCTGACCACGTCGTACGATGTACAGTACCTGTAATAACACAATAATTCAATACTATGACACACAAGATTACCGTTAATTAAACACGGATTTTATGTTTGGATTATATTTGAGTTAGGTGAATTACTATAACCATTATGTTATGTGGTTGAAATAACTAGATAATGTTTCAGGAACACTGCAGTATTTCCACACTTATGAACAAGACACTCGTATGCCGTCTTGTTTATAGCACGCTTAATAAGAAATGCAAAACAACGAGCAAGTTTAAATTGGATTAGCATCAAGCATAAAGTGTTATAGTTATCTACATGGAGTCCAGAGACAGAAGTATGATTGTTGGAAAGTTTGTCAGGTTGTTAAGGAAGAAATGTGTCTCATGATGATCAGTGATTCTCTCATTACCTTGTGTGCTCGTGTGTGTGTGTGTGTGTGTGTGTGTGTGTGTGTGTGCAGTTAAACGATGGTAACGAAACTCCATGTTCCAACCATATGCAGAATCATAATGCAGAGTCTCAACAATCTATCATTTGTAATAAACTGTTGGTAGTGGATAATGCCTTTACTTTGATATAAGACATTGTTATAAAGTACTACTTCATTATGATGGACCGTTTATTATATTAATCCATAATCTAGCATGACTACATAAAACCAATAGGCCTACTATAATCCACATTTGATGGATATAATTAACCTTGGGAAACTACATCAATAAAACATTTAATGTGGTTTCGCTATACAGTATTGACGTGGTAGTAACATATAAACAGGGCTTGGGATGAGAATGTTAGTAATTAGATCATTATTGACATGTTTCAAAGGGGTTTCGGTGCTGCTACCTTATATAAGAGTATATTCATATGAGACCTTGTGTATTTCCTAAGTTGAAAATCGTTGACAGTAATTCTGATATTAAATTGTCGGAATAATGTTTAAAGGGTCATAGATGGTTCAGAGGCTAAACTAAATTCAACAAATCATAAACTGCAAATAAAGAATCTCTATTGTAAAAGAGTTGGCTTGTTAACAGCATCTGACCATTAGACTAACTCAACAGTTTTTGATGCAGTAAAATATTGGTGGTGATGGAAGCGTGTGTGTGTGTGTTGATGGGAGGCAGAGAACGGAGTAGGGAGATTTTTGGAGGATAATACAGTTTACGAACTGGTCTGAAATATATGGAGAGGGTGACAACGATATTGAAAACGGGAGGGAGATTTATGGACGATAAGAAGGGACCTAGGAGTGTTAAGGAGGAGGATTATATATACCATATGAGGAGGAGCACTTTATTGACAATGTTTGACAACGTTGTCAATAATGTGTTCCTCCTCATATGGTGTTTATATTCATTCTGCCAACTGTTCAATGTTAAGGAGGAGTTAATGCGACTGATAGACATACACTCTCTACGTCCTATATAGATGATAACCTCACACATCAGATATTCATGTATGCAAGGTGCGTCTTCATGTTCTCAAATTGCTACGAGTAAGGAACACCGCTGGCAATAAGCAGGCGTCATATGATAGTCACACACTTAAGACAATCATTACGAGGCAATATTATTGTCCATGAATGTTCTAGTACTTTAGGTATATATACATACACACACACACACGTTAACCTCTTCCATACCGGCGACGTCTTTTAACTCTTATGCTAGCTATATTTAGATACTGTTGTGCAGTTTAAGAAGGATCTGTGGTAATCAAATTGGTTAAGTGAGATAGTTCGAAGCCTGTTAATTGCTGGAGGCCTGTTTAAAGCTGAATAAAATGGTTTATTAAGAGCCAGAATAATGCTAAAAGGACGGCACCGGTACAGGACGGGTTAATAGTAAAACCATGGTGATATCATAAGGTTTCCTTGTGACTATGGTATATAACTACTCCCCCGCCGCCGCCAACGTTACCAACAAACATCATCATCCTGTCTTGCTCCGACCTCTCTGCTCATAATTGATAAACTCCAAACTCGGTACCAGTCCCATTTCAACTTGTTCGTGTTTCTGTATTTTCCGTTTTTATGAGCCGGGCTGCATGGATGTGTGGAAGAACAAGGAGGTTGTATGTAAGGAGAGTTACACTACATGTCTTACAGTGGATATCAAAATAAGTAATATCTTGAAAGCCTTACTACTGTATTTCACAATGTAATATGTCAATAAGCAAATATTTATTGTAAAGACATGATAGTTAAACCGAAACTATTGTGTTTATAGTAAACATTGTTAACCCTTAATTGGCGGCGCGCAACTTATGTCGTGTGAAATAAATTTGGACTAAGTGGCGGTTCACAAGTTATGTCGTGCGCCATTTTCAGCACGTAATGTTGCTGAGAGAGAGAGCTGAGCGGTGTGAGGAGCCTAGCAACTCTATGACCGTTCACGACCACCGCGGTGGACCAACTGAGGTGACTCCCACCCTTCCCTCCCCTCTCTCACTCGCTACACAGGGAATTATGTAGGGAAATTATCTAATTACAGGGTTTTTGCACTCGTGTTGCACGATCGTTGCAAGAGAACCAGCAGTCGTACAAGGATGGTTCGGGTGTCATTGGAAAGCTCTGTTTACGCCCTTTTAGGGATAGATACTTGTTTTACGCTCTGGGTCTTATTTAGGCATGAAAATGATCACGTAAACAACCCTATTTAGGGTAAAAACACCCCGCTGGGCGCTACGGTCCGCTAGACCGCCTAGCCCGCTAATAAGGTGTTAACCATATGTCAATACACAGTATTTAAATATACATTGCTTTGTATCGTTGGTCTAGTTTCGCCAGCCTTATATTCACGATATCTTGTAATTTATAGTCAATATATATAATTTTAGCAAATAAAGGTTGTTATATTAATAATCATGTTAATGTATGGACAAACGCAAATATAATAGTCAGATACCAAACAGAACTATAAAACTGTATGGGGAAATGTATGTTATTAGCCAACATAATGTTGATATATCTTATAACCCTTTCTGTACCGCCAATATTGTTTTACTTATATTCTAGCTTCATTTAGATTATCTTGTGCAGTTTAAATAGCATCTGTGGTAGTAACAAGGGTTAAGTGAGATAGTTCGAAGCTTGTTAACTGCTGGAGGTCCTCTTTAACCCTTTCACTGTGGGAGCCGTACAAGTACGTTGTGTCAATATATTGCAATTAAAGCCTGTGGAGACGAGTGCAAGTGAGCAGGAGCGCGGCAGGCGAGTCTCGCTCCATGTCTCACAAAATATATGCAGCGTTGCCAAAGGCAAATGTAGCGCGACATTGCTAATCATTAGCGAATATTGCCATTGTCTGTAGTAAAGCTGCGGGTCAACCCCGTGCCCTAAGAAACTCGTTCTGGTGTCATTTTAAAGCTATTTTCTTATAGTTTTTCATTGCATTCAAGCACTTGCTTAAGCAATCAGGAGTGCCTGAATGTGCCGTATTATAGCGGATATATACTTGCACTGATTGGGTTAAACATTCTAAAATCGTCTAATATTAACCAACATAATGTTAAAAGGAAGGCACCGGTACTAAAAGGGTTAATTAGTTCAACATACTGTAATCAAAGATACACAACACAAAGTAAAGGATAACCCCAGGCGTCAGATGTCTATTTAGGGTATTTGTATTATCAAGCTACACTATAATTTACTAGTATGGTGACTTATAATAGAGGTTTGGATGCTAAAAAAAGTAGACAGACAATCATACTCAAATAAAGGGAACAGTGATCTTGTTTTTAGCAAGAGTGCATCACAATAAGAGATCAGAAGAACGCCATGTTTTGTTTACTCTGCATCTTCCACTTTTGGGTCTGGTTACTTAAAATAGATTGTTTACGTAAATTACTTTCAATTGTAATCGATAGCACGGTATATTAAGATTACGCTTTAAAAAGTCTTGCCTTTACGCTCCATTTTTGCAACTCCATAAAACAAGAAATATTCAGTGTTGAATGTATTTTTGCTGGGCGGCTAATTGACACTAACATGTTTTAAATGCAAGTTAAACATAAATGGTATATTAAATGTAATTATATATATGTATATATATATATATATATATATATATATATATGTGAATATAATGATATATATATATATATATATATATATATATATATATATATATATATATATATATAATTCTAATGATTTGGGAGTATTCTAATTAGTTTTTTATACGTCAGGGAAGTCAATGTCTGACTGTAAACTTTGCAACAATTGAACCAACCAGATAAATACAAATGTTGTAATACTTCTACAGAGTAAAGGGTACATCACACAGTCAGGAGTGCGAGCTAGTGGGAGTCTAACAGGAGTCACTAGGAGTCGCTAGAATCACTAGGAGTCATCAATTTTCACCAGGAGCGAGTGGGAGTCTAACAGAAGTCGCTAGGAGTCGCTAGAGTCACTAGGAGTCATCGATTTTCACCGCAAATAGGCCCGCGAGTCCGAATTGTCCCCTACTCCTAGTGACTCTAGCTCGCACTCCTGACTGTACCCTTTAGTGTATAAGCTTTTGTATCTGGTCCAAGTTTGTCAATTATATGATAATGTCCAAGTGAGTCGACAAAGACACTGGGAGGTGAGGAAGATATGGCTGGAACAGTTAGTGGAAAGTTTCAAATAACCTTTTATCGATATTACTGTATTTAGCTCCACTTCTGCGATACCTTACTCTATGTTATCTTAGTTAGCATTAAAACATATAGTATTAGGATGTCTTTTATAGCTTGATTCATATTTTAATAAGACGATTATAATTAGCTTTGGAAATTCCTCTATGAATCAAAGAGGTAATATATATCTTAATTAACCCTATGACTTCCAAAATTCCTTCCTAAACTAAACACTTCTGTCAGATATGGCTTGTGGCTCACCTTGTCTTCCACACATGCATGTCAACCTGTTTCGAGAAAGGCAAAACAGCGAACAAGTTTAAATTGGATTGGCATCGAATGCAAACTTTTGCAATTATCCGAAGAAGTCCAAAGCTGGAGAGAAGTATGGATTGTTGTAAATATTAAATCTATTATTACTAGAGGTAATAATATCCTCGATTTAGTTCTCAGTAATAATGAACAAATGATAAATAATGTAGAGATAGGAGACCAACTAGGAAATAGTGATCATAAATCAATTTATTTTAACATACAATGGACAGGAAAGGCTAAAGAGAATACGACACTTATCCCAGATTTCAGAAAAGCCAATTATGGTGGATTAAGACGAGCCTTAAGAGTCGATCCTATGGTTAAACTATTAAGTGGACCCAGGTGCGCTAATGAACATACTCTCTCTCAGATACCTGTCTTAACTCAGGATAATTTGACAGCTACATATAATAATTTTATTTCTTCACTCCACAATGCGCAAAATAAATATATCCCCAAAAGAAAATTTAGATCAACACAGAACCAACCCAAATGGATGAATAATAGACTATTAGACCTTCTAGGAAAAAAGAGAGGAATATATCGAAAAATAAAGAAAGGCGAAATTCACCTACTTGCTTACTATCAGAATCTATCAAGAGAGGTTAAAAAATGTATAAGGACAGACAAAAGAAATTATGAAATCAGGATAGCCAATGACTCAAAAAATAACCCTAAGGCTTTTTACCAGCTATATAAATATAAAGTTAGAGATAAAATAGGCCCCCTTAAAACTTCGATAGGAGAAATGACAGAAAATTATTTAGAAATGTGCAGTACATTAAATAGTCAGTTTCTATCCGTTTTCACTAATGAAAATTTGGCACAGATTCCAGAAGTCCGTAAGGTATATAGAGATAGTATAGAAAATAGGTTAAGTACGGTTACTATAAGTAGAAATGATGTGCTTAAGGAAATTGACAGACTGAAACCTCAGAAATCGCCTGGTCCCGATGAGGTATATGCCAGAGTATTAAAAGAATGCAGAGATGAGTTAAGTTACCCATTAACATTTCTTTTTAACAATTCATTAGAAACAGGTATAGTTCCAGAAGCTTGGAAACTTGCAAATGTAGTTCCGATTTTCAAAAAAGGTGATAAATCAATAGCATCCAATTACCGTCCCATTAGTCTCACTTCAATCATAGGAAAGCTACTAGAGTCAATTATTGCTAGGAAAATGAGAAACCACTTAGAAACATTTAACTTAATCAATTCTTCTCAGCATGGATTCACACAGGGACGTTCTTGCCTTACTAATTTGCTTAGTTTTTTCTCAGAGGTATATGAAGCAGTAGATAATGACAAGGCATACGATATTATATATTTAGATTTCAGTAAAGCTTTCGACAGAGTCCCTCATGAGAGATTGATGAGAAAGGTTGAGGCACATGGAATAGGTGGGGCGTTGTTGGGATGGATTAGGTCATGGCTAATTGGTAGGAAACAGAGAGTCAGCATAAATGGTACCAAGTCAGAGTGGGGAGCAGTCAAAAGTGGTGTCCCCCAGGGATCGGTATTAGGTCCCCTGTTGTTTCTTATATACATAAATGACCTAGATTTAGGTATAACTAGTAGGATAAGTAAATTCGCAGACGATACTAAAATGGGGAGATCAATTGATTCAGATAGCGATATAGAGTGCCTCCAAAGGGATCTAGATACCTTACATGAATGGTCAGTAAATTGGCAGATGAAGTTTAACATTGACAAATGCAAGGTATTAAAGATAGGGAAGATGCAAACAAATGTTAAATATAAACTAGCTAATTTAGAATTAGAAAATTCAGACTGCGAGAAAGATCTAGGTGTGTTTGTTAGCAATGATTTGAAGCCTAGAAAACAGTGTATAGGCGTTCGTAATAAGGCAAACAGGATTCTTGGGTTCATCTCTAGGAGTGTGAGTAACAGAACTGCTGATGTTATCTTAAAACTTTACTTGTCATTAGTGAGACCCCATATGGATTATGCTGTCCAATTTTGGTGTCCTTATTACAGAATGGACATAGATTCATTGGAGAGAGTACAGCGTAGAATGACAAAAATGATCCATAATATTAGAAATCTTCCGTATGAAGAAAGGTTGAAGAAATTAGGTGTGCATTCGTTAGAGAGACGCAGAGTTAGAGGGGATATGATAGAGGTGTTCAAGTGGGTTAGTGGGATTAACAAAGGGGACATGACAAATGTACTAAAGCTCAGTGATAGCGAAAGAACTCGTACCAATGGTTTCAAATTAGATAAATTTCGTTTCAGAAAAGATATAGGCAAATATTGGTTTGGTAACAGAGTTGTAGATGGGTGGAATGGACTACCAAGTGCTATAGTGGGATCTAAAACTGTAGGGAGCTTTAAGATAAAATTGGATAAGCATATGGACGAGAAGGGTTGGGTGTGAAGGGGGATCAGCCGGGTTGGGCCAATCAGCGCTCTGCAGACCCCATAATCCTGCGTTAATCTCTAACCGTTTTGGTAAGATGATCCTCAGGGTATTAGAGTGTTGAGCCTATAATTGGGCTTTGTAATTGATTTGGGGTTGTGTGGGACAGGGATCTGCCTTGCTTAGGCCAATCGGCTTTCTGCAGACTCCCATTTTCTTATGTTCTTATGTTCTTATGTTGTCAGATCATTTAAAAAGAAATGTGTTTCTCAGTCACCAATGATGCTTACATTGCCTTTGGCTCTTCTTCTTTAATACTTGTGTTATCGTGGGTACGTGTATGCTAGTGTATAAGTGTATGTGTGGCTATTGGTGGATGGATGTCTATGGGGAGTGAAAGTTGGTAATATGGCAAAGGGCATTTGTTATCACCAACCATTTGTATACAGCTATTAGGAGGGAATAATAACGTGAACACAAGGAAATTGAATGCAACAGGGGGTGAACAATTAATTATGTTTAGTTTCAACAGACTTCAGCAGGTTACAGAGCAAGTGTGATGGAAGTTTGCTAAAGATCGATATTAAGTGGCTTCGGTACTTTATAAATATGGTGATTACTGCCAAAAAACAAAAAATATTAATAATATTTTTTGTGCATGCACATGAGACCCTGACACTTAACTCTCAATTTTCTGTTATGAATTTGTAAGGTGCTAAGAGGGACCTTTAATTTCTTGAAAATAATGTTGTCAAGAGGTCAATATCCTGACAACAAAGGACCATTACTACCTCTTTCATAGCTCTTTCCTGGTCCAGTTCCTACCCAAATTTATGATGATGACTAGGATAAAATCTAGATAGACAGACTTTAACTCGACATTTCTCGGACGAAAAATAATGACTTCACTCGAGTATTGTCAATCAAAACTGATATTAATAAGCATGACTCACTTTATTATCAAGGTTGTCTGTGAACTATATAGCTTGACTATACACATTCCCTAATATTGATATGGTAAAATACTTTACTGAACAACATTGGTGTATATATAATATAGTATCAAAAGAGCAGACATCGTTTATGTGCGTTATCAAAATGTGTTATCAAAATATTTGTTCTGCGTTTGCATTCCCGAAATTCCTAACATGCTGAATAGTTGTCGGAACTTTATTGCTTAAATATTGTTATCTAGTTACAGACAATAGCACACTCACTATCGCTCGGTTCGCTGAGGTTTATGTCCATGTTCAAGATCGCCATGGCAATTTACAGCAATTTACAGGCTTGTAAAGCCTCTTAAAGCCTGTAAAATTTAGTGCGAGGGAGCGGGAACGTGGCAGGCCACACGTCCTTCTCCCAGCCAGGCGGCTGCGGCACTGAAGGCTCTGAGTCAGTGTCTCGCGAAATATACAATGCTGCCAAAGGCAAATGTAGCGCAACATTAGCGATAATTGCTCAATTCAGCGAATGTCTACGATAGCGCTGCGGATGAACCCCGCGAGCTACAAAATTTGTTTTGGTGTCATTTTGAAGCTACTTTCTTCTTTTCATCTAGTTTTGGGCTGAATACATTTACTTTCATTCAGACACTTGCCTAATCAATCGGGAGTGCCTGAATGAGCCCTAATAAGGTGGAAATAGGCAGAAATATGCCCGCAGAGAGAGGGTGAATTAGATTATTTTATCTGTCTTCTAGTAGTTGGCTGGGTTGAGAGTTACTGGTAAAATGGTCTACTGGTTGAGTTATCCGGCCAACAGTCTGATCACGTCTGGATCACTCAGGAATGTAAATCAATCCAGAGCCGGGATGAAAGTTGCCCACATTATATTGGCACAGAGGGGGAACTCCTATATCACTATACAACGTATGTTCCTATACAGTATATATATATATATATATATATATATATATACTGTTTATATATATATACCGTATATATATATATATATATATATATACGGTATATACTGTATATGTATACCGGTATATATATATATATATATATATATATATATATATATATATATATATATATATATATATATATATATATATATATATATATATATTGTCCCGCTTCCTAGATATTATTATCTATGACAATTACCCATATCCTTACTCAGGGGAGATGGTAACCGCCGGCCATGTCTCAGAAAACCTTCATAAATCTGAGCGACGTTTGAACCCCAGTCTGCTCGGTTGCAGGCAGGGATGGTATCACTGTGCTAGCCGTGCGGCTAGTGTGTATGTGTGTGTGTGTGAGAGAGAAAGAGGCAAAAGGCAAAGCTACCTGTCATAAGTGTTTCCCCCAATGTTAAAAGAGAAATATAGATTCAAATTCAAGGTACATTACAGTCTATGGAAACACGGAGCTTGAAGCAGTTAAATTTAGTAATAGGATAAGGGAAGACAGACTGAGGGAGCGAGTCCCAGAGCTTACTTGTTGAGTAGAAGAAAGACTGGGAATATTGGTTCCATCTTGGGTTAGAGAATTGGACAGAATAGGGATTTGCATCTGTTGAAAGATGGGGAGATGTAACTATAGAAATTGAGAAAGCTCTTAAAAACCTTGATTATTTTAACAGCGGTAGAAGAGGGAGAGAGATGCAACATTGCGACAAAGGCGAGTTCGATGACGTTATGAACTATACACCCAAAGGTTCCAATATGGTATAATCACCCAGCTCAAGGCCTTGGGTCAGCCAGGCTATGGCTGCTATACAGGAACACCCATAGGACAACCTAACCCATCCTTGCTCATGGGAGATGGTAATAGCTAATTTTGGTTATGAACATAATTCAACACCGAATACTCACGCAAGGAGGCCATAAAGCACCTACCTTCTGATCGCTTTACTATCTCTAATTGGGGCAGATCAAATCTTGTTCTTTCAATGCTTCCAAAACTCAAGTTCTCCATCTGTCTACTCGTAGCTCCTTCCAGATAACTATGACTTACTCTTCAACAACATACAAATCAACCCTTCATCTTCTCTTAATATTCTTGGTGTCTCTTTTTCTTCTGATCTCTCTTGGAAAGATTATATTACCACTCTTACTAAAACAGCTTCCCAAAAGTTGGGTGTGCTCAACCGCCTCCGGGGGTTGTTTTCCCCTGCGCAGCTTCTTGCTTCACAAGTGTTGGGAGGATCCTCTCACACAGCACTTCTAGACAAAGTAGAAAAGAAATCCTTCCATCTCATTAACTCATATCCACTCACATCCACTCACCAATTATCTGCAGTCTCTCTCTCTTCGCCGCAATGTAGCATCTCTCTCACTATTCTACCGCTATTACAATAATCAGTTTTTCTCAGAGCTCTTTCAGTATATACCACTCCCTCTTCAAAGAACACGTAGCACCCGTCTTGCAACACAATCCCTCACTTACTCTGTGCAACTCTCCAATCCAAAAGTGAAACGTTATTCTCAAGCTTTATTCTGTTCAACAGCTGAGCTCTGGAACTCTCTCCCAGAATCAGTCTTTCCCTCATGCTATGAATTTTTGTCTCCCTCACTCACATAGAACAAAATAAAAGAAAAACAGAAACAAAAGTGCAATCTTGGTACCACACGAGGACCTTAAGAAACTTATCGTAACCATATTATACCAAAATTAAATTAAGTCTTAGTCCAGTGTCGTAATTAGGAAAATGTCGTGTTACTAATGTTATCAGCGTGGATTAAGGTCGACGAATAAGGGGGAATGCTGAGGGTGCCTGGTTATAAGAAGATTAACTTCCTTGGAGAGAGAGAGAGTGTGTGTGTGTATGCATATGTGCGTGTGTGTAAGGGAACAGAGATGTACGATAATGAAGGTGATATCAATACCGATACACAATATAAAATGATAAATTGCTATACTAACTAAAGAGTTAATTGATGACAACACTGATAAAACCAACGATGAATAATGTTATAATTATACCTTCAGACAAAGGTTCCTGTTGATATATCTTTACCTTACATTGACATAAGCAAAATGTTTGTATACAAATGAGTGAACGCGAACATGATATTGGCGAACTAATTGATAACTGATAATATGTGTTAAGTGGAACAATAAATTACCTAACAACACGTAAATCAAGTAAACACACTGGTAATGAACACTAGGCACCATTACACTTCAACAATAGTGCCAAGTGAAACAAGCTGAATAAGTAAAAGTGAAAACGTTTACCGCAGCATGACACACTCACAGAGAGAGAGAGAGAGAGAGAGAGAGAGAGAGAGAGAGAGAGAGAGAGAGAGAGAGAGAGAGAGAGAGAGAGAGAGATGAAGTAATATGCATAATAAGACTCTTAACAGCCCTCCTCCTCCTCCTCTTACACAACCACTCTGGCCCTTTTATGGTTATAATACAGAACTTAAATTTGTTAATGCTCCATAAAAACCCATATACTCACTGGTATGTAAACCAAGGTCAAACATGTATTGCATAGAGTTACCAGAAATTGCTCTCTCTCTCTCTCTCTCTCTCTCTCTCTCTCTCTCTCTCTCTCTCTCTCTCTCTCTCTCTCGTGAGAGTGAAGAGCATAATCAAACCTTGAAACCGGTCAATACAAGATTATGGCAGGGTGATGAAGGGTAAAGAGTACAAAGGTGTACAAAGGAGTACAAAGGAAATCAAGCAACAACAGATCTAGTGACCCTTCTAGGCTGCTTGTCCTCCAAAACACTGAGGATCAAGTGTCCAAACAGTGGTTTAGAGTGGGTAAGGGAACATTGGAAAGGGAACTACTGCCCTGGAACTAATGTCCGTGGCAGGACTAGGAAGTTAGTAGGGGACATATGGGTTAGTAACTGAGGGGATGATAAAATAAAGTTATTCATTTACAAACGCAGTCAGTCGTGGGTTTGATGCGAGATATTTGTCTAGGCGGAGTTTAAATGAATCAACGGTGCTGCAGTCTATAACGTCTCGGGGAAGCCCATTCCACAAGTTGACAACTCGATTGAAGAAGAAATTCTTAGATTCGTGTGAGTTAAAAGATTTACCAATAATTTTGCAACCGTTTCCCCGCGTGTAATTAGATTGGTCGATAGTGAAGTACTTACTACAGTTCATATTGTCGATGCCTTTGATGATTTTGAACACTTGAATTAAGTCACCTCTTAATCTGCGCTGGGTTAAAGGAAATAGATTTAATTCTCTAAGATGCTCTTCGTATGGTTTGTTCTTTAGGCTAGGTATCATTTTGGTAACTCTACATTGAACTCGTTCTAGCTTGTTTATGTCTTTTTGGTAATAAGGGCACCAGCATTGAACGCAGTATTCCAGAAGAGGGCGGACTAAGGAATTGTAAAGGGTTAGGATAACGTCTTTGGATTTATGCTCAAATGACCTGCCTATAAAGCCAATTATTTTGTTTGCCTTCTTAACAACTTCTGAACATTGTTGACTCGGTTTTAGGTTACTCGATATTGTTACTCCCAGATCGGTTTCTCTGTTTACATTCTTAAGCTGAGTGCCATTCATCGAATAGTTTTGCTTTCTCATTTAGGTATCCTATATGTAGTACTTTACATTTATCCGCATTGAAACTCATTTGCCAAATTTGGGCCCAATGTGACAATTTATCTAGATTGTGTTGCATATCGTCAACTTGATCTTTTGAGAGTACGCTATTTGCAATTTTTGTATCGTCAGCAAATTTTGAGATTGTACAGGTGAGACCCTCATCTATGTCGTTGATGTAAATTAGAAAGAGAATTGGTCCTAGTACCGATCCCTGGGGTAACCCGCTACTTACATTGGTCCATTTAGATGCCTTACCGTTTATGACTACTCTTTACTTTCTGTCGCTGAGCCAATTTTCTATCCATTTCAACACACCGTCTTGTATTCCATGCGCTTTTAGTTTTAGCAGTAAACGTTTGTGGGGAACTTTGTCAAAGGCCTTTTGAAAATCAAGGTATATAATATCTACAGCTTTACTCTCATCGTAGAGGTTGAGGATATCGTGGAAGAAGTCTAAGAGGTTTGTTAAACAGGAACGTTTTTTACGAAAGCCGTGTTGAGTATCTTTAAGTATGTTATTTTCCTCTAAGTGATTTATGAGTCTGTCTCTTATGACCGTTTCTAGCATTTTACATACAACTGAGGTTAAGCTAATTGGACGATAGTTTCTGGGTAGGGATTTGCTGCCTTTTTTTAATATCGGTGTTATGTTGGCTATCTTCCACTGATCAGGCATAGTTCCAGACTGCAAGGATTTATTGAATAGTAATGTCAGTGGTTTGGAGAGCTCATCCTTAGCTTCCTTTAGAACTCTAGGCGAGATTGTATCCGGTCCAGGCGTTTTATTTACCTTGAGTTTATCTAAACAATTCAATACTTCTCTCTCTGTAACGGTGATATTGCTTAGAACATCTGAATTATCAATCTGAATCGGCGATGGTGTAGGGATATCACTGAGGTCTTCTGTTGTAAAAACTGATGCAAAGAAGGTATTGAGGGCATTACTCATTTGTACTTCGTCTTTGGTGTATTCTCCATTTTCATCGACTAACGGTCCAACAGTTGAAGTAACTACTTTTTTCTTTCTGATATAACTATAGAATTCTTTCGGGTTTGTTTTACTTTGATTCGCAATATGTAACTCTAGGGTCTTTTTACTTTGCTTAATTAACTTTTTTGCTTTGCGTCGTAGCTCTACAAATTTCACCCATTCTTCGTCATTTTGTGAGGATTTTAATCTATCATTAGCAAATTTTTTAGCAAGCAGGCAGTTTGAAATATCTTTATTCCACCATTTGGGCTTTATTATGGCCTGGACGCCGTATTTTCGATGGTATGCAGTCTTGCACTGCTTTCAGGTAAGTGGTTTCGAATAACTTCCAAGATGTATTTATGTCGTTATTGTTAATTAAAAAGCTCCAGTCAGTTTCTTTAAACATAGCTCTAAGTTTATGAAAGTTTGCTTTCTTGAAATTAGGGACTTTTTCGATGCTACTATTTGGTTCGTTACTAGTAAACTTTAAAGTGAAAGTTATCGTACGATGGTCGCTGTTACTGAATTCATCACCAACATTCAAATTCTCTATTAATTCTTCTTTTGTTGAAAGTACAATGTCAAGAACGTTATTACCACGGGTCGGTGTTCGAACAAATTGATAAAGCGAACTCTCTTGCAAGTTCGTATACAAGTCATGTCCGGAGTGTGAAGTAAGAGTATCGCCCCACTTGGTCACAGGTAAATTAAAGTCGCCAATAAATACGGTATCTTGTGAGTTACTTATATCTGCAATTTGTTCATAAATTTCTCGGTCAGTTTGCACTGATTGAGCTGGAGGTCTGTATATTATTGCAAGTATTATTTGTGTACCTTTATTATTCTTTATTAGCACAAAAGATGTGTCTACGTTCACAATTTGAGGTTTTGACAAGAGGGTCGGGTAAAGACTTTCTTTGATATAAAATAAAACACCACCTCCATTTTTATTTATTCGGCTTTTCTCAAACATTACATAATGCTACGAGCGTTTGCATAGAAAACCTTTAAAGTTGCGGTTTTAGAACTCACAGAACGTTCTTTAATCAAATTTTTGGTTCTGGTCAGATCTACATTTACATTCATGGCTGACATCGGTCCTCGGTCGTTATCCCTGGCGGTTTTGAATTTGGGTCGTGTTGGTGGAGCTTTATCCAAATTCGCGGTTCTTGACAGATTAGCATTTAATTCCTTCGCAGGTTGCCGCCCTCGCTGTCTTCGGTCCTCCTTCCTGGTTGTCTTGTGCCGAGTCGATTTCTTCTCCGAAAATCCTCCACCGCATCGTTGAGAAGACGCCCAAAACGTGCTGCTCCCACCTGGTTCAGATGAACTCCATCGTCCGAAAACAAATAGTCATCGTAGTAGAAATTGTCCCAGGTGTCGACGAAGAGGACGTGAGACGAGAGAGTGAAGGAGGAGAACACATGGAAGATTGGTGTACAACAGAGGATATAATAAGCAACTAAGATAGTTGTGGAGAAAACGTAATGAAAAGGGTAAAGGTCACTTGGATATAGAGGGACAGTAAACGAGGTTGGTTAAACATTAACAGGGAGTGCTAGTTAGTGGATTTTGAGAGAGAGAGAGAGAGAGAGAGAGAGAGAGAGAGAGAGCAAATTAATACTATGGAAGATAAAGAATAACTACAATATATATTCAAAACAAACGGGACAGGGTTAAATAACAAGAACAGAACATTGAATATGAAATAGAGGTAATGGCGGAGATCAAAGGTTCTGCAAAAGTTAACCCTTTCAACCATTTCTGACGCAGAGGTTGCCAGATTAGCAAAAAGAAATAGAGTTCTCTCATTCTTATATTTACCTCTCCATAATTAGTTTTCTGCCCACAGCTAACTCAAAGACACTGCAGAGGTTGAAGTAACTAAACTAAAGGTTTCTAAATACCCCTGATGGTAACAAAGGCTTTAACGCCTTACGAGCGGGCCCATCAGTAACTTCTACTAACCGCCAAGCGGGTGGTTTTACCCTAAACGACCTTGTTTCCATGCATAAACAAGAGCCAGAGCGTAATACAATTATGTATCCCTGAAAAGGCGATAATTGAGCTTTCCAATGACACCAGAACCATCCTTCTACGACCACGCGTTCTCTTGCAACGATCGTGCAACCGAAGGGCAAAATCGCTAAAATACGGTAATTTCCTTACATAATTCCCTGTGTAGCGAGGCAGTGAGTGTGGGTGTGTGTGGAGGCGGGCCCAGTTCTGGCGCGGGAGCCGTGCCGAACGGTCACAGCCGACCTACGCTCCTCCCACCGCTCGTCTCTCTCTCAGAGCCAAATATTGCTCAGAATTGCATACCGCCTTAAGTCGGTCCCCGCCACATAGTCCTTTCTTCTCTAGCCCGACTTAAGTCCACCCCCGCCAGACAAGGGTTAAACTTTAAAGTATCCCCAATATGCTCAAAATCGCGTCATATTTCGGAGAGGGTTAATTTAGTGGACAATTTAAGCTATGGTTCCCCAGTGACTCTTTGATGGCTGGAGGGGGATATGTTGGGGGAGAGGACCTGAGGAGCCACAGTTCAGAAGGGGGACTCTAGGAAATAATGGCCAAGGAAATATGTTGTGAAAGGAACACTAAAGGTTGGGAGAACAGAGAAGCTTGGGAGAACAAATGTGGAAGTGCTTTAACCTCTTCTATACCGGTGCCAGCATTTTTATTTTTAGTTTGGCTACTATTAGACGATGTTATGCAGTGTAAAAAGGCCTCCAGCAGTTAACAAGCTTCGAACTATCTCACTTAACCCCTTTTACTACCACGGATCCCTTTTAAACTGCACAAAATAATCTAAATATCACCAGAATAAAACTAAAAAGACGTCACCGGTACAGACGGGGTTAATTAATATATGGAAGAACAAAAGGAATGAAGACGAAGAATAATATCGTCTTACAAATGTTCAGTGTTACCAATTACATAAACTTCTAGTCAAACATTGTCTTGTTTGAACAGACTATATTAAGCAGCTTATGTATCTAATAATTCTGATAGACTCAATTACACACACACAAAAACAAATTAACAATACACAATCACATAATCTTCAAACAAGAAACACGATAGGCA
This sequence comes from Paralithodes platypus, assembly GCA_032716605.1. Lineage (NCBI taxonomy): Eukaryota > Metazoa > Arthropoda > Malacostraca > Decapoda > Lithodidae > Paralithodes > Paralithodes platypus. Next base: position 15,038,859 of record CM064533.1, on the reverse strand, counting down.
TAATAACTGAGCCAACGCGGACGCTGAGAAGATTATCATCCTTAATGGAGGAGGCCACACTAAAGTGTCTCTTAAAACCTGGCATAAAGCTGACACGGACAGTGGGTGAAGATGGTGAGAAAGAGACAGGACAGAGAACAAATAAAAGTAAACACAAGACAGACTACACTGTAATACACATTGATCATATTATAACAACCCATACCACCAATACATTCATTGATCATTCCACCACCGTCATCAATTTAAAATAATGAAGCTTTTCAAATATTGATTCTGAGGGTCTGGTGAGGGATGCGGCAGAGAAGGATCATTTACTACTAGGGAAGAAGGGAGAACTTAATTATGGCAGCATAAGAGGGTGAGTATGGGTTATATGAAGAGATAGACAACGTATATGCGAAGCAGAAACTACTGTTAATTAAGGAGTAGGTATGGTGTTAAGCTATTATCAATACAGCTGACATAATGTGAACTAATTGTAAAAACCCTTCTATGAACATTATATGTGTGCATACATGATAGAACACCACTATATCTTTACGTTAACAAAACCAATACAACTTCACCATAATTATCAGCATGTCCTCACCAACACCATCTTGGTTCCTGAGGCCACCACCAAACACACCACCTTCATTAACTACCCCAGTATAATTACGCTGATAATATATTGATTAACCGAGTTTGGCGGATCGTGGAGTATTAGGTGTTAGTGCTACATAGAGTTTTGACAGGTGAGGAGATGAGGGTAGAGGTGTGGAGGAAGACAGCCAATTAAACGATAGTTGAGGTTGTGATTGAGGAAAATGTGAGATATTTGATGAACTAGGTGAGATAGGAAGGGAATATTATTGGAGGTATGAAGCAACATAGAGGACGAGGGAAGAGCAAGGGTAGAAAATAACAAATAGTAGAGCAAGTTGGACGAAAAACAACCAGGGTAAAAGGATTATAAACAATATACCATAAGTAGACATTAGTAATAAAAAAATAGACAAACAAAAACAGGTCGTAAAGTGTGTCGTAGTTGAAGGTAAATGGTAATATAGTAAAGGTGGCAAGAGATGAGGCAAACAGAAAACCAGGTGACATACAACATATAGGACAGGTGATGAGGGTGGTGATGGCACTAGGGTTGTGTGTTCATTTTACATGTAAGTAAATGGTTGGTACATTCAGATGTCATAGTCTCTAATCCACTCATATAAATTCGTAGACTCTTATGTTTTCATTTATTCAATTATAACTATCTGGATTAACTTTCTTTTCCACAAATAGTATTTCAAGTTTTGAAGTATATGTAAAGAAAGTTATATTCATAAATTCGATTTTTGTTCTATGTGAGTGAGGGAGACAAAAGGCAGACCTGCCTGTAGCGAGTGCCTCCCCCTAAGTTGAAAGAGTGACAGGACCAAAATAAAGGGAGGTTCGAGCCAAAATGCCTGGACACTCGGAGTTTGAAGCAATTTAAGTCATAGGAAGAGGGAAAGACTGATTCTGGGAGAGAGTTCCAGAGCTCAGCTGTTGAATAGAAGTAAAACAGAATAACGTTTCACTCTGGGGTTGGAGAGTTGCACAGGGTAGGGGTGGGATTGTGTTGCAAGACAGTGCTACGTGCTCTACTAAGAGTGGGTGGTATACACTGAGAGCTCTGAGGAACATTGATTATTATAATAGCGGTAGAATAGTGAGAGAGATGCAACATTGTGGCGAAGAGAGAGACTGCAGAGAATTGGTGAGTGGACGTGAGTTGATGAGACGGAAGGCTTTCTTTTCTATTTTGTCTAGAAGTGTTGTGCGAGAGGATCCTCCCCTCACGTGTGAACAAAGATATACTTCTATACATAGAAATAGGTGAAGTCCACGAATATTTATTAGTGGGCTAGAAACTTTGGCATCTGAGGATACATCCAAGTTTAAGGCACAGGCTATAAGGAGTAAAGCTGAACACAGTCATGAAAAACAAATAGAAGAATAATATAAAACTACAGATGACACCCCGAAGGGTGGGTGCCCATCCCTGAAAGGGGTTGAAATAGGGGAGCTATCCCCCCGCCTTTGGCGGCTTTCTAGGGCCTTTCCTAGCTGATGTTAAGAGGATTGGGTTCTAGTCATGTGGTGATGGGCTGGTCTATCAGAGTGAGAACTGAGATCTCTGCCATACCCATAGCTTACTCTGACTGCATACCAATCTAAGCATGTACAATATCCCAACTGCACTATCGGAGGATATGCATAGGTGAAAGGAAATAGTAATTAATGGGGCACTTAACCCTAGGGAAGGCCTCTCGATAAACTACTACTGAACCTGAATGAATTATTGTCTTCTCTCCACTAACCAACTTTACTCCTAAACTCGATTAATGAAATTAACAAACACATGTGGCAGTCCGGGGATTCGAACCTAGGATGCTCACACCGAAAATCAACACACTTATGCATTGCACCACGAAGACAGTTAAAGAAAGTTACACAGGCATACGATTGATTATGCAGTTTCGAATCCTGCATACCAATCTAAGCATGTACAATATCCCAACTGCATTATCGGAGGCTATGCATAAGTGAAAATAAGTAATATCTTGGAAGCCTTAATTTGTCATGAGGTAATAATATGTCACATCTCGCAGCTGTAACAAGCCATATACACTATATAATATATTGAGACAATCAGTTATCATGGAATATTGTACACAATGCCGCCTATAATAACAAAAATTGTCTATACCGAAATAACACACACACACACACGACGTACGCGGCCAAGCGAGCATCGTCAACAATATTGTCACCTTTTCTGACTACCATGATATGAAATCAGTGACCATTGTGAGTTGTGACTCTGGAGGCAGTGCCTCCTTTACTTTAAGAAATGTGTTCGATTACGATTTCTACATTTCGCCCACTATAATATAAAAACAACGCAAATATTTATTGTAAAGACATGATAGTTAAACCGAAAATATTGTGTTTATTGTTAAACATGTGTCAATACATATTAAAATACACACTGCTTTTGTAATGTTGGCTAAGTTTCTCCAGCCATATATTCACGATATCATGTAATTTATAGCCAATATTCATTACCTTTGTGGCATAGCAAATGCAGGTTACTATTTAAATAATCATGTTTATGTATGGATAAACGAAAATATAATCGTCAAATAACAAACACAACTTTAAAACTGCATGGGCAATGTATGTTATTAGCCAACATAGTTTGGATATATCTTATAACCCTTTCTTTACTGCCGACGTCTGTTTACTTATATTCTAGCTATATTTAGATTATTTTGTGAAGCTTAAAAAGGATCTGTGGTTGTAACAGGGGCTAAATGAGATAGTTCGAAGTCTGTTAACTGCTGGAGGCCCTCTTTAAACAGTCTAAAATCGTCTAATAGTAGCCAGAATGATGTTAAAAGAACAGCACTGGTACTAAAAGGGTTAAACATGTCAACATACCACAATCAAAGATACACAACACAAAGTAAAGGTTAACCCCTGGCTTCAGGTGTCTACTTTAAGGTATCCGTATTATCAAGCTACACTATGACTTACTAGTATGGAGACTTGTAATACAGTTAGGAATGATAACACGAAACGGGAAAGTGTTTTTGTTTTTAGCGAGAGAGCATCACAATACGATACCAAAATAACTTTGTGTTTGTATTTTTTGTTTTTCTCTACATCTTCCACTCTTGGGTCTGGTTGTTACTTGGAATATTGTCTTCTTGCTCCTACACAATATCTTTCACATTGCTTGTATTCATCTATGTACGTTTTCAAACTCGACTAAGCTAAATGGTTTACTTTCATTTTTTTAATCAATAGTATATTAAGTTTACTATATAAAAGGTTTGTCTTTATGCCGTATGTTTAAACACCATACAACCAGAAATATTCATAGTTCAATGTATTCTTGCTGGACGGCTAATAGAGGCTGACAGGTTTTTTTCCCCATTGATTTGGGAATATTCTAATTATGTTTATGTAAGTCAGGGAAGTCAACATCTAACTGTGAACTTAACAACAATTGAACCAACCAGATCAATACAGAAGCTGCCAATACTTCTACAAAGTTAGTTTATAAGTGTATTGTATCTGGTCCAAGTTTGTCAATATATATGATAATGTCCAAGAGAGGTCAACAAAGACACTGGGAGGTGAGGAAGATAGTGCTGGAACAGTTACTGGAAAGTTTACAATAACCTTGTATCAATAATACTGTATTAAACTCAATTTCTGCGATACCTTACTCTATGTTATCTTAGTTACTAGTTAGCATTAAAACATTTCATATTAGGACGTCTTTTACAGCTTGATTTATTTTTTATTAAGACGATTATAATTAGCTTGGGAATTTCCTCTGAATCAAAGAGGTAAGATATATCTTAATTAACCCTGACATCCAAAATTCCTTCCTAAACTAAATTAAATTGTATACTGTTAGCCAGACAAAAGGAAGAAAGGCGTCCTCAAATTATATATGGGTCACACAATAGTATTCATTTGAGTGAACACCTGTGGCAGTTACAGGAATAATTGATATATGGTGTACGTCATTTGTCTCTAGTGGTTCATAGCAACATACTAGTGTGTTCTTTTAACCAACAAACAGTGTAAAGAACAGCATCATGCTGAAGGTAAAAACAAATTAACCACAATCCTGGGACCACTTATCCTGTGTTGTCTCTCTCAGCTATGACTAGTTGTATGGCTGGTTGATATCTTACTACAAATATATTTGTAGCCTGGTAACTGCCTAACTTCAGTGTTATCGAATTATTTCTGCTCACAACCTAATTTGACGTAACCATAGCAACTTGAGCAAGTCAAAATGTATGAACTGTTATAGTGAATATGAAGAAGTGCATAAATGGCAATAATAAGTGTACGTAAAACAGCTTGGATAAACACTAATGTATGTCGTCTGATAAAGAGGATTATTGCATAAAGAAAGAAACAGTGACAGGAATGAGATCAATACGGTGGAACTATAAACTGTATAAAGTAGTACAATAACTGTATAGCACACGCTCAGCCCTTATTTGTCACAATGATACTATATATTACAACCAACAATTCCTCTTATTATATTGTCCTCATTAGCCCAAACTATACATTTGTAGTTTAATATTATACTCATTACTGCTGACCGTTATTATATTATCTCCCATGGTTTTTGTTTTTTTAAATACTGTATATACTCTATGCATGTTTATTTACTTTAAGTAATACGGTTAGTGGAATATTTTGGGAAAGGAAAATAATAATGCCATGCGGAGTATCTGTCAATGCCAACCACAGTCGGACGTCTTTAGTCAGATTTATTGCAAAAACACTCAAAAGAAACTAGGACGTATTTACAGAGTTCGTGATTTTTCAATTAACGAGCAGTTAGCTGTATTCGATAAAACTAATGTACGGTGTCAGATGGAATATTGCTCGCCTCTATGAAGTGGTTGTGGAGAAGTGGCTTTTAATGCAAGTTAACACAATTACAAATAGAGCAATACGAATTATTAATGACCCATTAATCACAAATTGATGTAGTGCCATGCATACAAAGAGTTGTTGCATCCCTTGCTTTATTGATGTAGTGCCATGCATACAAAGAGTTGTTGCATCCCTTGCTTTATTATATAGAAACTATTACGGTAATGTCCAGATAAAATTACCTAATTTCTGCCACCCTTTTGTTTTACCCTCCACAGTGCAGAACCTGTTCAGATATTCCCCGTATTTTCCTCAAACCACCTATTAGTGGAACTCACTTCCTCAGAGTGAATTTCCACCTAACCACAGCAGTTTAGATCCAATTGTTACAGACTTTTCATGGAAGGCACAGGGACTTTGTTTTCATTAAATGTGTTTTCCATCCTCCCTTCTATTTCATTACACAAATTATAACATTTCGGCAACACTCTACAAACTTAACATAAGCAAATATACAACATTATCAGAATGGCCGTTTGCAGAGGTCATTATCAATTGGTTATTTGACGAGTTGTTAATGATAGTCCACCACATATTATTTTCATGAAGCACAAATATAAACTATACTATGTATTGCGATACAATATATTTTGTTCTCTGGAAATATCCTTTTTTGGCGTGTGTAATATCAGGTTCGACCAAAATACCCCTGCAAGCCACTGTCTTGAAAACAAGTGTATTTTTCTGTAGTTCCTGTTTGTGTGGGAGAGGATTAAAACAAAATGTTTGGAAAAGATGATGCCGGTAAGACGAAAGAGTTTTAATCGAAAATGTTTAAAGCGTACCAGAAGGGCAACTGGGGAAATTATAGTGTGCGTATTGATTATGTACTGTACAGTTGGTCAAGGATGAAAGTATACAGTTTTTCGTCTGCTATAGCCACACATAGTTTGTCATGTTGGCAGCCCTGGTAGCCATATCTCAGAGCCCGCCCACCTTATACAGGGTGTTTAAAAACGTGTTCCTGGACTTAGTTGTCAGACGGAAATATGAATATATTGCTCTATAATCTTTGACGTGAATATCACTTCGGAGATATTAAACACTTAATGTTATTGATAGATATACAAGAAATGCGAGAGTGAAAACGAAAATCAAAACGTCTACCTATATACGATATTTCAGTGGAATACAGGTCCATTTTCACACGTGGTAATATGTGGCTAATAATGTATGGTGATATCAATGTTGCAGTTGGTTTGCAGGTGTTCTGCTGATAAAAATAAAAAAAAAATAATAATAAATAAAAAAAAAAAAAAAAATCGCAAGTAAAGCCTCATTATGCTTCGAGTACTGACTCATAAAGCAATGGCGCTCGCAAGATGAGTACAATTGCTGGGTCATTACCCTATTGAACACACAGGCTTCCTTACCTCCACGTTTAGGAGTGTATCTAAAGTAGACGAATATGGAGTGGCTATAAAAGATATTACGATATACACTTAACATTATAACATTCATAATAAATAATGAGTAGAAAGAGGAATCTAATAATACTTGTTAATTAATAAGTAGGTAAATATTGATATTTCACATTCATCCCCAAGACTGGATTATGTGATTCAAGGGCAATGAAACGGAGGCGAGCGCCGGTTTGGGCTAGTGGAAAGGCTGTCATGGCTGCCAACATGACAAACCATGTGTGGCTATAGCAGACGAAAAACTGTATACTTTCATCCTTGACCAACTGTACCTTTAACATGTACCGGATAGCTGTATTTATTCACTACATTAAACACCTCATACAAGCATCCTCATACAGTAGCATCCTGAGGGAGAGAGTGAGTAATAAATATATAAACTAGTATAACTAAATAAAACATTTAATGACTAATTATGTGTTACATTAATCTACATAATTATAAGTTTCACATATATTACCGGTAAGTCAAATACATATACCCCGAGTGAGATCCACTATGACCCATGTCAACAATAAGGAAGGAGTGAGACAATATAGTATGGCTGCAGAATTATTGCCTATAATTACTGTATATAAGCTGAGTCTGGGGACACTGGGTCATTATTGTGTTCTTCTCTATAAGTGTTCATAACCAATTGGCAACCAGAGCCAAGCTTTGGGGGAGACAATCATTACAGGCAACCTGCCTTATGTCTACTCAATACACAGAGAGAGGAAACACAAAACAAACAACTAGAGTATGAGAGAGAGAGAGAGCATCGACAACCAATATGCACGGCCTTCTGCAATCAATGTACCAGAAAATGTCGCCATATTTTGTTTCTACTAGACAATACAGATCCTCCGACCAACAATATGTCAGGTATACTGTAGGTTTTACCGCAATATGCTATAATATATAAACGTAAGAGAAATATATGTCAAACGTTATATCCTGGATCAAAATCGAATATATGTTGTTTGTCTATAATATTATATGGTTTGATGTAGTGAGTTAAGGCACTGGTGTCAGAAAGTAATATATTCCCAATTATTGGAATATTGCACCTCTCTCTTTTCTATTATTGTTACACCCCCAATATTCGTCAACATAATATTTATTGTACAGGTCTACTCTGATATTTTATTGATGGAAGCAAAAATAGTATAATGAAATTTAGAGTGTATTATCTTGTTTAACAATTACATAAGAAGGTGAATTAAGTACTAAATAGCAAGGAACGCTCCTAATTAAAAAATACTATTGTCATTGTCATAAATATAATCCCAGAGATGAACAGAACTAGTACAGGGAACTGTACATACTGTGACGCACCCCAGTGCTGTGCAACGCAACCTGATTGTACTCCTTGGTACTCGACTGTACCGCCCGTGATCTGGCTACCGTCAGCCGCAATGTATATTGAGTGTGACAACTTATAACTATGTTCTTTGTATCTCTGCAAAGGTCTCGTCATGTGCTAACCAGTGGTGGGTTTTGTTTTAAGCCATGTCGAGACCTTCCATTTAATATGTAGTATCAATAGAGAAGTTGATAGATAAGACAATGGGAGTTCAGAGAGAGAGAGTGAGTTAGGCTTCAGAGCAAGAGGGTAGCAACGCGCCGCGCTGCCGGCCGGGTGGTTGCCAGACGTATGGACTGGTTGGCAGCCTTGCGCTTATAGCTAGGCGCGATAGGGTTGGTAGTCCATTGTTGCCTGCCTGGGCTGTGCCCATGTTGTCGTACAGCACATTGCCTGGAGGCTGGCTGAGTGTTCTATGATCAGGTTGCCTAGAACCTTTGAGATTCTAACATCCCTTGCTCTCTCCCCCAACTTCTCACGGTTGCACTCTTTCTCTCTGACGACATTACTCTCATTTCATTCTTCTCTCTATTTAAATGCATAACCTTCCCTTGAGGTCCTAAAGGAGTTTCAGCACTCACCTCTCGTATTACTCTTAGGACAAGCATATATTTACATGTATTAGATTTAAGGGGTTAATGTGAACAGCGATCTTCTTGATGAGGATAGTTGGTGAACGTTCTACATGTTCACGATTTATATGCCCTGCTCATCATCCCATTTGTGACTAGACTGGTGCCATGTGTAAGAGCCCGACCATGCCCAGGAGTTGTCTGTAGAGGGACGAGGACTTAGCCTTGATTTGCATACCGAGCCAGGAGCGAGTGTAGCACCCGAGACTACAGCTCGCTCGTAGTGCCGGTATAGTAGAGTAACGTAATTTATCTGTCCTTGTGTTCTCTACAGTCTTCTCCTGGGTTCTCGCTTTCGGTGCTGGGACTCGTTGTTCCTGTGACTTGGCCTGCTAGCTAGAACACATGGGGATGATGAGTGGGATATATCTTTATTTTACTATGCATTGCAGCTCTCTTTAAGTATATATCTATAACACTTTACAATACACATTACTCACACACAAGACAACACTATTAATACTTTCATGTATCAATTAACTGCACTGTCGTTTTGCTGCTGTGTCCGGAGTTCTGTTGCGTAGGGCGCATACGGACTCGGAGGGGAGACAGAGTGAGAGAAGCGAAGTAGCCTATGCGGTAGTAGGCTACCGGCGCAGTACTGTTGCCTGCAACCTTTTAGTTATTCCAAGTATAGATTCATTATTATAATAAGTGACTACTATTTATGTTCCTCCCATGTGTATTATTAGGTATCTACTGGATCATGAACATCTTGTATGCTACATGCTAGTGCATGATAGTAGGGGACAGTTAGTGTAGTGCACACGCTTTCAAGTAGGCGTGTACATTTGTCATTTAGCATTTCACTGTCATACCTTTAGCCTGCTTCTATTCTACATTATTAGAGGCTTAATATTAACGTAGTTTCTTGAGTATTGCATTTCTTTAGTAATAACGTAACCTATAAATGTCTGAGGGAGTTTAGCCTCATAGCCTACCCCTGTTGTACACTTTCGCCGAGTTAAGGTACCTCGTTACCGTAGACGATAACTCTGTAGGGCGTTGGTGCTTTTGTTGTCTGGAGCATATAGTATTTGGGACTGGAATCGAGCGTGTCGTTGTCACTTAAGCCATTTCTGTCCTACGATCAAGAATCCCGAATATGTATTGCCGATCCAGCCGTAACAATACCTACATTATATATTTACGGAGTACCATCACAGTCAACTGGTCCAACCAACTACCCCCTTAATACTAGCAGAGGCGGTCTGTTGGAAACCAAAATATAAAACAGAAGCTCTCGTAGCACACCAGGGTTCTAATTGCGCATGATATCGAAATTGTGTTGAACACAACAAACAAATCCATATACTTCGTATTTGATCCTAGTATTTAGTATGTATAATGGTGTGTTCATGTGTTTATATTTTAACATTATATTATCAACTTTAACGACATTCACAGCCAGAGGTGTATAACCACAGAGTGGATGATAACAATGTAGTGATTATACGATTGAATAGTGATATGATAATACTAGTGATGCATATATTTATATAACATTTATATAACATACTGTACATTAGGCTGTCTTCTCTATTATTGTGTATTATAATATACATCATTTCTGTCACAGGGGTATGGATATACAGTATAATCCTGAACATATAATAATATATTTCGTAGGTATTGTAACTCTGAGTGGCAGACGAAGCGCTCCTTCGCCAGTCACAACTCACAATGGTCACTGATTTCCCTTTTTGGAAACCGAAAAATAAAAAATATAGGATTTGAAAACGTTCACCCTCTCGGGCGCGTACATGTATTTTGGAAGTGTGATTTTTGTCAAAGGTATATTCATTTATTTCACACCATGTTTTCTAATGTATGTTTCTCTCTAATAATCGTAATGATGTATTTACGGTTATTACAGTTATTTGCCATTGACAGTACAGATGTTTATAAATATAATAGATGCAGTTTCTTGCAGCCTACTACTTCATTAGTTGAAGTAAAACTAAATTTCCGAATGTCACCAGGTACCAGTAATTATTTCACCACCGAGGCCTAAATGGCTGGCTACAGGAACGGTATTTCATTTTCCCTCACAACTGAATTACTTTCTGATGAACTAGTGATTAATAATGATGAATGGGACACACACACACACACACACACACACACACACACACATACACACCCACACCTCACAATAGTCATCATAGTCATCATCAGGCAATAATTATATTAGGCTGAAATAAAGGATAATTATCTTTTACATACAATGTTTTCAGGTCATTTACAGTAAGTGGAGGATTTATCTCGCCTTTCCAAGTTGTATTCCTATCGAGTCTATCATTGTAATCTAGTAGTAGTATTTAGCGTATATGCAATATATAACTATGTTTCAAAAACACTTTGGAAAATAAAATTCTTTTAGATTCTAAATTAAATACCTCACCGTCTGAGGAATTTCCAGACTGTTTCCCACAACAATGTAATCTTCACCAAATCTATATCTGTTCTGACACATGAATATAGTTCATCTGTACCCACCCTGATAACGTAACTTTAGTATACCAATATGTTGGTACAAGACACTTTACCCATTACACAAACAAAGAGGAACTTTATTAACATCCAACACGTACATCAACATTGCCTCACGATTATCTCCATGCATAGATAATTTGCATGGTGAATTCTGAGCAGCCTAGACATAGTGTTCCTATATTGAGAAACTAGTATTTGTCTTTGAACGTTCAGCTAATTTCAATTGGCAATAGTAGGTGTTAGTAAAGATGTTTACATATTAATATATCAACCAAGTCATGCCATCAGTCATTATCCAGACAACGTTTATGATTTACCAAAGCTGCTTGGTAATACTACTACTTGACTAGCAGGGGGAAACATAGATACACAAATGAAAACAATCAAGTGTGCTCATTCATACATGGTGTTTCTCTCTCTCTCTCTCTCTCTCTCTCTGAAAGTGGTCCTCGTATTCTGAAGCCAAGCCAGTTGAGATCTATGCTTACGCCTCTGGTAGAAATAAATATAATGCCGCTAAAGCTAGAAGAATTTTGGGCAGAATTTAGCTGACTGAACAAAACTGGATACCAAAAATAAAGAGAACGTTGGAAGGAGCTCTCACACGACAAATTGTATCAAATTCCCCCTATACATTTCAGACTGTACCCATTTTCACCTTTTCCCTTCCCCGTTATCCACATCTCAATTTACTAGCACACATTCAGTAACGCAAACATGGGCGGGTAATTACATTAAAAGTGTTATGTCCCAACCCCTTATACCTTGTTGTTCTTTACCTTCCCCGTTCCCTTCTCTACTTTATCATATTACCCTTCGCACTGAAAAGATTAAAGTTTCTCTCACAATATTACCCGCCTTTTTATTCCCTTCAATGCAATTTATTGAGAGGACGTTATTAAATTAAGGAGCGGTTTTTGGGTAATTTCTTGGGTTTCCTCCCCACGACATTTTGATCAAGACAAAGGTTTCTTTGCTGAAATTATTGATGATATTTACAAGACAATACAGGCACACATTTATAGACATTCGAAAACATATAAACTACAATGAGCACATACATTGTGTAAATAAACTACAATAAACATTATGCGTTGAGTAAACGACCTATGTTGTGTGAAATATTTTGGTGCCATAATGTGTGTGTGACTGTGATTCTTCCTTTTGAAAAGCAATATATTCTTCGGATTTATTGATATTATATTATGTGTGATAATAGAGATAGTAAATTTTTTACCTGTAAGCACATATTTGTATAACACTTGATGTAGACCTGATCTGATTATTACTATACCGGAATTATTATTTTATATTTAGAGCTACGGAAGATCTCTCTCTCTCTCTCTCTCTCTCTCTCTCTCTCTCTCTCTCTCTCTCTCTCTCTCTCTCTCTCTCCTCTCTCTCTCTCTCTCTCTCTCTCTCTCTCTCTCACAAAGAGTTTCTTCACCTATAGTGTGGCAACAGAGTGGAATAAACTACCAGCGAGAGTGGTGGAGAGCGACACAATAAACGCTTTCAAGGGAAGGCTTGACCTCAATCTACAGAGGTCATATGAAAAAAAAAAAAACACAAAAAAAAATGTATGTGTATGTGTGTGCACTGTACAGTATGTATATATATACTGTATATATATGTATGTATGTGTGTATGTATGTATGTGTAAATGTGTGTGTGTGTGTGTGTGTGTATGTGTGTGTGTGTGTGTATGTGTATGTACCTTGCAAATATGTACCTTGCAAATTGCAAATAGCGTACTCTCAAAAGAACAAGTTGACGATATGCAACACAATCTAGATAAATTGTCATGTTGGGCCCAAATTTGGCAAATGAGTTTCAATGCGGATAAATGTAAAGTACTACATATCGGATACCTAAATGAGAAAGCAAACTATTCGATGAATGGCACTCAGCTTAAGAATGTAAACAGAGAAACCGATCTGGGAGTAACAATATCGAGTAACCTAAAACCGAGTCAACAATGTTCAGAAGTTGTTAAGAAGGCAAACAAAATAATTGGCTTTATAGGCAGGTCATTTGAGCATAAATCCAAAGAAGTTATCCTAACCCTTTACAATTCCTTAGTCCGCCCTCTTCTGGAATACTGCGTTCAATCCTGGTGCCCTTATTACCGAAAAGATATAAACAAGCTAGAACGAGTTCAACGTAGAGTTACCAAAATGATACCTAGCCTAAAGAACAAACCATACGAAGAGCGTCTTAGAGAATTAAATCAATTTCCTTTAACCCAGCGCAGATTAAGAGGTGACTTAATTCAAGTGTTCAAAATCATCAAAGGCATCGACAATATGAACTGTAGTAAGTACTTCACTATCGACCAATCTAATTACACGTGGGGAAACGGTTGCAAAATTATTGGTAAATCTTTTAACTCACACGAATCTAAGAATTTCTTCTTCAATCGAGTTGTCAACTTGTGGAATGGGCTTCCCCGAAACGTTATAGACTGCAGCACCGTTGATTCATTTAAACTCCGCCTAGACAAATATCTCGCTTCAAACCCGCGACTAACTGCGTTTGTAAATGAATAACTTTATTTTATCCCCCCCTCAGTTACTAACCCATCTGTCCCCTACTAACTTCCTAATCCTGCCACGGACATTAGTTCCAGGGCAGTAATTCCCTTTCCAATGTTCCCTTACCCACTCTAAACCACTGTTTGGACACTTGATCCTCAGTGTTTTGGAGGACAAGCAACCTAGAAGGGTCACTAGATCTGTTGTTGCTTGATTTCCTTTGTACCGGTGTATATATATATATATATATATATATATATATACATATTTAGTTTGTAAGGCCAGACTGCCTAGTAAGGACCTTGAGGTCTGTGTGGTCTGTGTATCTATGTAGCTCTATGTAGCTCTCTGTGTCCATGTGTGTGAGTGAAGATAGTTGTAAGGCTGGAAGTATCAGAAGCTCACGGGAGCTTAACACCGGATCAGTCCTAGGGGAGAAATGCTCTGACGAAAAGAGATATATAAGGTTTAGGAGGCTGGAATGGTGGATGTTGGAATAAATACCAGTTGTTTGTGTAAGTTGATTGGTTGATAATATTGGTTGGTATTATACAGATGACAGAGTTGTTGATGGTTAACTAAAATGGTTGTGTTATTGTTTCCTTCATCATACATTACCTTCCACTCCCACCCTCCACTACTTTATGTCCACAAATCATAAATTATTTTGTTTTGTTTTCTATTTGAATGAGGGAGACAACAGGCAGAACTGCCTGTGGCGAGTGCCACCTCAAGAGTTGAAAGAGTGACAGGGCCAAAATCAAGGGAAGTTCGAGCCAAAATGCCTGGACACACGGAGTTTGAAGAAATTTAAGTCATAGGAAAAGGGAAGGACTGATTCTGGAAGTGAGTTCCAGAGCTCAGCTGTTGGGTTGGAGAGTTGCACATAGTAGGGGTGGGATTGTGTTGCAAGACGGGTGCTACATGATCTACGAAGAGGGGGTGGTATACACAGAGAGCTCTGAGGATCACTGATTATTGTAATAGCGGTAGAATAGTGAGAGAGATACAACATTGCGGCGAAGAGAGAGACTGCAGATAATTGGTAAGTGGACGTGAGTTAATGAGACACAAGGCTTTCTTTTCTACATTGTCTAAAAGTGCTGTGTGAGAGGAATCTCCTCACACGTGTTAACAATACTCAATACATTGACACACTGTGCTCCTGTACATAACAAGAAGCTGCGCAGGGGTAAAGAACCCCTGGAGTCGGTTGAGCACACCCAGCTTCTGGGAAGCTGTTTTTGCAAGAGTGGGAATATGATTCGTCCAAGAGAGATCAGAAGAAAAAGAGACCGATAATATTAAGAGAAGATGAATGGTTAATTTGTATGTTGTTGAAGAGTATGTCATAGTTTTATGGAAGGGGACGACGAGTAAACAGATGGAGAAATTTAGTTTTAGAAGCATTGAAAGTAACAAGGTTTTCTCTGCCCCTAATAGAGATAGTAGAGAGATGAGAAGATAGGTGTTTTATGGCCTCCTTATGGGAGTCATGGAGTTCCTGATGTGTAGCCTATGATGTTATGGAACGATAGTTGAATAGTCTAATGTAGAGTCTCTCTCTCTCTCTCTCTCTCTCTCTCTCTCTCTCTCTCTCTCTCTCTCTCTCTCTCTCTGTATGTACATGTGTGTGGTAGTGAAGATGGTTGTAAGCAGGTTCGGAGTGGCTTACGGGAGCTTAACCCAGGCTCAGTCCAGGATGAGAAATACTCTGACGAAAAGAGAGAACTAAGATAGGAGGCTGGTATGGTGGATGTTGGAAAGTATACCAGTTGGTGTAAGTTGTGTGGTTGATAGTGTGGTTGGTATTATACAGAGGACCGAGTTGTTGTTGGTGTGTTAACATACGTCAACTATAATGATTGGGTTATTCCTTCCTTCATCATACATTACCCACACACACACAATTCACAAACCGTATGTTGAAAATAACAACATAACAAAATTGATTGGAGCAGGAAATTCGTTGATGCCTTCCCTACTCGTTAACAGGTGAAACAGAAGACTCTCTTTATCTTTGGTTGTTTATAACAGAGTGTGAATGTTGAGAGGAAGGCAATGATACCCTTCCTACCTGTTACTAAAGACGACGAATATTTTTGGTGGGATGCACAATCTCCATAAACTATTGCTATGAATATAAAATCATTCTGAGGCAACTCTATCAGCAGCTGGGATAAAGTATGGTGTATCTTACTCTCGTACAAGATATTAGTATGTAGTTGTTCATAGAGTGTGACTCTTTATATATGTTGTAGCTTACACAATCCAAGTTGGTCGTTTAAATATTCAATGGTAATAATTTAATTGAGTTATAGTAAAAGCATAATTACTGTACATACTGTATTCATTCATGGTAGTAACAGAAAACTACATGACAAAACAGTTCATAATGTAAACCTTGTTGATGTGTGGAGTAGGGTTGTGGTTTATTGAAGCCCAGTGATAATTCATTATCAGCCGCATACAACAGTGCAAAACCTGATTCGGTAATTGATGAAATAGACCGATTATAATTAGTTTTGTTTGTATTTTTGTTTTAAATTGATACCGACAAAATATTGAATGAAACTTATCTATCATCTACGAAATACATAAAGTGTAGGCCTATTAATCAATATTGTTCAATACGATTTACATCAGCAAAGCGTTAGAAATGGAAATTATGGAAACAATGTTGCAATTTACACTACGACTGTCACTGCAGTGCATATGCCCTTGAAAAAATAGTATAATACTTCCATAACTATTATTAATATAATTAACCTCATTCACATCTCCCCGTCTCTACTCCCACAAGCATGGCTGTTTAACCCCTTTTGTACCGGCGACGTCCTTTTGTTTTTATTTCATCTATATTTTGGACGCTTTTTGAAGCTTAGGAAGGATACATCCTGGCATGACAATTACACAATTAAAGATGAAATATGCATACAGGAAGTTAAGAATATATAGATACACCTAATGGTCCGGTTATTAAAGATGAAATATGCATACAGGAAGTTAAGAATATATAGATACACCTAATGGTCCGGTTATTAAAGATGAAATATGCATACAGGAAGTTAAGAATATAGATACACCTAATGGTCCGGTTATTAAGATGAAATATGCATACAGGAAGTTAAATATATAGATACACCTAATGGTCCGGTTATTAAAGATGAAATATGCATACAGGAAGTTAAGAATATATAGATACACCTAATGGTCCGGTTATTAAAGATGAAATATGCATACAGGAAGTTAAGAATATATAGATACACCTAATGGTCCGGTTATTAAAGATGAAATATGCATACAGGAAGTTAAGAATATATAGATACACCTAATGGTCCGGTTATTCAAAGGTTATTTACAATATTTGTATTTGTAACTTTGTTTGTATCGATCGACCCCCATAATTCCCTGCCTTTCAACACAACCTATGGTGGCCAAACTGCGGCCAACTGACTAAGGTGCTGCAGCTTGTTTATGGTACACAGTAATATATTGTGGTTGGTGGTGAGACACAGATATGGATCCTGAATCTTGTTTTATGTATAGTGTATTGCTATTTTGAAGTTGAACGTACTTGCATTTAATTTACTGTTTAGCTTTTAGGATTATTGCCACATGGTTCTAAAATAACTTTCCAAATATCTACAATTATTGATAACATTCTCCTTTCTTCTAATTTACCAAAAATCGGTTTGTTGAGAATGTTTACATTTTAATTTATAATGGAAAACCAACATATACAAACAAATTATAACTGCATGATATGACATATTTGAGATTCAATACGATATACGAACACGATTTAGAAGAAAAAACTAAAACATTTAGGCTAAAGAAATGCAAATAATGCCTATACTGAACTCAATTTAGGTCGCTGGCAATCCTAAAACCAGCTATAAAATAGGAGATTTAGTTGTAGGTTCCCTATTATATATATATAGCCGGTCACATTATCCAGATAGGGGCAGGAGGCTAGGAATCCTCCTCCCCTTGTAAAATGTTCCTACTAGACGAGACAGAGAAATAGGCGAGTGAACACTTGGAACTTTTAATGTGTTTCTGTTCTATCTCTGTCTCGATTCGGCCACCCCCAGCTATGGAGTATGTGCCTGAGTACATACATACATACATACATACCATAAATCACACCAACTTTATCCTCGGGCCCAGACTCCAGGCACAATATATAAGGGGGAAACATCTTAAATGTTACAACGTTTGGGAAGTTTAATGGAATTGTTGTGCGGATTTCACAAGGGACTGATACAGGGTGATGGCCTCAACAGGTACACCATTTACCACCATCTTCCTTATAATACACACACACACATTGTATTCAATAAAATGGCTTCGTTGTCTCTCTCCCATAGTGTATATATTGATTAGCTTAATGTGTACTCTCTCGGTAACACAACTACTGTAATTTCATTCTTCTTTATTTTGTGAATTGGTAACTACAAACTAGAATTCACCTGAGCAAAAAGCAAAATACGATAATAAGGACATTAACCCTTAATTAGCGGCTCACCACATAAGTCGTATTTAATAAAGCTGGACTATGTGGCGGCGCTCGACATAGGTCGAGTGGCAATTTCAGCACGTAATGTTGCTGAGAGAGAGAGACAAGTGGTGGCAGGAGACTAGCGAGCGTATGACTGCTCCAGACCACCGCGGCGAACCTTCTGACACGAATCTCAGCTCCCTCCTCCCTCTCTCACTCGCTACATACTGAATTATATGGGGAAAGTACCGAATTACATGCTTTTTGCACTCGCGTTGCACGGTTATTGCAAGAAAACTAGCCATCATAAAAGGATCGTTATGGTGTCATTGGAAAGCTCTGTTTATGCCCTTTCAGGGATAGGTACTTGTTTTACGTTCTGGGTCTTATTTAGGCATGAAAATGATCACGTAAACAGCCCTATTTTGGCTAAAAACACCCCGCTGGGCGGTACATATAAATAAACCGCATAGGCCGCTCTTAAGGTGTTAATATATATAACATGGCTCGTTCATGTGGTTATAGGCTAACACTGCATTTGGTACAGCACTGTGATAAGCTGCTGCAAACAATCGAATTAAACAGAGTTTTAAGATGTGGAATTAATCGATCTCGATCTAACTCTTAACCGACGGGGATGTTTGTAGCTTCTACTACCTGCCAGGCGGGCATATTTACCCTAAACGAGCTCCATGCTCTTTTTCATGCATAAACAAGAGCCAGAGCGTAATACAATTATGTATCCGTCAACAGGGCGATAATAGAGCTTTCCAATGACACCTGAATCATCCTTGTACGACCATGGGTTATCCTGTAGCGATCGCACAACACGAGGGGAAAAACCCTAAAATACTGTAATTTCCTGAGTTTTTTCCTGGTCTCGCGAAGCCGTGGGTGTAGAATGTTGCAGAGGTAGTGTCAGTCACGGCACTGGGTCCGTGCCGAACGGTCAGAGCCAGCCTATCGTCCTCCCAATGCGTGGACTCTCTCTCTCAGAGCCGATAATGTGCTCAACATCCCTTCCAACATATGTCGGGCACCGCAGGGGTGGCCATTATTCTCTCAGCCAACATATGTCGGGCCCCGCGTCTTGAGGGTTAATCCTGTGTTATTAATACGGATAAACCTCTGTGTTCGTTTCAGGATCGAGTAATCCCAATCCTGGGTTTAAACCTGCCCCAAAATCCGAGGTTAAAACCACTGTTCTGAATTCGGGCCCTATTGTTAACAGATTGTGCATCACCATTATTGAGGACTATTAAGGAGGAAGGTTGGTGGATTGGTGAACGGCTCAGGACTATTTATACATTAGAGCTTTACCTAGACACATCTTTACTATCGTTTTATACTTGTAACTTGATTGAATTAACCAAAAAAACAAACACTAATTAAAAACAAAATAATAAACAACCCTTTCCCAGCAACATGATTAATGAACTAATTGGTTCTCATGTTTTAAGCTCGACTGGAAATTCAGGAACATTAACTCGTGAAAATCCCTGGAATGTGAAATTAGGAATCAACGTGTTGTCCGCTAAAATTCTTCTTCGAGGAGATAACTGCTCTTAATTGGCTAGAAAGGAAAATCATTAAAGGTAGTTATGGCAATTGGAATCTGACAATATTCACGTCATCAAACGATAATTATCTGGCTTAATTATCCAGGTTAACCCTTGGAGTACTATAAGTCCTCCTCCAGCAAGGGTCACGTGATCACTTATAATGGTGAATTGTATCAATATCTGGGAAGTGCTATTAAGTTAATACAAACCTTTTTAGATATGTATGTTTAGTACTAGTATAATATTTGACTAAACTAAAATATATATGACGTATGCCAGAGTATACATTCAGTCTGACGTTTCTGCAGCTTAGTTTATACATATTGTGTATAATGTATCATGTTTTATAGTATATATAATTATATAATTATAGTATATAGTATGTATATACTAGAAACTAAATGTTGTGAGATTGTAAGACAAAGTGAAGCCATAAAATACAGCAGCTGCTTCTTCCTTCCTGCTGAGTCTTAACAGACCCTCCTGGAAAGTTATGCTAAGTTAGTGTTTTTCGATATTGAACCAATCATTCATAGTAAGCGCATTATATTAGACACCTTTCCTTAAAACGTTAAGTAATAGCTAATATTATATATTTGCTCTGACGGGTCTCGGATAATTTGCGAAATCTATTTAGGAACAGATAAGGAATGACATGCAATGTAATATGTAGATATATCAAACATGTAAAACACATACATAATATGGGAATAAATGCGTGAATACAAAAATGTTAATGATAGATCAGAAAAAGAGGTATTATCACACCTCTGACATAAGAGGTAATTAAGAGTATAATTACCTTGTCTTATACCTTTCAACAGTTATTCTGTTATTTCAGAGTAGGTTATTAGCACTCAATAATTTAGTAAACAATGGGCAAAGAAAGCAATGGGTGATCAAATTGGTACTCCAAAGGGAAGATATTCATTTTAGGAATAACCAATGTAAAGGTTCAACACTGAGTAACTCCCTCCCAATATAATTTATGAACATTCAGCCAACATGGAATTTACCTAATGTGCTTCCTATCCACCCATTATAAAAGGCACGTTCTTTCTGTTTGCTCACAAACCACTCCCTCAGTTTTCAAGATGGAGAGCCCATTTTTGTTTTCTATATTCCAACTACTCCCTCTCTGGCAAAGGCTGATAGCCTTTACACTCTACTGCTGAACACGGAGAGGCCCGTGAGGTCTTGCTCCAGTCTAGGGAGTGAGATATGCGAAGCTTCACGGCTCGAAGCAACTCCATCTCTGAAGCTGCTCCGCCTCTGCGCCTCACAGTCTCATCCCCCAGGCTCGGACCCTCACTCTCAGAATGCCACCTATTGAGCAATCAACTCACTAGGCATTGCCCCCCTGTAGCATATTTTTGTTGAATATGGGAATATTCATACAATGCTATTTAATCAGGGAACAATGAGGGTATTTTTTTTGCATTTCGGTGTGCTGTTGTAATACACTGATACTAGGTACAGCACAAATTCCATCCCAATAATATCTTCCTATTGACATATTGGGATTCGAACCCGGTTCTATTGGATTACCAGTCCAGTGGCAAGACCACTCCACCACACCTCCCCTATGGCATCCCTTACTTGGCATGCATACTAAGGAGGAGCCAGAATAAGTTTTATGGGGGGAGCCTAGTTTTCAAGATGGAGAGCCCATTCTTGGCATGCATACTGGGTTTTAAGGAAATTGTTTTTGTCACCTCACCCCCCGGGGGGAGGGGGGCGGAACACCCCCCCACCCCCCCCACCCCCCCCTTCCTCCCCCTTCTCCAAGATAGACAGCCTATACTTCGATTTTCCCCGGACAATGCCGGGTAATTCAGCTAGTAATAATATATTATTGCCTCTGTCTGCTTCGTTCTAAAAGTACCGTATAAGACAAAAATTTGCGATTCGCATATCACAACCAGATATCAAATACCTAAACCATATGCATCTGCCCTAGACCGACGAACCTCCACACCTTATTTACCAGTTCTACACTATAATGCCACCAGACTAATCCTACCAGACACACATCTCAGACCAATTGGTATCTGTCTCTTCAATAGTCAGCTCACACGGCCGTGATATAATTGGTTGACCTCAGCAAATACCCGTCAAACCAAGCCAGCTGAGATCCATGTTTAAAACTTTTGCATAAATGTATATAATGTCGCTAAAGTTGGAATATTTTTGTGCAAGAATTTGGATAACTGGACAAAAATGTGGTTATCAAAAGTAAAGAGAACATTTTACGCAGCTCTCACACGGGGTTCCAGGCAGTGTTTAAACTTTACAAAGGCACCATGATTATAATGAAAGATGATATCGGCTCAAAAATCGTGTAGCACACTAATATTGTGTCTGGTTTAATCAGGAACAATATTTATGCAATACCTGGGCAAAAACTGTAAATTAAAAGAAAAAGTTCAGGTGTGATCAACATATATGTAACTTACACTTAATACCCTTGGTCTTTCCTTGCAAATATCAACCATTACCTCCTCCATATATTACAGGTTGTCTCCCAGCCTCTTACTATACTATGTTGGCACCTTAACTCCTACTTAACAACAGCTGGTGTACCGTCGTAAATTGTCTGGTCTGGGGACGTACACACGGGCATCCTCTTCCGTTATATTGGAATATTGTAATATGATCGTGGAAGGTGAATACGGTATTCGTTATATCTAATGTATTACATATGTTTTGGTGTTACTTTATTGTGAAGGCGTGCACAAATGTGCGTCTGTTTGTGTATATCTTTGTTATGTATTTTTGTTGGGGGGCCATATCCTGTATACTTCCTCATTCAAGATATCACCAAGCATCAAAGCATCTCTTAAATAAGGATCAAGAGCATGATTATGACTTTGATTTTCATTTCCCTTTTCATGACCCTTGCCTCTTCTCCTGTAGGATCTCTACTCTTGCAACAACTGATACATTATTTTGGATTATTTAAGTAGTGTTTAAGCAATCATTTGACCAGCTAGATAAGCATAACACTGTACTCTATATCACATACCCATATATGCATTACTTGCAAGTATTTACTTATTTTATTTGCATTCTATCTTCTCTGCTTATTAAGAATTGCAAATCAATATATGTTTTTGGAATTCTGAAATTGCAGGCTTACATAGAATGTACATTATCCGTTGTGTCTAAGTTCCAAAACTGGTGAGGTCATGTTTTAATTGTTTGTGTTAAAGAAAGTATCAAGGCCTATTTCAAACCAGCTAAGAAATTATATTATATTACTGCCTAAGATATAAATCTGGTTAAGAAACAACAATATACCAGAACTTGGAAGAGCAGGGATAGCACACGAGAGAAGGGGAGGAAAGAGTAAAGCTGAAGGTTGGAGAACATAATATGTAAAGTGAAGCAAGGGTGAGACAGAAGCGGAGGGAAGGGTTATATAATAACAACAATACAAAGTGATCCATAACACAAGGCTAGTGTCCTAGTTAAATGCAATGAATCTTTAATGTTATCAATGTATTGATCTGAATAATATCGGCATTCCGTGTCGCATTGTATATTATGTAAATTATAGTGTTGTTAATAATAGTTACAATATATTAAACATTTAAGTCGATAATAACCGGATGTTGGTGAAAGGCAGGTACACAATTCAGTAATGTCTTGCAAGGTATATTTCTGTGGCTAAGCCAAAAGATAAGATACGTTACTGATATACCTTTAATAGTAAAGCGTACACTGAGAACGTCTTCATTCCGTAGTGGTGTTATAAGTAGGCCTTAACGTTCCTGTTCGGATAGAAACACACGGTAAAGTTTATGTTAATAAGAAAACCTTATATTATCCAGAAGGAAACATAGGACAAATATTTCGAGGATATTGCAGACCTAATATTTGACAATGATAATATGTTTTCAAGATGTAGAGAGTCTGGAGGCTGTTGGGGATGGACAACAAATGTCTTAATTAACCTAAACAAATAATTCTTCATCCCGCCGGCACCAACAAAATACCGTACTGCGATGGCTATAAATATACCTGCTCCACTCAGGTAAGTGTAATGAAGGATTATCATATAGGATTGGTTAAGTGTAAACTAAATTAAACAATACAAAAACACGATAGAATCTTCAAAAAAGAAACACGATAGGCATACAGAATAACTGATAGACCAGTCAAAGTAGGGCTGGACTTAGAACAAATTGTAATAGAAGGTTTTTTGGCTTTAACTTGTTTATTAGGTCCCTCTGATGAACATATAAAAAGTCTCCAACTTTTGGACACCGGGAAAGTGGTTAATTTACAGCCAAAAAACCTTACAGCCAAAAAACCTTCTATTGCAATTTGTTCTAGGTCAAGCCCTACCTTTACTGCACATTATTGTCTATTACATTTTGCCTAGGCCTATACTAATCCCATCATCTTGTTTCTTGTTTCATGCAAGGACTTCCAGGAGGCTGCAGATCTTTTGGATAAGCTGTTGCGTGAAGACGTTTCACCGGATGAAGTCTGCAGTAAAGACGTTTTCAACAGAATTTCTGAAAAACTTAAAGCTGAGAAGAGCTCCTTAGCAGAGCATAAGATGGGAAAGCTATGGATTCAATACATGGACATGATTGACCTGCTGCGTCGCTTCCTGAGGGCACTGAGAATGGGCGATTTCCTACTGTACCTCGAACACTCCAGGAGATGTTGCCGTACTTTGCAGCGTGTGGTCATAACAATTATGCCAAGTCAGCCCATGTGTACATTCAAGACATGATTGAACTTGAGCAGCTCAACCCAGACATGTTCTGTCAATTGAACTCCGGTCTATTTGTGATCCGCCGAAGTGATCGGCTGTGGGCAGGACTGCCAAGCGACTTGGTTATAGAGCAGGTTTTGATGCACTCTTTGAAAACGAATGGTGGATTGACACGTGGTAGGGGCAGGGAGGAAACGCAACGCCTGCGCTGGTTACTTGCTATGCCAGCCTGCGCTGAGGTGAGTGAAGTTATGCAAGAACTGACAGGGAAGCATTTCCACACCTCTGAGCAGCACAAAGAAATGACTGAAGCAAGGCGTGAACGAGATAGGAAGGACACAGAGAAGGTTCTCGCATTCTTCAAGGATTATGATCCATTTCAAGAATCAAATGAACTCAGGAATATTGCCAACGGTGTGACAGGACCAGCCTCGGCCAATCCTCATTTACTGTATGAGGTTGGTATGAACATTGTGCAGAAGATGGAAGGTAGCAATGCTTTTGACTTTTCATTTAGGAAGAAAGATCAAGTTGAGTCGTTGGGTGCAAAGGTTACAATCAGTGCTGAAAAAGTACCAATCGACCCACAGCTCCTTTTCCAGAGGCTCCTCATCTTTGCTAATAACAGGGACTTAGGTGTTGAAGAGGTCTTTGCGTATGAGTTGTCTAGCTACCCTACTGCTCTGTTCGATAAGTGGGGGAGGCTCAGGGAAGCCAATAAACCACAGCTAGGAGATGAGATAGCTGCTGTTGTTCCCAGTCGTCATTGGAATCATTTGAGGAAGAAAGGACTGTGACCCATGTTCTGGATGGTGGTTCCTTATTGCAAAGGATTCCATGGAAGAAGGGTGACACATTTGAGGACATTGCAAGCATGTACATGAAGCATGTTTCCAAAAACTTTCTCAACCCGGTGGTTGTATTCGACGGTTATAAATCAGGACCTACTACCAAGGACATGACACACAATCGACGATCAAAAGGAGTCTTTGGTCAAAAGGTGATGTTCACTCCAACCATGCCCCTTCGGTCAAAAAAGGAAAACTTCTTGTCAAACTCGGACAATAAGCAAAACTTCATTGACTTATTGTGTGAAACATTCAAGGCAAATGGAATTGACTGTGTCAATGCGCCAGCAGATGCAGATGTCATGATTGCGAAGAAGGGAATTGAGCATGCAAGGGAAACCGTGACATATGTGATAGGTGAGGACACAGACTTGTTGGTGCTGTTGTGTCATTATGCGGAACGAGGGATGAATGATTTGTACTTCAAGTCGAGCAAGGAGGATTGGAAGTGTTGGCATATTAACTCAGTAGCAGAAGCTCTCGGTGAAAGCATCTGTCGTGTCCTGCCAGTTGTCCATGCACTCTGTGGATGTGACACAACCTCACGACTGTATGGTATTGGTAAAGGGGCTGCCTTGAGGAAAGTGAGGGAAGACAACGGTTTCTTGAAATGTATAGAAGCATTCTGTTGCCAAAGTGGAAGTAAAGACGCGATATCATCAGCTGGTGAAAAGGCCTTGGTTTATTTGTACGGGGGAAAAGGAAATGACACCCTTGACGGACTGCGAAAGACAAAGTTTTGCAACAAGGTGGCAAAAAAGTTCAACTACCGTTGAAGTTCACAGCCTTCCCCCAACAACCGATGCAGCCAAATACCACTCGTTCCGAGTTTATTGTCAGGTCCAGGAATGGATGGGGAACTGTGTGGACCCGAGAAATGGGGCTGGTGTCTGCGGAAGGGACAGCTTGAACCGAAGACGATGGATTCGCCAGTGGCTCCTGATTCACTACTGAAATTGGTCAGATGTCAGTGTAAGGGCAACTGTGACACTCAACGCTGTAGTTGCAAACGGAATGAGCTTGAATGTTCCAGTGCATGTGGTCAATGTAAAGGACTCTGTCAAAATAGCAACTTTGATGCAAGCACCGATGATCCAAGTGAATACGAACTCCTATCATGAATTACATAATTGGCTCTGAATGACGTCATACTACGTCATGGTTTTTTTTTTTTTTTTTTTTATAAAAAAGAGGGACAACAGGTCAAAAACCCATACAAGCACAAAGTGCCTGTGTCACCCCTTGTGAAAGAGACAGTTCAGCCTGTCTGTAAGGTTTTTCGGCTGTAAATTAACCACTTTCCAAGTGTCCAAAAGTTGGAGACTTTTTATATGTTCATCAGAGGGACCTAATAAACAAGTTAAAGCCAAAAAACGTTGTTTGTAATACATTTATAGGGTCTAGGAGCAACCAGAAAAAAGTTATCTGTAAATTGAAGCTTTGGACGGCGGCCATCTTGAATTTATGCAAATTAACCACTTTCCCGGTGTCCAAAAGTTGGAGACTTTTTATATGTTCATCAGAGGGACCTAATAAACAAGTTAAAGCCAAAAAACCTTCTATTACAATTTGTTCTAGGTCCAGTTAAATGATTGCTAGATTTACTGGACTATGAGTCAAACTGGACGCTGAGAAGATTATTATCCTTAATAGAAGGAGGACACACTAAATTGTCTCTTAACATCTTGTATAAACCTGATACAGACAGTGGTTGAAGGTAGTGGGGAAGCGAGAGGAAGGAACAAAACATATAAGTAAACAAAACCCAGACCACACTGTAATACACATTGATCATATTATAGCAACCCATACCACCAGTACAGTCATTGATCATTCCACCACCGTCATCATCTCAGTATAATGAAGCAGTTCAACTATTGATTCTGAGGGTCTGGTGAGGGATGCGGCAGAGAAGGATAATTTACTAATACTAGGGAAGAAGGGAGAACTTAATTATGGCAGCATATGAGGGCGAACGTGGGTTATATGAACAGATAGATAACGTATGTGCGAAGCAGAAACTACTGTTAATTAAGGAGTAGGTATGGCGTTAAGATATTTTCCATACAGCCGACATAATGTGAACTAATTGTAAAAGTTCTGATATACATGTTATATGTGTGCATACGACGCAATAGAACACCACTATACCTTTACGTTAACAAAAAGAAATAAAACTCCACCATATCAGTAAGTCCTCACCAACACCATCTTGGTTCCTGAGGCCACCACCATAACACACTACCTTCGTCAACTACCCCGGTATAATTACGCTGCTCAAATATTGATTAACCGAGTTTGGCGGAGGGATCGGAGAGTGTTAAATGCCAGTGGTACAGGGAGGTTTGACAGGTGAGGAGATGAGGAACGAGGCGTGGAGGAACACTGGCGATCAAGCGAGAGCTGAGGTACTGGGTGAAGATTATGTGAGGTATTAGCAAACAGAGGTGAGTTAGGAAGTGACGATAGTAGTGATGTTGGAGATTAAGTATTAACCCTCTCCGACATATGGCGCGATTTTGAGCCTATTGGGGATACTTTAAAGCCTTTGTTACAATCAGGGGTATTTAAACACGATTAGGTTAGTTACTTCAGCCTCTGCAGTTGTCTTTGAGTTAGCTGTGGGCAGAACACTAATTTTGAAGAGGTAATTATAAGAGTGAGATAACTATTTCTTATTGCTAATCTGGCAACCTCTGCATCTTAAATGCGTGAACGGGTTAAGCAATCAGTCTTTCCTTCATCCTATGACTTAGACTGCTTTAAAGTTCGTGTGTCCACGCATTTTGACTCCAACGTCCCTTGAATTTGGCTCTTTCATTTTTAACTTTGGGGGAGACACTCGTTACAGGCAACCTGCCTTTTGTCTCCTCCATGCACATAGGAAAAAAAGCAAGAAAGAGGACGAGGGAAAAGGTAGGATAGGAAATAAAACAAAGAGTTGAGCAAGAGTGACGAAAAACAAACGGGCCTACGGTGATATATATACAGTATGTATCATAACTATAAATTATAAACATTTGAAAAATAATAAACCTGTAAATTAGACGTAGTTAGAGTTAAATGGTTATGTACTACAGGTGGCAAGAGAAGAGACACAAAACCACAGACGACATACATGATAGAAGGCAGGTACTGTGGCCAAATAAGGTTGGTGATGGCAGTAGGATTGCATGTTCATTATACTGTACAGTACACTGTACAGTATGTAATAATAATCCATGTACTAAAACAAAGATCAACGTGATACAAAATTAAAGGCAGATCCATCTAACAATAAATTATACATAAAGGTAAGCAAAAGGTGAAGACAGTGATGAAGGTAATAATTAAATAGTCAAACATTGAGGTGATCAGACGAGGAACGAGGAAACAATGGGTTAATTGTAGGGGAAAGTTGTTCGTGAAGAATTTAGAAAACATAATATATATTGAGGGATGTTTTCTTTTCGTGAGTATAACCCACAATAAAATAGTTGTGGCAGGTCAGTGAAACTCGACAGTAAAAGTGTTGTAACCCGATATTGTTAGCATGGAGCAGTATTGGTGTTGTCAGTGGTTGTTGGAGTGGTTGTGCTGCTGGGTTGTTAGGTTATAGTTTTATCAGAGTTTGGTTGCTTCACTGGTGATTACATAATTATGAAATGTGTGATTATATTGGAGTGGATGCGCAGAAACTGAATTGATATAATTATTTCTCTAGAATGTCACGTGTGTTGTTGTTGTTGTTGTTGTTCCCTAAGCTGCCTGGCCGAACAGCCCCGAGTCCCTGAGAAAGGCCATGGCCACGATCGGGCTTTCCCACAGAGCTCTCATTGAGTGTAGATTGTGTTGTTGGCGTAAGTGGTTGTGTGAAATGCAGTCTTCTATGATGTGTTTAATGGTATGGGGTGCTGTGTTACATCCCGGGCAGGCGTCGACAACGGAGTCATCCAGTCTCTTCTGATAGCTCAGGAGAGCTGGATGGTGTCCGCATCTTAGCCTGGCCAGGTGGACTCTGTCCTCGCGAGGAAGGGAGGATTCGGAAGGATGGATTTCGGGAGGTCGTGCATGCAGCTGCGTGTTGTCTGTGAGTGAGTGGATGGATCGGTGAGAGATATGAGTATGGATGTGCTTCTGGAAGTTGGTTCGGGGTGGGCAGGGAGGGAGAGAGAGAGGACAATAATTGTGTGTGATACCGTGTGCTGGGTGTTGTTTTGATATTTCTTGGTGTCTGTGGGTGTGTTGCCATGTAGTTTAGTGGGTGGTCTTGGTTCGTGGAGGCTGCTGCCAGGAATTGAGTGCCTCTCATGTCCAGATGGTCTTTGACTTTGAGGATTTTGGTTTCTTGATGTAGGTGATCTGTGGGTGCAGTAGCTGTGCAGCCTGTAATGATCTTCAGGGCTTTGTTTTGAATAGTCTGTAAGGTCTTATGATGTTTCAGCTAGGTTAGAAGCCCAGCTGGGCTTGCGTATTCCATCACTGATCTTATGTATTGTTTATATACTGTGGTGGTAGTTTTCTTTGTTGTGTCCAAATTTTGTGTGAGCAAGTGACCTGAGGGCGTTAAGTCTGGGTGTCAGTTTCTTTTTAATGTTTGTGGTGTGCTGTTTGAATGTCATATGAGTATCATATGTTACTCCTAGGATTTTGGGTGTGTGTGTATGTGTTAGGGGTGTGTTGTTTATGGTGAGTTGAGGGATGTATTCGTGTTCTCCTGTCCAACTTGTGAGCAGGGTTGCGGTGGATTTGGCTGGGGCTAGATTAAGTCTGTTTGTAGTGCACCAGCCATGTAGAGTGTTGAGATAGGGTTGAAGGAGATCTGTTGCTCTTTTTGGGTCATGGTGTGTGCATGTGAGTGTTATGTCATCTGCATAGGAGGCTAAGTTTATTTGGGGCGTATTGGGTGTAGTTATATCGTGCATGTACAGATTGAAGAGTGCGGGCGATAGGACGGATCCTTGTGGGACTCCGTTTGGAAAGTTTCTGATTTTAGATGACTGACCGGCAAAAGATACGTGTGCACATCTGCCTGCTAGGAAGTTGGCCAGCCACCGTTTTGTGTTGTTGTGCATGTTTGTGTTGTAGATTTTGTTTGTTAGGTTGTGGCGGGGGATGGCATCGAAGGCTTTACTAATGTCGAGTGTGGCTAATAGTGATCTGTGTGGTGGTCTAGCTGAATTGATGCCGTCGAAAGCTCTTTGTGTAAGGTCTGTGAGAAGAGTGTTTGTGGAGTGCAGTGGCCTAAAGCCATGTTGTGTTGGAGCTAGGGGTAGGTCAGGTGTAATTAGTTGTAATACTAGGCGTTCCATGACTTTGGAGGGGGAGCAAAGGAGTGTGATGGGGCGGTGCGAGGAGGGTAGCGTGGGGTCTTTGTTGGGTTTGGGGAATGTGATGATACCATGCTTCCAAATGTCTGGTATTGTGTTGTGTGAATAGCTGTAGTTTGATATGTTAGTGAGTGCTTGTATGCCTTGTGGTCCCAGGTGTGGTCCCAAGGTGTATGTTGCTTATGTTGTCTAGGCCACAGGCGGGTGAGTGCTTGAGATTGTTGATGATATGCTTTGTCTGGTGATTGGTGAAGGGTGTATAGTCAGGGTCTGTGGGGAATTGTCTCTTACGTCGGATGACACGTCGGTCGTCTTTGTGAGGTTTTAGGTGGCTGACATGTGAAAAGTGATTGATGAGAGTGTTTGCTTGTTGTTTACATGAAGGAGTAGAGTCTGTTGTTGTGATTGCAGCATGTGATTGTGTTGTGTTGCTGTTGGAAAGTGTGATGCTGTTTAGTGTTTTTGTAGAGGTTTTTTGGGGTTAGTTTTGTGATCAAGTGTTTGTAGGAAGTTATTCCAATTTAGTTTTTGTTGTTCTTGTATTTTGTTGTTAGTTTGGGTGTTGAGTGCTTGAATTTGTTGTGTGATGTCTTGTGTGTGGGGTGCTGGGGAGTGTTTCAGTATGTCGCGTTGTCTGATGAGGTTTTGAATTTCTGGTGTGAAGTTGGGGTTGTGTCTTTTTCTGTTACCTCTTGGAATGTGTTTCTTGTCAGCATTTTGGATAGTTTTTATTGAGTATGTGTACAGCATTGTTGATGTTAGTGATGGGTGTATTGTTTAGAGTTGTGAAGTGTTGTTCTGTCTCATTTGTGAATGCTTCCCAGTTAGCTCTTTTATAATTGGTGTATGTGTGTTTGTGGCTAGCTGGGGTGAGTCTGGTTTTGGTGGTGATAATGATCGGGAGGTGGTCAGAGCCTAAGGTTCTGACCACCCTCCAGGATGTTGTGGGGGCGAGTTCTGGGGAGCAAAAGGTGATGTCTGGAGATGATGGGTTATAGAGGGCTTGGTGAGGAATATGGGTATGTTGATGGATGTCGTTAAGGATGATGAGGTTATCGGTTTGGTTTTGTAGTACTAGCCCTCTGTCTGTGTCGGGGTTGTCGACAAACCAGGCCGACGTCTTGGCGTTGAAGTCACCACCCAGGATGATGTTTGGGGTGTGGGGTGTTTGTGATGTGTTGTAAGTGTGGTCTGTATTCATTTGGTACTGTAGGGGATGTTTGGGGAGGGATGTATGTGTTTATGATGGTTATGTTGGAGTTGTTGCCAGTGCGTATTTTAATTGCCTGTATTTCTGTTGTGTTATCATTTGGGGGGAGGAGTGATTTGGTTTGTACACTGGTTACTATGTATGATATTTCTTTGTGTACCAGGGTGATGAGTCCACCGCCCCCGCCGACAGCCCGGTCTTGTCTGATGGTGGTGCAATTATGAAATGTGGGTGTTTTTTGTGTTGTGCGGAGTTTTGTTTCTTGTAAGATGGCAATGTGTATGTTGTGTTGTTTGATGAAGTGTGAGAGTTCGTGTTTCTTTGTGTTGATGCCATCTATGTTCAGTTGAAGAATGTTAATGTTATGTGCACGATGTATGTTGGGTGCTGCTGCACGAGGATGGGGTGGGGGTGGGGGTGATGGGGGGGGTGGGGGTGAGGGAGGGGCGGGGGGTGGGGATGGGTGAGGTGGGAGTGGGGATTGGGGAGCAGGAGATGGGGGTTGGAATGGATTAGGATGGGGTGTGGTGTGTTGAGTTGAGGATGTGGATGGTATGGGAAAGTTAGGTGGGTTAGGGAGGAGAGGTGGACGGGTTTTAGGGGGGGGAGTGGATGATATGGGAAGGTTAGGTGGGTTGGGGAGGAGAGGTGGACGGGTTTTAGGTGAGGGATTTGACTGGGAGAGGGAGGGGCATGAGGAACAGGTCCAGGTGTTTGTGTAGTGTTTCTTGGAGGCAAGTGTTGTGCAGGTGATCAAAGTCTTTTTGATTCTCTGTCCTCACAACTCAGTGTCCTCAACTTAAATGCTTCTTCTGAAATCACTGTGTTGGGTGATTTTAATGTCCATAATGTTGAATGGCTCACTCATTCAGCCAGGACTGATGATGCTGGTCTTGAATGTGAGCTATTTGCAGACTCATTTAATCTCATTCAACTAGTCAACCAACCAACCCACCCGTGTACCAGATAATCCTAATCATAATTCCCACCTACTGGACTTATTTTTAACAACCAATTCAGAAAATTATGATGTTACAGTGAGGTCCCCACTTGGATCTTCTGATCACTGTCTGATACAGGCCACCTGTGTATCACCTACCACACCTTCCCACTCTGAACCTGTTTTGGTGACTAAATGGCATTACGATAGTGCAGACTGGGAGGGTCTTCAAGGTTTCTTTATTGATATTCCCTGGACCTCTTTCTTTTCTAATGATGCACACTCCACCTTGAGCCACATACAAGATTTTGTAAAAATTGGAATGGAAACTTTTATTCCTCATCAAAAGTACAGTAAAAGATCTAATTCACCTAAATGGTTTGACCATAATTGTGCTAGAGTAACTGAACAAAAAGCAATAGCCTACAATGCATACACAAGATCAAAAACACATGAAGCCTTTAATTACTTTAGAAACATCAGAAATCATGCCAAAACTGTATTAAACCTAACTAAATCAAACTTTCTCCATAAGCAGGCAAATAAACTTCTAAATAATCCAAATGATAACAAATATTTTGGTCTACTCTTAACTCATTCAAATCCAACTTCACTACTGCTTCATCCATTCCACCATTAAAATCTCCGACTGGCAATCTTGTAAGTGACCCACGAGGTAAAGCTAACCTTCTTGCAGATATTTTCTCCACCAACTCAACCTTAGATGAAATAAATCAAGATGTCCCTGTACTTAATTTTAATTCACCTGAAATTCCCTCACTTAAGATCCACACCAGACATGTCAAAAACTATTTTG
Organism: Paralithodes platypus; assembly: GCA_032716605.1. Classification (NCBI taxonomy): domain Eukaryota; kingdom Metazoa; phylum Arthropoda; class Malacostraca; order Decapoda; family Lithodidae; genus Paralithodes; species Paralithodes platypus. The sequence goes on along the minus strand of CM064533.1, from coordinate 15,005,013 downwards.
CAGAATCTCTCAGTAGATAAGGCTCCTGGTCCAGATGAAATTCCTCCAATAGTACTTAAGAATTGCTCCTTGGTGCTCGCTCCTGTATTGGCAAAATTTTTCCGTCTGTGTACTCATACCTCATGCTTCCCAGTACCCTGGAAAGAAGCAAACATCCATCCAGTTCCTAAAAAAGGTGCCTCTTCAGATCCATCAAACTACAGACCAATAGCTATAACTTCCACTCTTGGCAAAGTTTTTGAAATTATATTAAATAATCACATAATTAAGCATCTGGAGAATAATAAATTAATCAGTGATAGGCAATATGGTTTTAGACGATGTCGATCAACTGCAGACATTCTTTGCCTTCTTACGCATCAAATCAACCAAGCTACAGACCAACATGGTGAAACACATACAATAGCACTGGATATATCAAAGGCATTTGATAGAGTCTGGCATCAATCCTTATTGTCGAAGATGTCACACTACGGCCTTGCATCATTAGTTCCACTAATTCTTCTTATCTTCATAACAGAAAATACGTGTAATGGTAGATGGCCTTTATTCTCAATTTCACTCAATAAATGCTGGTGTTCCCAGGGATCAGTTTTTTGGCCCCAACTCTGTTCCTCATTCATATCAATGATCTCATATCTACCACTCATAATCCAATACATTCCTACGCAGATGACTCAACACTCCACAGTTCCTTCACATTTACCAATTCTTTCACCCAACCCGATCTTATAAATTCAAAAATAAACACTGCAATTTCTCTGAACCAGGACCTTTCTAGAATTAATGAATGGGGGAAGAGAATCTAGTTTCCTTTAATGCACAGAAAACCAAGTACATTCAATTTTCTAACCGACAGAATCTCACTGACTCCCATATATTTTTTAATGATGTAAATATTCCCACTTCCACTAGTATTGACATTCTCGGTGTAACATTAACTACTAACTTGAGCTGGACACATTATGTTAGAAGCATTGCTAAGAATGCCTCTAAAAAACTGGGACTCCTGTACAGAGTTCGCGAATTCTTCACTGACGAGCAGTTGGCCGTAATATATAAAAGTCATGTGCGCTCTCAGATGGATTACTGTTCACCTCTGTGGGGTGGAAGTGGAGTGGTTTGCATTGAGGCAGTTGGACAAAATTCAAAATAAAGCTATTAGATTAATCAATAACCCTGCAATCACACAGGACCTTCCTACATTAGCCATACGAAGAAACGTTGCATCCCTTGCATTATTCTACAGATATTTTCACAGCAATTGTTCCGAGGAACTTGCTTCAATTGTGCCGCCTCTCCACATCTTTCCCCGTAGAACTAGGGCAGCTGAGAGCGCCCATGAATTTACACTTTCTCCTCCACAATGCAGAACTTCTGCTTATCAGAATTCATTTATCCCCAGAGCTACTACTCTTTGGAATTCACTTCCCTCGAATTGCTTTCCACAAACTTACAATCAACAAATGTTTAAATCCAGTTGTTACAAACATTTTATGAATGGAGGATGCCTTTAGGCACATGGACCTTTTTGTTTTATCTGTGTTTTTCCTTCCTCCGTTCATTGTCTCTTAAAAAAAAAAAAAAAAAAAAAAAGGTGAAGTGGGTCCAGTTCCCGCATGAATTGCAGAGAACTGAACCCTTAGTATGGCGACTCGAAGTGATGGGTTTTGAGCAAGTTGGACATATGTATGTGAACGTGGGTCCTGGGTTGCTCTCAATGTCTCCGGCTAGAAGAAGTCTTCGAGAAATGACAGCCGGAGAGTCATTTCTCGGTGTAGGAAAAACTGTGTGATGTGTGTGTGTGGTGTGAGAGGTGTGGAAATTCCCGGCGCGACCGAAGCCGCTCCAAGGACCCGTGCCCCCAGGGAGGGGGCAGGGGATGGTTGTGACGGTTTGGCTCCCGAAACTGCTCCCCGCGGCCGGCATCCGGTTTTCCTCCACTGGTCGTTGATTTTGTCTTCGGCTGTGGAGGGTCGGCAGCCATCCGCGGTTGGCAGCCTCGGGAGGTGGCCCCACGGCGTAGACGCCGCCACATCAGGACCTGTCACGTGTGTTGTCAGTATTGTTGAATACATAAAGTATCGGTAAATGCAAACAGGAAAAAAATTACCACATCTAAAATATATTTGGCAACTACGGCACTGTTAAGGGTACTTAACACATAACGACGGTTAAGGGTAATTAACACATGAACGGCAACCGTCGTGAGGGTCAACGACTCACAGAATTGGCGCGAATCGGCTCTTCCGAACATTACATTTCAACCTCTGCATCACTGAATAATCGTAATACTCTATCATCTAAAATTCTGGAACCATCGTCGCTTCATTTTTCCCAGAGCCCACACCATCATCACCCCTGCCAATCATCCCAGTATAATTAGGCATCTCAAATATTGATGCAGTGGGTCTGGGGCGAGACAAATCAAGGGTCTAAAGTTATTAATGGTGGAGGGAAGGGAGGTGCTGGCTAAGGCAGGTAGGGGGATCAATGATAGATATAATTAACTATTAAGGGGGGATGGGCGTATATATTTCCTAAGTTATATATATATATTGTTCCACAGCTACAACAAAATATATTTGTTGCAAATGATAGGAATTGTATATATTACGAGGTAGTAGGCTGCGCTATGTTAAATAAGGATACACATCAATTGAATACCGAGTTGAACATCCTTGTTTGTCAATATGTGAAGTAATGATACCACTGTAAAAAAAATCGTGACGAAAGTCAGAGCAACTTCACTTCCGGAAAGAAAAAGGCTTAAGATTCCTTTGTGTTTCCCATCCCAGGCGAACCAAGGAGGTCACAGGTAGGCGGTGATAAATATGGTTAGTGATGGCTGAGATAACACGAGACAGAGGGAAGGACAGACAGTGTGAGGCTCGAGGAGAGAGACCTTAACATTGTATTACCCTCACGAACACAGATTGCTACAAACTTGGAAGAAATACTGTTGATATGTGATCGTATAGTGGGGTGTTTGATGCAATCAGGACAACTACCGCCTGGACAATTGCTTGCGTGCATCTCCTCTTTGTTGTAAGGACATGAAAGGTAAACTATAGTTAGATTAGGGATAATTTATGATTATTGTTATGTTAGGTCAGGTCAGGACAACATTGAAAACATTAGATTAGACTAGACTAGGAGTTAGGTGATGATTTTGGAGACCAGCCAGGTTACTTTTATGTTCAATATGTATCTCTATAAAACATTTGTCCATAATTATAGAAGTTAAGTAATATTCCTAGCACTTATATGTTTGTTAAGTGCTTGAATCCTGGGGTCATGTAAAGCTATGATTCTATGGGGGCAATAATTGTCCAGTGGACAGTTATCTGGGTATTGTATCCAGGGGTTAGTTGTGTTAGAACTCTGTTTGATATAGGCTATTGTGGCAGGGAGTAGCAGCCAACAAGTTCACAGGGAATACGTTGTGACGGAATAATAATAGATATTTCAGTGTGACATAGGCGAATAATATGGTATATGGTATACAATACGTTCAAAGGTACTAACATGGAAAAAAGTATTATGAGATAAAATACTTCCAAAAGTGTTAAACAAACACACACACGTACTTGCGTGTGCGTATATGTACAGTATATGTACATGTTGCATTCAGCATTATTACACGGTGTGGGTGTGGGTGTGTGTGTGTGTGTGTGCCATTCACACATATTGATTACTCCATCAGTCATAGATAATACAATTGTGCTGACAAATACATTACTGTTCCTGTAACCAATCAATTAGACCCTGGCAATGAAATAATTACTGATGCACGGGGGCAATACAAAACTCGATTATACTGTACTTTAATTAAGGACGTTATTAAAGTATTTGAAGGCCAGGCAAAGTGTGTGTTTGAATGTTTACTAATTAAGGACGTTATTAAAGTATTTGAAGGCCAGGCAGAGTGTGTGTTTGAATGTTTACTAATTAAGGACGTTATTAAAGTATTTGAAGGCCAGGCAAAGTGTGTGTTTGAATGTTTACTAATTAGTGAGTGTAAAAGTGAACCTGAACATTGTATTAGTCATACTTAAGGTAAATTGAGTAATTTATATAATGGTATACCCTTGGTCCAAGCTGCTACATTATATGTATATTATGTTGTATATTAACTGTGTATGTAAGCTAATGTGTTCATAACAAAAGTATTATTATTATGTCTATTGTTATATTTGTATTAACCATGACCTATTTTTCAAGTACCGTTTAGTTATCAACATAAAAACTTGAAATGGTTAAACAATCCACATCTAACATAACTTGTATGATTAAGGACTTTATATAAACCATTGAATTGTGCATTTCCTCGTTAACACTGTAACAACCTATAATATATTATTGTTTAACGTACCTGCCATAATAGATTGTCCTGCCTTAGTAGGACTTGTCAAATTACATGTTTTATAAACAGTATATATATATATATATATATATACAGAGTTATCGATCGCAACCATGCCGAGCCAGACAAACAGAAAACAAAAAGGGAAGATGGAAAGCGAACGGGAGATGATAACAAAAGGGAAAGACAACGAGGAGAACAGACAACCAAAGACAACGAAGAATAACGGGAAGAACACCAAGGCGGAAATGTTTCCGAAATTGGAAGAGAGGAACAAAAGACAACGAAAAAGAGAAGAGACCACACACCCCAGAACGAACGAGGACAAGAAGAAAGAATTAAAGGAGAAGCAACCAAGAAACAGGGATAATTCACCTCATAAAACCTACAATAAACGAAACCACCACCATGAAAGGCAGAGGAAACTTTAGGAGTAAAGCGTGAGTGACTTATGAATAAAACACGCAAAATAGAAGAGTACACGGAATAAGTAGAGGGTGTGAAGTTTGTGGCCAGATAAGTGTTAGTGAAATAAGTTGGGTGGGTTGTGAGATTGTACCCTACAAAAAACTATGGCTGTGTTTCTCATTCCGCGAGTGATTGACGACGCCAAATATCAAACTACACATTTCATCCATCATGGGATTATATGTTCAAGAATATTATCTCTAAATATACTGCATTCTCTTTTATCAGAGGGTATCATCAGCTGACCTCAACTACAGTTAAGCTTATCCTAAGTCACTGATAATTCAAGGTTATTACAAGGACTTAATCCATTTGAAATATCATAATAAATATGTAAAGTATTTTACTGGGATTGCGCCCCCCACCCCTCCATAATAATAACTATACATTATGTCTGTGAAGTAAAGCTCAGCAACAAAAACATTGGTAGTATTATATAGCATGTTGATTAAGGTAATGCAATATGGATTTAATACATCGAAGGGCAACAGTAAATACCTTTCTAATTTTATATCAGCGATGACAAAGTGAATCTAGTGTGACATTTATATTATGTACGACCTTCCAGGTAGATTGTTGGTAATTAATTTTAAATACAATTATCTGTGGATTACGCTGGACATACTGCTAGTAATGCCAGGCGTTATGTGTGTGTGTGTGTGTGTGTGTGTGTGTGTGTGTGTGTGTGTGTGTGTGTGTGTGTGTGTGTGTGCGCGTGTGTGTGTGTCCTCATATAATATAAATCCTGTACTTTTGAGTGTTTCCCTAATTTTGGTTGTATAATAAACCTACAGTGGGTTAACAAAGGCAGCACCGCCCTTGAGAGCTACACACAATTCGTAATAAACTTTAACTTAATTTATGAGGGAGAGTAAAACCAAGCAGTGCCACAGTTCTCTGGCAAAAAGGAGTCTAAAGGACACTGAAGTAATTTTTATAACAGTATGATGTCGGTTCAAACATTTCTAGTCTTATTAAAAGTTATGAGCTAAACCCTTGGTTAACCATTGTGTACAAAGGGGAGGAAGGTAAACACGTAAACGTTATAATGTGTTGGTACCAACTATAATTGTTTAGATAGTTATTACCTACTATAATTGATACAAATGAAAGAAAACTCGAACATTAACTTGCATAACTATACAAATATTGTAACGGTATGTTCATGAATGTGTTAACATTTCCGTGAGATTATGTAGAGAAATACAACTAGCATGATTGAATAACATATAAATTTGTTAATCAACAGTTAAATACTTTTTCAATTAACCCTTTCATGCAAAGGATGCGATTTGCGCCCTTTCTGAGATATATAAAGCCTTTGTGACCATCAGTGGTGTTTAGAACGAATTTTGGAGAGGAAATTATGAGATTAAGAAAACTGTATTTCTGAATACTTAACTGCAACCCCAGAGTCCACAGGATAGCGAGAGGGCTAAGTAAGGTTATGGTCTTTGAAAAGGGTGCAGTGTGAATGGTTATGGTCAGGTTATGGAGAATGTCAGCTCATTTAAGTATTTGGGTAATGTGACGAGTAAGGATGGGAGTATGGAGGATGAAGAGCAGGAGAGGGTGCAACAGGTGGAGAGGGTTGTAGGAATGCTGAAATCAGTGACAAGGAATAGGGTGGTCAATATAGAAGTAAATAAGTACTTGCATGATAGTGTTGTTAATCACTACATTGACGTATGGGAGTGAAGCATGGACGTTGTTGGAGAGGCACAAATCAATGAGTTACTTAGGAAGTGCATCTGACATTACATGGAGGGTTAGACAGACGAATGCAGAAGTAGGAGAGTGGTGTGGTGTGGATGTGCTGGAAAGTGTGAAAAGGAACACCTAGAAATGGTTCGGTCACATGGGAAATATGGAAAGCGAGAGCATGACTAAAAGAGTGTACAAGAGTGTGGTGGAAGGACAGAGAAGGAGAGCAGACCGAGAGTGAGGTGGACGGATGGATTTGGAAAGTATATGAATGAAAGCATTGTTGGCTGTGAAGCGGGGCGTAGACTGACAATGAACAGATATGCATGAGAACGATTCATTCATGACCAACCCTTTGGGGATCATGACATCTGGCAACAGATAAATAGATAGGTAGATATAATATTTACTTGCTGCTATGTTTCAACTATCGATAAGTTTAATCACCTACTGCTCAGGGCGTCAAGGTTATTGTTCATATTATAGTGAAGGTAATTCCATGCCAGCTGGCCGTTGTCTAACATGAGGGAGCAGCTTCACCAACACTGACAAACCTCTCATCAGGCTAAGTCAACAGTCCATCATTGTCAGTCAGGAAGGCTCGAAACCTAATGTATTATTATGTTACCTCCACCAACCGACTTTACTCCTAAGCTCAATTAATGACAAATACATGTGGCAGTCCAGGGTTTCGAACCTAGGATGCTCACACCGAAATTCAGTGCATTTTTCCTGAGAGAGAGAGAGAGAGAGAGAGAGAGAGCAGGCAGAAAAAGGATGAGAAAGCGTACCTACTCCATGTTTTTTTATTCTCTCGCAGGGAAAATATTTTCTTAGAGTTTGGGCATTACAATGATGTATGAGCAAGATTACTGGAGCAACATGTTAATATAATTATGCAAGAAGTTATAGTTCTTAAGCAAGTGCATGTTTAATTATGTAGCTGGGGAACTCGCGACCTTATGTGTGTGTCACTTAATTGTAATGTACTGTGTATAAGGTAAGAATATTATCCTACACCATTTAGTTTTCCCCGATGTGGACATAATTACTGTACATCACGGTAGAAGGCAATGGAAATTTACAAGCGTCTAATTGTGGAGCGGCATATAATGAGGCGAAATAAGTTCATGTTATATTCAAAATATAACTAAGAGATATAAGTCCCAAAGAAGGGTGACCGCTCTCAACCCTCCAACTATCGTCCAATTGCTCTCACCTCTTGTCTTTCTAAAGTTTTTGAAACTGTTCTTGCTTCCAAATTTCTTAAGCATTTCTCTTCTCATAATCTGCTCTCAGATCGCCAGTATGGCTTCCTTAAGGGTCGCTCTACTGGTGATCTTCTTTCATATCTTACTAACTCTTGGTCATCCTCCTTTCGGGACTTCGGTGAGACTTTGTCTATTGCACTAGACATATCGAAAGCCTTCGATAGAGTCTGGCATAAATCTTTAATTTCTAAACTACCCTCGATCGGTTTCTATCCCTCCATCTGTGCCTTTGTCTCTAATTTCCTTTCCGGCCGTTCCATAGTCGCGGTTGTGGACGGCCATTGTTCACTTCCTCACCCTATAAACTCCGGTGTTCCTCAGGGCTCTGTCCTATCTCCTATTCTTTTTCTAATTTTTATAAATAATCTCCTCAACTGTACCTCAATTCCCATCCATTCATACGCAGACGCAGACGCAGACGACTCAACCTTACACTACTCCATTAGTTTTTCAGAACGCCCCAGCCAGCAATCCCTCAACGACAAACGTAATGAAGCCATAGAACTCTTAAATTATGATCTAAATACTATCTCCAATTGGGGCAGAGAAAACCTTGTTACCTTTAACCCTCCAGCCCCGGGGGCTATAGCTTACGACTGTGCTCCGGTACCGGGTGTTTTGACGATCTTTGGCCTATGTTAACTACTCTGTAAGTCAATGAATATGTCATGTAATGTTGTGAATAAAAAAGAATAATGTTCCACAAACCTTCCTCTGTCGAATGGCGTTGAGTAGAGGTCTCTAGCCCCTCTGGTTGCATAATGGTGAGCGCGGGAAGATGAGTGCTTTTCGGCGGAAAATTCTTCCCGCGTTCGGACGCGTCGCCCCGGCCATGGCTACGACGCACCTAGCCGCTCGTCGCGCCAAAGTATTTATCTCCCTTAGACGATTTTAGTGTTTGATATTGAGAATGTGATGTTTATTTGATATTTTCTAGTTATTTTGAGGCCAATTATATAAAATATGTTTATTAGGGTATCACTGTCACTGATATTGCTAATTTTCACTCGATACCGTACATTTTATTAGTAATTGAGGTAGCTTATTGTTGTATTAGGCACTGATTATTCGTTATCACAGGTGTTTATTATACTTTGGCCATCATATATTAGGTCTTGTGTCACTTTCACTTTGACAAATATGCTTTAGAGAGTGTCACTGTCACTGATAATGCTCATTTTTACTCGATACCGTACATTTTATTAGTAATTGAGGTAGGTTATTGTTGTATTAGGCACTGATTATTCGTTATCACAGGTGTTTATTATACTTTGGCCATCAAATATTAGGTCTTGTGTCACTTTCACTTTGACAAATATGCTTTAGAGAGTGTCACTGTCACTGATAATGCTCATTTTCACTCGATACCGTACATTTTATTAGTAATTGAGGTAGGTTATTGTTGTATTAGGCACTGATTATTCGTTATCACAGGTGTTTATTATACTTTGGCCATCAAATATTAGGTCTTGTGTCACTTTCACTTTGACAAATATGCTTTAGAGAGTGTCACTGTCACTGATAATGCTCATTTTCACTCGATACCGTACATGTTATTAGTAATTGAGGTAGGTTATTGTTGTATTAGGCACTGATTATTCGTTATCACAGGTGTTTATTATACTTTGGCCATCAAATATTAGGTCTTGTGTCACTTTCACTTTGACAAATATGCTTTAGAGAGTGTCACTGTCACTGATAATGCTCATTTTCACTCGATACCGTACATTTTATTAGTAATTGAGGTAGGTTATTGTTGTATTAGGCACTGATTATTCGTTATCACAGGTATTTATTATACTTTGGCCATCAAATATTAGGTCTTGTGTCACTTTCACTTAGTTATATGATTTGTAAACGTTTTATATACAATTTATTGTGTCTTTTTTCACTGATTTATATATTTCTATATGGTTCTAATCATATGAATGTCACTTGGTATATACATATGTGTCACTTTCACATATTATTATGGTGTAATTGTATTTGTATCAATGTTCTCATAATACATGACTTTTGTATTACAATACATTGGTTTTCTTCCACTTTTTGCCTATATATAATTATAGTGTACATATTATCATTTTATTTGGCAATTTCAGTATGATTATTAGAACTCCAGCTTGGAGTGGTAATCAAAGAAGCACTCTAAAGCACAGAGTGCCACCTTGCACTCCACACACTCCAGGTTGACTTTTACCTGACCTCGGCTTCACCCTGCTGTTGTAGCAGACATGGCACCGCTTCTGCTGTGTTCTTCCGGATTCATTCTGAGGCAGGGAACCAAGCCTGTGCCTAATCAAGTATTGAGCACACTGCAAGCGGTCAATAACGGCGGGCCCAGGATGTGCCACTGCCCTCTGTGGCATAGCATACTTCTCCAGGAGCTCCGTCAACACCCGCTTTTGGAACCTCCGCAGGCTATTGAACTTCATGGGTGTGTTCACATTCCGAAGCTTGTATATGTTGTAGGCATTCAGAACTGACATGTCCACCATATGCAGAAAGAACTTTTTGTACCATCTGCACGAGGTACGCAGGCAGTCAATGAAGCCTATCTGCATGTCGGACTTGTCCACCAGCCTCACCAGCCTGTTGATGTTGTAGTCCAGGACAGCATCGGGCTTGGTCACCCTGGCCTGGGTGCGGCGATCCACCTTGCCAGTCTCCACCATTTCCCCCTTGTGGATGGTGGTCAGGAGGTTGACCTTCCGCTGGTCGTGCCAGTGGATAGCCAGAATGGGCCCCGACTTCTTCTTGAACACATCACCTTTTTTGGTCTTTGGAGGGAAAGGTGGCATGCCCTTCCTTTTCCCTCGTACTGTGCCTACAGTCCCCGTCTTGCGCTCATGCAGGTACTGTGAGAGAGTGGGGGACGTGTAATAATTGTCCGTGTAGAGGACGTGATTCTTGTGAAAGTAGCGGTCCATCATGGCTTGCACCACTGCTCCGCCAAAGCCAATGAGGGGGTCCACATGCAAGTCCCCTTCCTTCCCGCTGTAGACCAGGAAGTCCAGGACATAGCCAGTTTGGCAGTCGCACAGCACTAAGAATTTTATGCCAAAGCGATGTCTTTTTGAGGGGATGTACTGCCGGAAGCTGAGTTTTCCCCGGAACAGCACAAGAGACTCGCGTATGACGACCTTGCGGAAGGGCTTGAAGTAGGAGGTGAAGCGTTCTCGCATCATCTCATACAACGTCCTAATCTTCCACAGCTTGTCTGGGAGGTGGACGTCAAGGTTGGTGACAAGATGGAGCGCTGCGAGGATATCAAGGTACCGGTCGCGAGACATATATTTCCCGAAGGCAGGGGTGGATATCAGATCATTGGTGATCCAATAGTCAGGCAACCTATGCTTCTTGACATGAGGCATTAGCATGGTGAGTGCCAGGAACACCATGAACTCTTTATGAGTCACTGGGGTCCACTGCCTCATGTGGCCCTTGGTCACCTTTCCCAAAAAGTGGACCTGGAATTGGTGCTGCTTATTTGTCTCTTTGACAACATAGCCTACCACCTCCTCATCAAAGAAGGCCGCAAATAGTTCGTGTGGTGGAGCATTGGGGCCTGCCTGAAAATTGGGGTGGAACGCCTGAACCCTCCAGTACCTCATCAAAAGCTGGCACATCAGGGTTGTATCCATCCTCATCAACTACGTCTTTCCACTGAAAAACGTAGAATGGGTCTTGTCTACGCTGACGAGGAGCTCCAGCTGGAGGCCCAGCACGCCCACGACCAACTCGGGAGGCGCGCGCCCTAGGGCGGCGAGGGCGGCGGCCAGGGCGGTGGGCAGCACGACGGGCAGCACGACGCCGGGCCAAGCGGATGGGTCGAGGGTCGTCGATGTCCATATAGTCATCGTCAGAGTGGTCATCTTGCCCTGACGGTGGACCTATGTAATCATGGCCAGAGTCTTGAGAGAGGTGCCCTTCATCATCAGTGGCCCCCACATAATCTGGCGGGGAACCAGTGATGCGTGGGCGGCGTGCGGGTGGGCGAGGTGGGGAAGGAGTGGCAGGTGAGGCTGTGTCCCCCCGAGGTCCTGGGCTCCTTGGCCTGCGACGAGTGACAGAAAGCAATGTTTCACTGTCACTAGGCCCAGGTATTGGTGATGCGAGCTCAAAGACTTCTTCAGGAAGACATGTTGAAGGCGGGAGAGGTGGGGAGGACCGTGGGGAAAGTTGCGGGGACGTATGGCTGGGGCCGGCCGGGGTGGACGCCGCGGGAGCCTCGAACAAAACTCTCTTACTTTTCTTAATTTTCTTGGTATATTTCCTACCTTTCCCCTTTTCGGCAGCAGTATGTCTCCTGTCGGGGGACCTAGGAGGCAAATAGGCCGAAAGTGTGGGGTCCTCAACCCTTGGCAATGGTGGGGGTGGTGGGGAAGAATGCGGGGCATCCGGGTCATCTTGGGTGGCGTGGGTAGATAAGGGAGACAATGGCGGACGAGAGGGGTCACCACGCTGACCCTCACTCACAGCCTCATCCTCACCAAGTAGTTTAGCTTGTTCCCTAGCTGCCGCGGCCGCCTTCTCAAGTATTTTCTGCTTATACAAATGTAGCTTGAAAGGCGATTTACCTGGGGAAGGGCTTGGCGTCGTGTCACTTAAGCGAAATTTGGTGAGTGACCTTGAACTCTCCCACTCGCTCACTCTCTCAAGTTCACTGTCTTTAGGTAAACCAGCTTCCTCAACAACTGGTACATCACCTTCATCACTCTCATCACTGTCATGTTCTCTCGCAAATCCCAGGAATTGCTCTTCTTTGTCACTCTCATGGCCATAATCACTCGACTTATAATTACTGGAGTCGTCACTGACTTCATCATCAACATTATGCTTGGCATCAGCTCGCTCATAAAGTCTCAATGTCGTCTCAATACCTCCGGGAGATAACACATTTAGGCGATGGCGTCGGGGTAAGGCACGACGAACAAGCAAGGGCGTCGTAGGAAGCACGGTATCGGACACAGCGGAATCACTATTTGGCGTACTGTCCATGAGGGGAGGTGTGGTGGAGTGGTCATGCCACTGGATTGGTAATCCAATGGACCCGGGTTCAAATCCCGATATGTCAATGGGAAGATATTATTGGGATTGAATTTGTGCTGTACCTAGTATCAGTGCATTACCACAAAGCCCACCGAAATGCCAAAAAAATACCCTCATTGTTCCCTGATTAAATAACACTGTATGAATATTCCCATATTCAAAATATGTTACAGGGGGACAATGCCTAGTGAGTTCACTGCTCAATAGGTGGCGTTCTGAGAGTGAGGGTCTGAGTCTGGAGGGTGAGACGGTGAAGCACTTGAGCGGAGCAACCAGCCGCTTCAGAGATGGAGCTGCTTTGAGCCATGATGGATGCTTCACATGTCTCACTCCCCAGGCTGGAACAAGACCTCACGGGCTTCACCGTGTTGAGCGGTGGAATGTACAGGCTCTCAGCCTATGCCCGAGAGGGAGTAGTTGGAATATAGAAAAAAAAAAAAAAAAAAAAAGGAACTCCCAGCAGACTATCCCTTATTCTTCAACAATACAAAAATCAATCCTTCATCTTCTCTCAATATTCTTGGTGTCTCCTTTTCTTCTGCTCTCAGTTGGAAGGACCATATTACCAGTCTTGCTAAGGCAGCCTCCCAGAAGCTGGGTGTGCTCAACCGCCTTAGGGGGTTCTTTTCCCATGCACAGCTTCTTGCTCTGTACAGGGGCATAGTGCGTCCTTGTATTGAGTATTGTTCACATTTGTGGGGAGGTTCCTCTCACACCGCTCTCCTAGACAAAGTTGAAAGGAAGGCTTTTCGTATCATTAACTCCCGTCCACTCACCAACTCTCTGCAATCTCTCTCTCTCCGCCGCAATGTTGCATCTCTCTTGCTATTCTATCGCTTCTATAATAATCAGTGTTCCTCAGAGCTATCCCAGTGTATACCACCTCCTTTACGTAGGGCACGTGGTACCCGTCTTGCAACTCAATCCCACCCCTACTCTGTGCAACTCTCCAACCCAAGAGTGAAACGTTACTCTCAAACTTTCTTCTACTCAACAGCTGAGCTCTGGAACTCTCTCCCAGAATCAGTCTTTCCCTCTTCCTATGACTTAAATTGCTTCAAAGTAAGTGTGTCCAGGCATTTTGGCTCGAACGTCCCTTGATGTTGGCCCTGTCACTTTCAACTATGGGGGAGGCACTCGCTATAGGCAGTTCTGCCTTTTGCCTCCCTCAATCACATAGAAAAAAAAATAGTATTTGTTGTGTGAAGGTTGTCAGAGTATTATGGATAGAAAGACCTACCTAGGAAAGCACTACCACTTAAGGTGGTGGTGGAGCATCCATAGAATTACCTGGCTTCCTCTTCCTCTCCCAGGCTTTTGGTGGCTGGCTATATTTCTTTCTGTCACATACACCAGGGGTATCAGGTTAGCCCCAATTACACAACACACTCATCTAATTTAATAACATTTATACTTACTATCCCTCCTAATAAGACATAATATGCCCTTTAAATCATGGTACATATGGTTATTGATCCTCCCACAGTATTGTGTACGTTTGTTGTAATGTTGGTGTGTTCTGGGAGATCGGTCTGGGATGGGTGATAAACAAAGGATTGTTATGCATGAACAACACCTGTGGGTGCATTAATTGTATTGTCATTGAATATGTTTTCCTTCATTCGTTTATATAGTGAAACAAATCATACCACAAAGAGTAAAATAAAGAACATATTGGCGATTATAACGTATATGATAGAGGTGTTCAAGTGGGTTAGTGGGATTAACAAAGGGGACATGACAAATGTACTAAAGCTCAGTGATGGCGAAAGAACTCCCATTTTCTTATGTTCTTATGTTCTTATAATAGACATGGAGATTCAAACGACAACAACTCTGGAAAGCGTAATTAGGAAATAACGTGTTGTCTGCGAACATTATTCTGCGAGAAAAAAAAATGCACCTAATTAGCTGGGAAGGAAATTAATTGAAGGTATTTATGAAATCAGACCAAATTCACGTCCACAAACGAAATATAAATTTCTAAATTTTTGTAAGCTTAACTTTCCCATTCTAAAACAACATTCATGCAAGGTTACGTGATCATCATTACCGCAGAACTGTTTAACAATTTACATAGCTTCTTTAACTTGAAGGATAAGTGTGGGTTGTATTGGACTAATATGTCTAATTGCATTTTTTGTTTTTTGTAATTGCGTTCCTGATACTTAGTTTCGTCCATTCCTATTTTATCACTGTTTTATATGATGCTATTTACAAAGTACATATATATGAGTAGGCTACTATAAATGTCATATTATTAAAACAAATGAAATAGTGCATTTTTATATTAATTTAATTCTTCTGGCTAGAACTGTCATGTATATATTTCTATTATGAAGAGACAACATACCTGAACAAAGAAAGTATCCTGTTTAAATACTATGACAGTTTTTAGCAGTTATGTTACAGTTTATTTGGCAGCAAAATATGTACTACTAGTGAATATCATTGGTTGTCACTGCCCAATACATGGTTAGTACTTTGAAGTTTAGTCATTGTATAAATCAATAGATAGGAGATAGTATTTGAAATAATATTCCTGTTAGACAATCTTTCAAAGACATATCACTTTATAGAAAGTGTTTTCCTACTTCTAAGTACAAAATCATTGTTCAAACATAGAACATATTTAAATAGATTGTGTGTATATATATATGGATGGGACTCGTTAGCCTTGATCAGCAACCCATCTAGGGGAGACAACCTTATAAAAATTCGGGTAGATGGGACTCATCAGCCTTGGTTGGCAACCTGTCAAGGGATGTAAACCTGATATAAATCCGTACTGCTTATCTAAGTGTAAGGCAGGTTAGTGGATGGATTAGCCGAACACCACTGTAGAACAATAGTGCTAACAAGATACATAGAGGGCCTCGGAGTCAGACGGATCCTAAATTGAGCTGTCAATCCTGTAAGTCCTTCAGTAAACTGGCTCGGGTTGTCCCTCTTACAGGGAATAGGTCCGCTTGGGGGCCTTCTGTGTATGGCCACCCTCATTATAAGTGGAGTAAGGCGTCCGGCAATAGATAGATAAATAGATATATATAAAACAACCTTCGTACACATCTCCATTCATGAACATTTACCTCGCCTGCAACAACATGCACAGTATACACAGGTCATTATGTTTACCGTATTATTAGGAACACACCAGTTCAGGTAACAGCTGTTATTTATTGACATTAAAGTTAACGGTCTCTACATAATGAGAGAGAACATCTTCGTGTGCACTAAACTAAATTACACATAATGAGAGAGAACATCTTCGTGTGCACTTTACTAAATTACACATAACATAATGAGAGAGAACATCTTCGTGTGCACTATACTAAATTACACATAACATAATGAGAGAGAACATCTTCGTGTGCACTATACTAAATTACACATAACATAATGAGAGAGAACATCTTCGTGTGCACTATACTAAATTACACATAACATAATGAGAGAGAACATCTTCGTGTGCACTAAACTAAATTACACATATATTGTTCTAACTACCTCTGTGCACACACACACACACACACACATATATATATATATACTGTATATATATATATACTGTATACTCTAGTACTTACCCCAGTTTTCCTTTTTTATTTATTTATTGTTTATTTTATTTCATTATTATTATTTATTTCATTATTATTATTATTATTTATTTATTGTTTATTTTATTTCATTATTATTATTTATTTATTGTTTATTTTATTTCATTATTATTATTATTTATTTATTTTTTATTTTATTTCATTATTATTAATATTATTTATTTATTGTTTATTTTATTGCATTATTATTATTCATTATTATTATTATTATTTATTGTTTATGTTTTTACTTATTATTATATTGTTTATTTTATTTCATTATTATTATTATTATTTATTTATTGTTTATTTTATTTCATTGTTATTATTATTTTTTTTTATTTTATTTATTTTTTTTATTTTTTTTTGTTTGGGGGGGGGCGACTCGAGACAAAGCCCGAATAGGGACATCACAACACATCAGAAAAACAAAACAAAACAGAAAAGAAATGCGTATCGTATCTGCTAAGGGTTAATATCGGGTCACATTATTCACATTTCATATTGTATATTATTACTCCATGGTACATGGTATAACTTTAAATATCTCGAAGAATACAAAACCTAAGAAGAAAAGTAACATAGATATTTAATTTAATACATTTACTTAACAAAGAGAGTAAAAGCTTGAACCAAGATAATTATTATATGTAACTGACCTCGGCGGTCTTCTGTCTTAACCCTGCCAGAACACTTGGCTGCATTCTTACTCCAACAAATGAACAGAAAATCGAGTTTGTAGTTTGTCTGAATGTCACATATTACCTTCCTTTCTCTCCCCTTCCTACCTATCATCCTTAGATTGTCATGTATATTACTAGCCATCACACAAGTGGTGTTTATCAACATTAAACAGTTTGTTCACATAGTATACATTGTATTAATATAGCAAACGTATTATCTCTACCTCAATCTGTCTTGCCTTCATTCTAGGACTTATGCTGCTTCATGCCCCGTGTGTCCAAACATTTTGACTTTAACGTCCCTTGAATGTGGCTCTGTCACACTTCAAACTTTCGGGGAGACACTTGGTACAGGCAGCTTTGCCTTTTGTCTCCTTCAGTAACAGAAAAATAAACAAATTGTATATGTATATAATTATATGCATATATTATAAATATGTTATAATATATTATAAATATTATTAATATTCATAGATCTCTTTTTTTTTTGCATCTAATCTTAGTAAGTAGAGTTTGATCATTTGCTGTGCATGGTTTGGAATAATAGAAAATTTATATTTACGAAGTTTTTAATTTACTTTACAACTATCTCCATTATTTGCCTTTCCTTCATACACAAATTGTGCGCTTGATGATTCCATAAGGTATTGAACCAAAATATATCAATGTATTTAGTTATATTATGTCCGTGTGTCATGCTACCATAGGCCTACGTCCGCATAAAGGATGTACATTCATGCTTAGCAGGTGCGTCTTACTCCATATTTGTATTTATTATCTTACTGCATGATAAAATATAATCATTACCTTAGTCACCGTCATCAGTAATTACTCACCGAGCATATCAGCACCAATAATATAATGTTATTCACTGACTGAGAAAACCGTAGGAAGTCTATTCCAGCCAACACGCTTAATAACCTGAGGATAAAGCACTAAAACAAATCCGAGATCAGTCAGGGTTACTCTGGTTTGTTGTGGTAAGAAACCTCGATTGGCATTAAAGACACTTACACCACCTGTGTAGACATGACACAATATATACTGACACATTGTCAATACTGGGAAATACAAGTATATTTTATGCGGTTTATTTATGTGTACCGCACAGCGGGGTGTTTTTAGCCAAAATAGGGCTGTTTACGTGATCATTTTCATGCCTAAATAAGACCCAGAACGTAAAACTAGTACCTATCCCTGAAAGGGCATAAACAGAGCTTTCGAATGACACCATAACGATCCTTGTATGATGGATAGTTTTCTTGCAATAACCGTGCAACGCGAGTGCAAAAAGCAGGTAATTCGGTACTTTCAGTTCATAATGTAGTATGTAGCGAGTGAGAGAGGGAGGAGGGAGCTGAGATTTGTGTCAGTAGGTTCGCCGCGGTGGTCTGGAGCAGTCATACGCTCGCTAGTCTCCTGCCACCACTTGTCTCTCTCTCTCAGCCACATTACGTGCTGAAATTGCCACTCGAGTTATGTCGAGCGCCGCCAGATAGTCCAGCTTTATTTAACTCGACTTATGTTGCTCGCCGCTAAATAAGGGTTAAGGTTATGACTTGCAAATTTACTTGTTTAAATTTTGGTTTGATGATGCTTAAGTAGTTTGATATGTCATCTCCTATATGCACATATTATTGTTAATGTGGTGTATATTTTGAATAACAATGTTTTTTTCATAAATTAAAAATCATACCAAATGCTAAATGTTGTGTACTATTGCATAATTATATATTATGACACTTTACATATCCCTAATACACACTGCCAAACTGATTAAGTTATGCTAAAGAGGCAACAATGCATATTCAATTTTACCCGTGACAACTATGCAATGGAGTTCAGTGTGTGTGTGTGTGTGTGTGTGTGTGTGTATGTTTATGTGTGTGTGTGTGTATGTGTGAGTGTATTTATGTGTGTGTGTTGGTATGTGTGTGTGCCAGAGCCTTACAAAGATCCATGGTTTGTATACGAGGATGCAGAGGATCAACAACGGATTAGTCCTGGCAAAAAATATTCTGGAAAGAAAGACAGGGATCTGAGTCAGCTTTAATAGTGGAGGGAGTTGGGCAAATTGTAGAAGGGTGTCAAATGTGACAAAGAGGAATATATCATTGTCTAGGGATAAATGCCTTTGACAATAAGCACATAAGCACACCAAGCCCACGGAAAGGACCTACATGCTCCTTGGTAATAAGATATTCCTAAATTACCTGCTGTGTTACCATTACACCTTACATATCATGTCACCATAACTGTCTGACTTATCTAACTAACTTATCTTCCATTCCCAGTTACCATATTTGTACTAATTCCCCTGCTTCAGTCTCGCCTGTCTTTTCCAGCCAATGTGTGATACGGGGAAACAGAACCAAAAGGTTGGACAATAAAATTATTTACCGGGAATTGTCTTGCTTTGCTCCTTTGTCATTCTGTTTCTTGATTTATAATACTGTATGTTGCTCTGTGTAATTTCCTGATATACAGTATATAGCAACTGTCTTGTTATTGCTACACATTCATCCCTTTCTTTTCGAGTGATACTTAATTTGTGTTATATTTCCGTGCGATATTACAAGACCTACTCTTCCTGTGCCCAACCCTCCCTGCCTTCTTGTTGACCACAATAACAACCGCTTCATTGTCAATACCAATTATACTACTTGCACTACCATCCTCACTACTTACACTACCACAACCATGCCACTTACTGTACACTACCTACACTACCACACAAATAACCATCAACCACACTACATACACTACCGCAACCATACTACTGTACTTACTGTACACTACCTACACTACCACACAAATAACCATCAACCACACTACATACACTACCGCAACCATACTACTTACTGTACACTACCTACATTACCACAACAACAACCATCAACCACACTACTTACACTACCGCAACCATACTACTTACTGTACACTACCTACATTACCACAACAACAACCATCAACCACACTACTTACACTACCGCAACCATACTACTTACTGTACACTACCTACATTACCACAACAACAACCATCACCCACTCTACTTACACTACCGCAACCATACTACTTACTGTACACTACCTACATTACCACAACAACAACCATCAACCACACTACTTACACTACCGCAACCATACTACTTACTGTACACTACCTACATTACCACAACACAACCATCAACCACACTACTTACACTACCGCAACCATACTACTTACTGTACACTACCTACATACCACAACAACAACCATCAACCACACTACTTACACTACCGCAACCATACTACTTACTGTACACTACCTACATTACCACAACAACAACCATCAACCACACTACTTACACTACCGCAACCATACTACTTACTGTACACTACCTACAGACCACAACAACAACCATCAACCATACTACTTACTGTACACTACCTATACTACCACAACAACAACCATCAACCACACTACTTACACTACCGCAACCATACTACTTACTGTACACTACCTACATTACCACAACAACAACCATCAACCACACTACTTACACTACCGCAACCATACTACTTACTGTACACTACTACATTACCACAACAACAACCATCAACCACACTACTTACACTACCGCAACCATACTACTTACTGTACACTACCTACATTACCACAACAACAACCATCAACCACACTACTTACACTACCGCAACCATACTACTTACTGTACACTACCTACATTACCACAACAACAACCATCAACCACACTACTTACACTACCGCAAACCATACTACTTACTGTACACTACCTACATTACCACAACAACAACCATCAACCATACTACTTACTGTACACTACCTATACTACCACAACAACCATCAACCACACTACTTACACTACCGCAACCATACTACTTACTGTACACTACCTACATTACCACAACAACAACCATCAACCACACTACTTACACTACCGCAACCATACTACTTACTGTACACTACCTACATTACCACAACAACAACCATCAACCACACTACTTACACTACCGCAACCATACTACTTACTGTACACTACCTACACTACCACAACAACAACCATCAACCACACTACTTACACTACCGCAACCATACTACTTACTGTACACTACCTACATTACCACAACAACAACATCAACAACCACACTACTTACACTACCGCAACCATACTACTTACTGTACACTACCTACATTACCACAACAACACACATCAACCACACTACTTACACTACCGCAACCATACTACTTACTGTACACTACCTACATTACCACAACAACAACCATCAACCACACTACTTACACTACCGCAACCATACTACTTACTGTACACTACCTACATTACCACAACAACAACCATCAACCACACTACTTACACTACCGCAACCATACTACTACTGTACACTACCTACATTACCACAACAACAACCATCAACCACACTACTTACACTACCGCAACCATACTACTTACTGTACACTACCTACATTACCACAACAACAACCATCAACCACACTACTTACACTACCGCAACCATACTACTTACACTGTACACTACATTACAACAACAACACATCAACCACACTACTTACACTACCGCAACCATACTACTTACTGTACACTACCTACATTACCACAACAACAACCATCAACCACACTACTTACACTACCGCAACCATACTACTTACTGTACACTACCTACATAACACAACAACAACAACCATCAACCACACTACTTACACTACCGCAACCATACTACTTACTTACTGTGTACCTACATTACCACAACAACAACCATCAACCACACTACTTACACTACCGCAACCATACTACTTACTGTACACCTACATTACCACAACAACAACCATCAACCACACTACTTACACTACCGCAACCATACTACTTACTGTACACTACCTACATTACCACAACAACAACCATCAACCACACTACTTACACTACCGCAACCATACTACTTACTGTACACTACCTACATTACCACAACAACAACCATCAACCACACTACTTACACTACCGCAACCATACTACTTACTGTACACTACCTACACTACCACAACAACAACCATCAACCATACTACTACTTACTGTACACGACACTATACTACCACAACAACAACCATCAACCACACTACTTACACTACCGCAACCATACTACTTACTGTACACTACCTACATTACCACAACAACAACCATCAACCACACTACTTTACACTACCGCAAACCATACTACTTACTGTACACTACCTACATTACCACAACAACAACCATCAACCACACTACTTACACTACCGCAACCATACTACTTACTGTACACTACCTACACTACCACAACAACAACCATCAACCCACACTACTTACACTACCGCAACCATACTACTTACTGTACACTACCTACATTACCACAACAACAACCATCAACCATACTACTTACTGTACACTACCTACCTATACTACCACAACAACAAACCATCAACCACACTACTTACACTACCGCAAACCATACTACTTACTGTACACTACCTCATTACCACAACAACAACACCATCAACCACACTACTTACACTACCGCAACCATACTACTTACTGTACACTACCTACACTACCACAACAACAACCATCAACCATACTACTTACTGTACACTACCTATACTACCACAACAACAACCATCAACCACACTACTTACACTACCGCAACCATACTACTTACTGTACACTACCTACATTACCACAACAACAACCATCAACCACACTACTTACACTACCGCAACCATACTACTTACTGTACACTACCTATACTACCACAACAACAACCATCAACCACACTACTTACACTACCGCAACCATACTACTTACTGGTACACTACCTACATTACCACAACAACAACCATCAACCACACTACTTACACTACCGCAACCATACTACTTACTGTACACTACCTACATTACCACAACAACAACCATCAACCACACTACTTACACTACCGCAACCATACTACTTACTGTACACTACCTACATTACCACAACAACAACCATCAACCACACTACTTACACTACCGTAACCATACTACTTACTGTACACTACCTACACTACCACAACAACAACCATCAACCATACTACTTACTGTACACTACCTATACTACCACAACAACAACCATCAACCCACTACTTACACTACCGCAACCATACTACTTACTGTACACTACCTACATTACCACAACAACAACCATCAACCACACTACTTACACTACACCGCAACCATACTACTTACTGTACACTACCTACATTACCACAACAACAACCATCAACCACACTACTTACACTACCGCAACCATACTACTTACTGTACACTACCTACACTACCACACAAATAACCATCAACCACACTACTTACACTACCGCAACCATACTACTTACTGTACACTACCTACATTACCACAACAACAACCATCAACCATACTACTTACTGTACACTACCTATACTACCACAACAACAACCATCAACCACACTACTTACACTACCGCAACCATACTACTTACTGTACACTACCTACATTACCACAACAACAACCATCAACCACACTACTTACACTACCGCAACCATACTACTTACTGTACACTACCTACATTACCACAACAACAACCATCAACCATACTACTTACTGTACACTACCTATACTACCACAACAACAACCATCAACCACACTACTTACACTACCGCAACCATACTACTTACTGTACACTACCTACATTACCACAACAACAACCATCAACCACACTACTTACACTACCGCAACCATACTACTTACTGTACACTACCTACATACAATACCACAACAACACCATCAACCACACTACTTACACTACCGCAACCATACTACTTACTGTACACTACCTACACACTACCACAACAACAACCATCAACCACACTACTTACACTACCGCAACACCATACTACGTACTGTACACTACCTACATTACCACAACAACAACCATCAACCACACTACTTACACTACCGCAACCATACTACTTACTGTACACTACCTACATTACCACAACAACAACCATCAACCACACTACTTACACTACCGCAACCATACTACTTACTGTACACTACCTACATTACCACAACAACAACCATCAACTACACTACTTACACTACCGCAACCATACTACTTACTGTACACTACCTACATTACCACAACAACAACCATCAACCACACTACTTACACTACCGCAACCATACTACTTACTGTACACTACCTACATTACCACAACAACAACCATCAACCACACTACTTAAACTACCGCAACCATACTACTTACTGTACACTACCTACATTACCACAACAACAACCATCAACCACACTACTTACACTACCGCAACCATACTACTTACTGTACACTACCTACATTACCACAACAACAACCATCAACCACACTACTTACACTACCGCAACCATACTACTTACTGTACACTACCTACATTACCACATCAACAACCATCAACCACACTACTTACACTACTGCAACCATACTACTTACTGTACACTACCTACATTACCACAACAACAACCATCAACCACACTACTTACACTACCGCAACCATACTACTTACTGTACACTACCTACATTACCACAACAACAACCATCAACCACACTACTTACACTACCGCAACCATACTACTTACTGTACACTACCTACATTACCACAACAACAACCATCAACCACACTACTTACACTACCGCAACCATACTACGTACTGTACACTACCTACATTACCACAACAACAACCATCAACCACACTACTTACACTACCGCAACCATACTACTTACTGTACACTACCTACATTACCACAACAACAACCATCAACCACACTACTTACACTACCGCAACCATACTACTTACTGTACACTACCTACATTACCACAACAACAACCATCAACCACACTACTTACACTACCGCAACCATACTACTTACTGTACACTACCTACACTACCACAACCAACAACCATCAACCTTAACTACTACTTACTGTACACTACCTATACTACCACAACAACAACCATCAACCACACTACTTACACTACCGCAACCATACTACTTACTGTACACTACCTACATTACCACAACAACAACCATCAACCACACTACTTACACTACCGCAACCATACTACTTACTGTACACTACCTACATTACCACAACAACCATCAACCACACTACTTACACTACCGCAACCATACTACTTACTGTACACTACCTACACTACCACAACAACAACCATCAACCACACTACTTACACTACCGCAACCATACTACTTACTGTACACTACCTACATTACCACAACAACAACCATCAACCATACTACTTACTGTACACTACCTATACTACCACAACAACAACCATCAACCACACTACTTACACTACCGCAACCATACTACTTACTGTACACTACCTACATTACCACAACAACAACCATCAACCACACTACTTACACTACCGCAACCATACTACTTACTGTACACTACCTACACTACCACAACAACAACCATCAACCATACTACTTACTGTACACTACCTATACTACCACAACAACAACCATCAACCACACTACTTACACTACCGCAACCATACTACTTACTGTACACTACCTACATTACCACAACAACAACCATCAACCACACTACTTACACTACCGCAACCATACTACTTACTGTACACTACCTACACTACCACAACAACAACCATCAACCATACTACTTACTGTACACTACCTACACTACCACAACAACAACCATCAACCATACTACTTACTGTACACTACCTATACTGCCACAAACATAACCATCAACCACACTACTTACACTACCGCAACCATACTACTTACTGTACACTACCTATACTGCCACAAACATAACCATCAACCACACTACTTACACTACCGCAACCATTCTACCAACATCACTAGCCTACTTACATTACCCCAACCGATCGTACTACTAACGCTAACGTTTCGTGTGTTAGGTACGACACTAGTCACCAAACCTTTAGTAACGTAGCATTTTTGTATTTCTTGTTCGCTATGTTTGCGTGTGAGTATTTTCTCTATGGAAATGATCTGATCATGTGTTAATCCGTTGAGCCCCATCTGTTTTATTTTTGACACTGTTATGTTTCTGGGCGAGGTGAAATGACACAAACAATAGGATAACTTTAAATTCAAGACTAATGTCAACTTTCACCTCACAATATCCAGGTTCAAGGAAAACTAGATTATTTTTTTTTAGTTTAATTAAAATTAAGTATTATACAGTAACAAAAAAATATACACGTAAAAAAAATATAACTATATATCTATACTGAAGCAATGCAAGGTTTAAAATAGCTATATCACATAAGAATTAATATTTTCTCAAGATCACTGGAAATGTTTAATAACTTATAGCAATGCACACAATATTAATAAAAGCAATACAAGTAATTAATACCACTATTTAAAAGTGAAATAAGCACTGAAATGTAGATACTATAATAGGCTAACAATAATAATACTAAATACACGATTATATTCAATGTACTCAACACTCGGGAACACAGGTAATGATTGCAGGTCACTATATCTTGATGGAGGCCAGAGAAATAATGGTATCACTTCACAAGGTATATATCACTATGTACAGGCAAGAGAGAAAGATGTGCGCGCGAAGCTAAGGTCAGTCAGTCTAGAGTCGAAACTGCAAGGACTCGGTGGTATATACTGTATATATCACCAGTGAATCTGGAATTTTCTATTGCACTCGTGAATGTAATGACGCAAGGCTGGGAGAGACAGGCTAGAGCCTGACAGGTCTTGAACTTGCGAGAAGCAACCAAGTAAGGAGGAAACTAAAACATTATACTAATCTGGCTTATTAAATCCATATTAATTCAGATTACATAACAACACTCAGAAACCAGCCATTTTGGCAAACAAATAGTTTGGCTGTATGTATGAGACATGAATGAAAAACAAAATAATCTCAATTTCTGCCATTCTAACTCTAAATAACTTGTACACAGTAAACACATATTGACAATAACCGTGTAAACAACAGATAACCATCAGACAACCAACACAGACAGACAGACAAACATTAGGGATAACTATAACAAAGACTGACCTACCAGACAACAAACAAACACATAAAGATACACATTACAAATACAAACAGCCATACAACCTGTTTGGTAAATAACCATATAATGTTACATAAACAAGTTTACTGTTGTGTAGTGTTGCAGTATACGGATTTCCTTAAACTGTATTATGCTTTATAGCATACCTCCCTATAGTGACTAACGTAAGGCAGGGTTGGCTCCCCCTGAAATGGTAAAACAAAAACACAAACAAAACATCATCCTCTACCTACAATTACAATAACTACCCGCTACCTAAATGATAATGTAAATCCACAAACACAGTATTAATTGGTGGTGTGGTGAAATTAATTAAAAATAGATTATATAAAGATAATGTATATCGTAAATATACCATAGCAATTTAGTGCACATATCTAACACATTTCCCCCTAGCCAATTATCG
Organism: Paralithodes platypus; assembly: GCA_032716605.1. Classification (NCBI taxonomy): domain Eukaryota; kingdom Metazoa; phylum Arthropoda; class Malacostraca; order Decapoda; family Lithodidae; genus Paralithodes; species Paralithodes platypus. The sequence continues at coordinate 14,977,248 of CM064533.1, read as the reverse complement.
TCTTGGTTGGTCATTGATAACCCAACAATTCTGAGACCAAACATGAATATCATTCCCCTCCAGGATTAGACAGTCAATTACCGTCAATGCCAGATGTGGTGTGTTAATTCCGCTAAACCATTGGTTTCCATTAACATCTCTATCTCTCTCTCTATCTCTCTCTCTCTCTCTCTCTCTCTCATTCGTATCTGAACAATACTTGTTAAAAAGAAATGTTAATGGGTAACTTAACTCATCTCTACATTCTTTTAATACTCTGGCATATACCTCATCGGGACCAGGCGATTTCTGAGGTTTCAGTCTGTCAATTTCCTTAAGCACATCATTTCTACTTATAGTAACCGTACTTAACCTATTTTCTATACTATCGATATATACCTTACGGACTTCTGGAATCTGTGCCAAATTTTCATTAGTGAAAACGGATAGAAACTGACTATTTAATGTACTGCACATTTCTAAATCATTTTCTGTCATTTCTCCTATCGAAGTTTTAAGGGGGCCTATTTTATCTCTAACTTTAGATTTATATAGCTGGTAAAAAGCCTTAGGGTTATTTTTTGAGTCATTGGCTATCCTGATTTCATAATTTCTTTTGTCTGTCCTTATACATTTTTTAACCTCTCTTGATAAATTCTGATAGTAAGCAAGTAGGTGAATTTCGCCTTTCTTAATTTTTCGATATATTCCTCTTTTTTCCTAGAAGGTCTAATAGTCTATTATTCATCCATTTGGGTTGGTTCTGTGTTGATCTAAAAAAAAATTTGGGGATATATTTATTTTGCGCATTGTGGAGTGAAGAAATAAAATTATTATATGTAGCTGTCAAATTATCCTGAGTTAAGACAGGTATCTGAGAGAGAGTATGTTCATTAGCGCACCTGGGTCCACTTAATAGTTTAACCATAGGATCGACTCTTAAGGCTCGTCTTAATCCACCATAATTGGTTTTTCTGAAATCTGGGATAAGTGTCGTATTCTCTTTAGCCTTTCCTGTCCATTGTATGTTAAAATAAATTGATTTATGATCACTATTTCCTAGTTGGTCTCCTATCTCTACATTATTTATCATTTGTTCATTATTACTGAGAACTAAATCGAGGATATTATTACCTCTAGTAGGCGAGTCTATGAATTGAAATAAAAAACTATCCTGTACCGCCTCAATAAACTTTTGAATCTGAGTCGCCGATTTGATGCTGCCAATCAATATTCGGAAAATTAAAATCCCCCATAATACACACATTGCTAAACCTTGATGCTATTTTCACTTCCTGCCATAAAGCTGTACCTTCGTTTCTACTCATATTTGGTGGTCTATAAATAACTCCAATAATTATGGTCTCACTACCTTCGCTAACCTCAACCCAAACACTTTCGTTATCAGTATTTAGTCTAATACCTGATTTAATACAGCTTTTTAAAGAACTCCTGACAAACACTGCTATTCCGCTGCCCCTCCTACTTGTTCGGTCGCGTTTAAACAAACTATATCCTGGTATATGGAATTCTGCTAAAAAATGTCTTGATTCTGTATTAATCCATGTTTCAGTCAGTGCTATAATGTCTATATTTTCGTTGCTAACAAGTGCTCTAAGTTCATCCATTTTGTTACATAAACTCCTACAGTTTGTATAATATAATCGCAATGAATTTATTTTACTGGTATCGGATTTACCTTTATTTCTAACTGAATTCCCATCTTCTGTTACACCTTTAATATTTCTACTAGCAGTACAATTAAAATCCTGTGACTGATATTTTCTATTCCTATCTGATGTACCAGTACGGCAATTTACCCTATCTAGACAATTATTCTTACTTATATTATCAGGCTTTATTTTCAGGTAATACCAGAGAGAATACGACATTAATACCTGACTTTAGAAAGCCAATTATGGTGGGTTAAGAAGAGCCCTATTAGCTGACCCTATGGTCAAAAAATTATTAAGTCGATCCAGGTGTCCAAATGAGTGTACCCCTTCTCAGGCACCTGTCATCTTAAGTCAGGAAGAGACGTCAACCTTGGTAGATACATACGATAATTTTATCAAGTCAGTATTCAATGCACAAAATAAATACATCCCCAAAAGAAAATTTAGATCAACACAGAACCAACCCAAATGGATGAATAATAGACTATTAGATCTTCTAGGACAAAAGAGAGGAATATATAGAAAAATTAGAAAAGGCGAAATTCACCTACTTGCTTACTATCAGAATCTATCAAGACAGGTAAAAAAGGATATTAGGAAAGAAAAAAGAAATTATGAAATTAAGGTTGCCAATGACTCAAAAAATAATCCTAAAGCTTTTTACCAACTATATAAATCCAAGGTTAGAGATGTAATTGGTCCCCTTAAAACTTCGATAGGAGAAATGACAGAAAATTATTTAGAAATGTGCAGTACATTAAATAGTCAATTTCTTTCCGTTTTCACTAATGAAAATTTGGCACAGTTTCCAGAAGTCCGTAAGGTATATAGCGATAGTATAGAAAATAGGTTAAGTACGGTTACTATAAGTAGAAATGATGTGCTTAAGGAAATTGACAGACTGAAACCTCATAAATCACCTGGTCCTGATGAGGTAAATGCTAGAGTATTAAAAGAATGTAGGGATGAGTTAAGTTACCCATAAACATTTTCATTTAACAAGTCATTGGAGACAGGTATAGTTCCAGAAGCTTGGAAGCTTGCAAACGTAGTTCCGATCTTCAAAAAAGGTGACAAATCAATAGCATCCAATTACCGTCCCATTAGTCTTACATCAATCATAGGAAAGCTACTAGAGTCAATTATTGCTAGTAAAATTAGAAACCACTTAGATACATTTAATTTAATAAATTCTTCTCAGCATGGATTCACTCAGGGACGTTCTTGCCTTACTAATTTGCTTAGTTTTTTCTCAGAGGTATATGAAGCAGTAGATAATGACAAGTCATATGATATAATATATTTAGATTTCAGTAAAGCTTTCGACAGAGTCCCCCATGAGAGATTGATGAGAAAGGTTGAGGCGCATGGAATAGGTGGGCGTTGTTGGGATGGATTAGGTCATGGCTAATTGGTAGGAAGCAGAGTCAGCATAAATGGTACGAAGTCAGAATGGGGAGCAGTCAAAAGTGTGTCCCCAGGGATCTGTATTAGGTCCTCTGTTGTTGTTATATACTGTACAAAATGACCTTGATTTAGGTATAACTAGTAGGATAAGTAAATTTGCAGACGATACCAAAATGGGGAGAACAATTGATTCAGATAGAGATATAGAGTGCCTCCAAAGGGATCTAGATACCTTACACGAATGGTCAGTAAATTGGCAGATGAAGTTTAACATTGACAAATGCAAGGTATTAAAGATAGGGAAGATGCATACAAATGTTAAATATAACTAGCTAATGTGGAATTAGAAAACTCGAATTGTGAGAAAGATCTAGGTGTGTTTGTTAGCAATGATTTGAAGCCTAGACAACAGTGTATAAGCGTTCGAAACAAGGCAAACAGGATTCTGGGTTCATCTCAAGGAGTGTGAGTAACAGAACTGCTGATGTTATCTTAAAACTTTACTTGTCATTAGTGAGACCCCATATGGATTATGCTGTTCAATTTTGGTGTCCTTATTACAGAATGGACATAGATTCATTGGAGAGAGTACAACGTAGAATGACAAAAATGATCCATAATATTAGAAATCTTCCGTATAAAGAAAGGTTGAAGAAATTAGGCTTACATTCGTTAGAGAGACGCAGAGTTAGAGGGGATATGATAGAGGTGTTCAAGTGGGTTAGTGGGATTAACAAAGGGGACATGACAAATGTACTAAAGCTCAGTGATAGCGAACTCGTACCAATGGTTTCAAATTAGATAAATTTCGTTTCAGAAAAGATATAGGCAAATATGGTTTGGTAACAGAGTTGTAGATGGGTGGAATGGACTAGCAAGTGCTATAGTGGGATTAAAAACGATAGGGAGCTTTAAGATAAAATTGGATAAGCATATGGACGAGAAGGGTTGGGTGTGAAGGGGGATCAGCAGGGTTGGGCCAATCAGCGCTCTGCAGACCCCCGTAATCCTGCGTTAATCTCTAACCGTTTTGGTAAGATGATCCTCAGGGTATTAGAGTGTTGAGCCTATAATTGGGCTTTGTAATTGGGGTTGTGTGGGACAGGGATCTGCCTTGCTTAGGCCAATCGGCTTTCTGCAGACTCCCATTTTCTTATGTTCTTATGTTCTTATACAAAAACTGTTCTGGTAGGGTCAGGAGAGGCTAATAATGGGAGTTAAATCCTTGGGAGAGATTAATGAGGGAATTGGAAAAGGGTTAATGGGGCAACGGACTGTAGGTCAGGTAAAGCCAATTATAATAGAATGTCAAAACGTCGGAAGAGATCAAATGAGGAGTTTGAAAAGGGTTAAGGCGAAATGGCCTAAGGGTCTGTACAGGTAGGGTCAGGTAAAGCCTACTACAATGGGAGGTAATCCTCGGTAGAGAACAAAAGAAGAATATAAAATAAGGAGAGACAGCTGGGGGGAATTATAGTATATGGGACATTCTTCAGTGTAGGTGTGTGTGTGTTTGTGTGTGTGTGTGTGTGTGTTTGTGTGTGTGTGTGTGTGTGATAGAATACTATCTACTACTATGTGTGTGTGTTTGTGTGTGTGTGTGATGTTTTGTTTTCCATGTGTGTGTGTGTGTATGTTTGTGAGTGTGAGTGTGTGTGTAAGTTATCAACCCGCATCTCCCCGTATACTGGTACCCTGCCAAACTTCTACCATCAGCTTAAACATAATCATCTACAAGTAATTTTGAAATCTAAAATTCGTATCAATATTGTATACCACAATTCATATATAAATCTCCCACGGCAAAAATATCGTCCCAGGTCAATGTTTATGAGAACAGCAATAATATATTCGTGATCAAAGTTCATTTCAAGCTGCATCACTCCACTAATGGACTTCAGTCTTTGTTGAACCAGAAGCGGTTTAAGAGCTAAGGTGGGTTATCGCTGAACCGAAAGCCTCATTTAACCTTATGTATATACTGTATATATATATATATATATATATATCATAATAGGATACTAGGATGCAAAATATAGACGTATTTGAAAAGTGTCTTAGCCTCTTACATAGCCATTGGTTTTCACCTCTAACCTCACCACATACATTAACGTGTTCTCACTTTTAACGTTTACTATTATATTTGTCTCATCCACCCCAATGTTCCTCACCTGCCTAACTTCCCCTGTACCACCAACACCTAACCCAACAGACTTGCCTAATACATATTTGATAAGGGATTGCCTGCTGATTTATTAATTCACCAGGTAATTGGCTGAGATGACAAGTTTGGTGGAGGCCTCAGGAACCAAGATGGTGCTGGTAGGATACTAGTGATGAAGTGGAGAATTACTTGTGCTAATAGTGTAAAGATATAGTGAATGTCTATGTGTGCAGATGTTGTAATAATAATAATACTAGTGGATAACCCAAGTAATGAATCACGGCTGTATCAATTAGTTATATGTAACCATTATATGCATATCAGTTTAAAGGCTTATTGGGTATTTACTTGAAATTGAAAATATTTCGACAGTGTTAGAATAATCTATCTATCTATCTATTGCCTGACGCCGCAATCCCCGAAGGGGTGGCCACGAACGAACCGCCCCCATGCACCTCTGTCCCCAGTCAGTCGACGCCCCTCCTCCCAACCAGCACCGCCTTCATTCATATACTTCCTCACTCTATCCTTCCACCTCTCCTTCGGTGCACCACTCCCTCTGTCCTTCCACCTCGCTCTCGTACACCCTCTTAGTCAATCTCTCGCTTTCCATACGTTCCATATGGCCGAACCATCTCAAGTTGTTCCTTTTCACACTTTCCAGCACATCTACCTCCACACCACACCTCCTTCTTACTTCCTCATTCGTCTGTCTATCCCTCCATGTAACTCCGCACGCACTTTTCAAGTAACTCATTTCCACCGCTCTCACTCTTGGTCTAAGTCTCTTCCCGAACGTCCATGCTTTGCTTTCGTAAGCGTTACGATCCAGGTTCTCAAAGACACAGGGCTCTTCAACATTGGACTAGATAATGGCAAAATGCAACAACGGTAACACTAGATCCAACCCCTGCCTTAAACACTGGAAAACAAAACACCATTACTGCCCTGAGTGTTGCCTGGACAACGAGGTATCCTATGACTCGGTAACTGGTGCACACACACTAGGCTGACACTCGATGAAACAGCCTATTCTCAAACAGTAAAAGATTACTCGATTAGGTTACACAAAGAAAAGATAGTTAACGTGATTATTTAGCGTTACGGTAGATACTCAAATAACTGGCACTCCTGTATTAAAGAAAGTGCAATGCTAGTCCTGCAACATCAACTGGAAACTTCTGAAATAAGTCTGATGCTGGGAAGATGTTCGTAAAGAATCTTGAACAATTATAATGCAGAATACGGGTCACAATAAATGCTAGGACATATAGTAATAATAGGCAGGCGAATAATAAAGACTGCGCAAAGGTAGTAATGCTCGACAACTAAAGAAATGCTTCGTGACACAACGCAACAGCCTACTAGGGTTGTGCAACTCAACAACAACCTCGGCTCAAAAGTGCAGTGAATAATAATGTGGCATACATATAATAATGGGGCTTATCTCTAACCAGTGTCTGCTCAGTTAATAAAGTCTAGCTGGGGTATCAAGGCAGGGCAACAATGGGCGAGCATGCGGCTCGTAGCCTAACGTTGTCCGAAGGTGGTATAATGAAGATTACGTTATATGACGGGGATGCTCTCTTGATAAATCTAGGTCTCTAGTACCTAGTTCTATCCTGGCGATCCCTCAGAAGTCAACACAAAGAGGCAGCACTATGTTGTGAGGGATAGGCTATGGCCCTCTCACACCACAGTGCTGTGCTCGCAAAGTAAACCCACCCGAAGACAACCTAGGCTCCCACAGTACCTGTCGATGTCGTGCAGGGCTTAGCTAACACTGCACACATCGGAGACAACGACACAGTAACCTTACCCCTAGTCTAGCTTTAAATAACCAAGCAGAATCACTCAACACCTTGCCAGGGAGACATATACCGGTCTACAACCTTCCCGAGAGAGGACACACACGGAAAAGTCCGTCTCTCCAAACCTCATACTTAGAAATATCTGAGAGCTTCGCGTACAATACGACTGGCCGACGGTGAACGTCTATGCTGAAACCAGAAGGGATGTTGAGTTTAATAAAGATTAGAGAATGAGAAAGGAGAAGTCGAGAGAGAGAAATAGTATGCAAAGTGGCGAGTATGGGGGACAGAATTGCAAAGGATGTAGACGATACGCGTGTCAGGCAAGCTCTGAGCTGGTAAAGAACACGGCCGCGATGGGCAGGGACTAGTTGACCACCCGGCCGCCAACGCCGTCAGCGCCCAAGCGAGCCGGGCCACAGCTCACCCCGCTGCCAGGTGTACTCCCTCACCCTCTCTCGCTCGCCTCCCACACAAGCAACATTTATATTATAGCGAATATAAAATATAAGGCGTGGTCACAGACCAAAACAAAGACCATTTCTAGACTGTCTGTGGCAACACGACCCTAATGAAATAAAGCAGATCATTCTAGGACAACTGTAGCCTATCCCTCCATCCTGGCGAGCGCTAGCGAGCTGCAATGCCCCACATAACCATTCTGCCAGCGCCGGGAGGCGTCACACCCCCCCCAAGATATGGGACACTCAACCATTAGCCCATATCTGAACAGGCAGAATGTCGCTAGAATCTGCCACTCCTAACCACTCTGCCACTCATTGAATGCAAGCTCAGTCTCCTCAAAAATATACAACAACATTTATATAAAAAAACAAATCTTATCACCCTTCCTGGACATAATACATTAATTCATAACATTGTGCTCCCAGAGCGGGCTTTAAGAAGCACAGCCTACTGAGGGAAAATAATCTGCACTCAGTACTCAGCTATAATATTATCTTAAAATTAATTATTAAAAAGAAAGAGTTTTTATTTTAATTTTTTCATATTTTATTTTAATTTTGTTTTTGGCGGCTACTATAGATGTAGCCTAATTTTCGTCGAATCAAAGCCAACAACTCCTGCCCTGTGACCCTACGCTGATACTACACACGCGAGCCAACAAGCACCAGCGCAAAAATACACCGCGAGCCAAGACAGGAGGCTATACCAACATACTGTGGTAGCCTACCCCGGATCCTCCACCCGCGACAAACAGTCCGCAATCACATTCTCACAACCGGCAATATGGCGAATGTCTAAGTTGTACTCTCTCAACATGAGCGACCATCTGGTCAGCCTCATATTCCGGTTGTGGAATTGATTGAGGAATTTAAGCGGGTGGTGGTCGGTATACACTACCACGACTGGCCCATAGGCAGGAACATAGACCTCAAAGTGTCTGAGCGCTAACACGATTGCCAGCAGTTCCTTTTCAACAACCGAATAGTTTTTCTGTGCTGAATTAAATTTCTTTGAAAAGAAACTGACTGGATGCTCAAGACCTTCCTCGTCTGTCTGCAAAAGTACGGTACCAGCCCCTACTCCGCTGGCATCAGTCGCCAACTGAAATGGTCGTTCAAAGTCCGGGGCCCTGAGGATAGGGTGAGTGCATAAAAGGTGTTTAACTACTCGAAACGCCTGCTCACACTCAGGTGCCCAGTGGAACTTTTTATCTTTAGCTAGTAGATCTGTCAAAGGAGCTAACACAGTAGAATAACCTCTTATAAAGCGACGGTAATACCCAATCATGCCCAAAAATCTCATGATCTGCCGCTTCGTGGTCGGCCTGGGGAACAAGTCGATAGCCTGTATCTTCTGTTGGGGCGGGCTCACCTGCCCTAACCCAACCACAAACCCCAGATACTGCACCGTGGCTTGCACAAAGTCACACTTGCCCAGATTAACCACCAAGCCTGCTTTACCAAGTTGACTAAATAAGGCTTCTATGTGCTCACAGTGACTTTGGAAATCGTTGTCATAAATGATCACGTCATCAAGGTAGACAGTACAGTTTGGGATGTCTGCTACGATTTCGTTCATTAAGCTCTGGAAAGTGGCCGGTGCATTTTTCAGACCATATGGCATCACGTTGCAACGGTAAGTACTGCCATCCACCACAAACCCGCACACCTCTTTAGCCCGCTCAGACAGTGGTACTTGCCAGTAGCCTTTGACGAGGTCTACCTTGGTCAAGTACCTTGCTTTCCCGATCTTATCCACACTGTCATCCACCCGGGGGAAGAGGATATGCGTTGGTGGGGGTCAACCCGTTCAACCGCCTAAAGTCAATGCAGAACCGAACTTTTCCATCAGGTTTGGGCTGCAGAGTGACAGGAGAAGTCCACCGTACTGCCCCCTTCTCGATCAAGCCTCTCGCCAGCATATACTCCAGCTCATCCCTGAGCGCTGGGAGTTTAATGGGTGGCACCCGATAAGGTATCGACTTAAAGGGGGGGTGCTCTCCTACATCGACGTCATGCACCGCTTGAGTAGTGAGGCCTGGGTGCTCGGCAAATACAGAGGGGTATGAATCGAACAGGCGCTGCACTGCCACCTGCTGTTCCTCCGGCAGGTGCGCCAGAGCATCATGCGCACATTGGCTCGAATTTCCCGCCCACTGATCCGCCGAGACATGACAATCCCAGTTATCATCCACCTGATCATTGCTGCCCCCCTCTCCTTCTCCACCATGACCGCAGCAGGTCAACACAGGGACAGCTAGTGACTCAGGTGGGCGCCTCACATACTGTTTCAACAAATTAATGTGGCATAGTTGGTTACGCTTCTTCCGGTCTGGAGTGGCAACGAGGTAGTCTAGATCGGAGATCTTTGACACCACCCGATAAGGCCCAGCGTACTTGGCAGCCAGAGGATGACCTGCCAAAGGCAACAGGACCAACACCTCTTGACCTACCTGAAACTCCCGGAGTTTCGCCTTAGTATCGTACCTGTCCTTCATACGGGCCTGCGAACTCACCAAATTACGCCCGGCCAGCTCCAGACTTCTAAGCATTCTCTCTCTGCTCTCAAGGACGTATCTCAACATAGAACATGGCTTAGCGGTACCCTCCCAAATCTCCTTCATCTTGTGGAGAGGGCCCCTCACCTGATGCCCGAAAACAAGCTCATTCGGACTGAAACCGAGACTCTCTCCAGGTACTTCTCTTGCCGCGAACAAAACATACGGCAGACCAAGGTCCCAATCCTTTCCGTTCTCTGCGCAATAACATCGAAGCATGCTTTTCAGCGTGGCGTGCCACCTCTCCAACACCCCTTGACTCTCCGGGTGATACGCAGAAGGGACGACAGTGCTGATGCCATGCTGAATCATAGTTTGTTTGAACAGATTAGAGGTAAAATTAGAACCTTGGTCCGATTGCACCTCTTGCGGGTAACCATACCGCGAGCAATACAAGAGCAGGTTCCGGACAACAGTTTTCGCCGTGCCATTTCTCATTGGATATGCATCAGGATAACGAGTGGCCACATCCATGATAGTTAATAGAAATGTATTACCGGCACTAGTAGGGGGTAGGGGTCCGACCATATCAATGATGACCTTACTGAAGGGCGGTCCGCTGACAGGAATGGGGTGCAACGGGGCTCTTGGAATTGTTTGGTTAGGTTTTCCAACCCTCTGGCACGTATGACACCTTGCTATCCAGGTTACCACCTGCCCCTTCAACCCCGGCCACCAAAACAATTTTTCTAAAGCCGCCACCGTTTTTCTCACCCCTAGATGTCCTGCCAGTGGTATGTCATGCGCCAACCTCAGTAGGCTATCCCTGCACTCCCGTGGCACCACCAACTGGTCCACTACTCCGGACCCCTCTTGCCAACTACGTTTAGGGTCTTGAAAACGCCTATAGAGGATGCCTTCTAAATAAAAAAAATCTCCTGGCTGTGCATCGCCGTCCTCGTCGAGCTCTACAGCTCCATTAGCACACGTTTGGAGCTCAGGGTCCTCTAGTTGCAACCGACGTATATCTGAGGGTGCCAAGCGATCTAACTGCTCCCGGAGCAATGCATGACCTTCCCCGATACTGGGCTGCTCCCTCTGTCTCTCTCGATGTACATAACGTTGCTGTCGTGGAGACTCGTCATGCCCAGCCTTGTCACTCTCGATGACAGGCCCAGGGGCTACTCCAGAATTAAGTAATGGTGCTAATACGGAATCACCCAGGAGAGCCGCCGAGTCAAAACTCTTAAAACCAACTCCAGCTTTAGCCTCCTCCTGTTGATCGTTCCTCCGCTGGTCTGAAGACGGAGGACTAGGCTGTGACACTTTAGCTGCCCGAGCTCGGGTGACAACACACGCCATGGGTTGTGTCTGGCACCGCTCGACCCACTCTTGCTCTTCCCTACTCACGTCGGCCGGCCTCTCGGCAACGACTAAGGGTAGAACCTCAGAAGCGGGCATTGCAAAGTCGTTGCCGAGAAGAAGGTCGACGCCCTCCACTGGCAGTTTCTCCACAATCCCGACATCCAATTCACGTGCCACACCATCCACCTCCAACTCCAACCGCACCAGCGGGTATGACCGAGTTGCATTAATACCCTGCACCACCACCACCCGAGCCGCGTTTATAGGGTAGCCAGTCAAGTTTTTCATCAGAGTCTGGGAAGCACCTGTATCACGCAAGACCTCTACTCCATGCTTGCGCCCCGCCCACATCACGCAACCCCGCCCTCTATGGTCGCAAAAAACATCCTGAGCAGGGTTCGAGCCTCCCAGGTGCTTCTGCATTGGCTGTGCCTCAGCCTCTGACGAACTGCCCCGGGCAAACTCAGATGACTTCGGAGACACACCAATGTTGCAGGCCAAAGACACAGCTGCTGTAGGTGGTTTGCTAGGACAGACTCTTGCAAAGTGCCCCTTTTTATGACAATGATAACACTCCAACTCCCTTTGGGCTTCCCTTGGTACTGGGAAGGGCCCGGCCCCTTCTTAAATGGGACGGTGCTAGTCTTGTGGTCAGTCTTGGTATCATGGCTCTTGTACTTGTTTGCATAAGGTATATCACTAACTCGGGGGGGTGGGGCGTCACGCCCCTTGTTACCTGCCTCACTACGCTGGGCAGACCCGCACCCACGAATTAGTGATAGCCGGAGGTCAGCCATCTCAGCTGCCTCCTGTAGAGTTTTTTGGTTGCTTTTCTTTAAGGTTTAACGTCAGGTCGCCGCCCGTGCATTTGAAAAACTGCTCTAAAAGCACCAACTGTTTAATGTCGTCAAACGTAGTAGCTTTCTCCGACCTCAGCCAATTCCCAAAAGCATCGGACACCTCCCGGGCATGCTCCAAAAAGGTGCTCTCCCGACCCTTGGTAACACCCCGGAACTTCAACCTGTACGTCTCTGGTTGTAGTTCGTATGCTCTCAGGACAGCCTCCTTGAGTTCCTCATAGATAATACAAGACTCTATAGGCAACGCATCGTAGGCTTTAAGACCCTTGCCTATTAATCTAGAGGATACAGGTGCTGCCCATTTATTCTCTGGCCACTGGTGTTCCTGGCACTTCTTCTCAAAGCGTGCGAAAAATTCTGTAACACCACTCTTATCAAACACCGGAACCAGTTTCAATAAGGGCGAGAGAGATTGATCATGAGCACGGTTACCAGCCCCTAGTCGCTGTCCCGTTGTCTCTACTCGCGACTTCTCTACGTCCCTGTCGGCACAGTACCTAGTCGACTCAGCTTGGATTTTTGCTAGCTCTATTTGCTGCTCACCCGCCCTGATAGCCTTTCTCTCTTCGATCTTAGCTAATTCGAGCTGAAGCCATAATTCTGGAGATAACCCTTGAGGAGGTGAAGGTGCTACAATGTTTGAAATTACCGGTGGTCCCCCCAGGGGCAACCAACCCTGCCAGTCACCACCCAACTGCGGAAGCGTACCCGGGGTCGGCAAACTACTGGGATGGCTGGGAGTCGAGTGTAGGGGAAGCATGGCCGAAGAGCTCTGAGCACTCAACCCATCTCGCTCACCAGTCACCCTGCCCAGTACACACGTTATCAAGTTATCCTTGGTCATGCTGCTAGTAACCGCATGACCGATAGCTGTGGCCAGGCATTGAAGACCGTACCGATCCATACCCTCCAACCGCTCGGCAGTAACAGGCCATTGCAAAAATATCCTAGCATCCTCCTCACAGTTCACCCGATTAACCCTTTCATCATGCTGCTGTTCCTCAGTTTCGACATTACGTACTGTGTCTCCATTCTCCTCTGACCCGGTATAAGACATGATGCTCACAAAAAAAATTCACCACAATATTCAGAAAAGAAGTACCCCAAACTCTTATGTAGCGCTATTCACTTGCCAAAAATTTCTGAAGTGCTATACTACTTTGCCAAAAACAAAATTAACGTACCCACTATATTCCTCAATAAAACAAATGACCACAACAATCCTGCAATTATCTCTTAGTTCACAAGATCCTGAGCTAGGTCGCCATTTGTTACGATCCAGGTTCTCAAAGACACAGGGCACTTCAACATTGGACTAGATAATGGCAAAACGCAACAACGGTAACACTAGATCCAACCCCTGCCTTAAACACTGGAAAACAAAACACCATTACCGCCCTGAGTCGTGCCTGGACAACGAGGTATCCTATGACTCGGTAACTGGTGCACACACACTAGGCTGACGCTCAATGAAACAACCTATTCTCAAACAGTAAAAGATTACTCGATTATGTTACACAAAGAAAAGATAGTTAACGTGATTAATTAACGTTACGGTAGATACTCAAATAACTGGCACTCCTGTATTAAAGAAAGTGCAATGCTAGTCCTGCAACATCAACTGGAAACTTCTGAAATAAGTCTGATGCTGGGAAGATGTTCGTAAAGAATCTTGAACAATTATAATGCAGAATACGGGTCACAATAAATGCTAGGACATATAGTAATAATAGGCAGGCGAAAAATAAAGACTGCCCAAAGGTATTAATGCTCGACAACTAAAGAAATGCTTCCTGACACAACGCAACAGCCTACTAGGGTTGTGCAACTCAACAACAACCTCGGCTCAAAAGTGCAGTGAATAATAATGTTGCATACATATAATAATGGGGGCTTACCTCTAACCAGTGTCTGCTCAGTTAATAAAGTCTAGCTGGAGTATCAAGGCAGGGCAACAATGGGCGTGCATGCGGCTTGTAGCCTAAGGTTGTCTGAAGGTGGTATAATGAAGATTACGTTATATGACGGGGATGCTCTCTTGATAAATCTAGGTCTCTAGTACCTAGTTCTATCCTGGCGATCCCTCAGAAGTCAACACAAAGAGGCAGCACTATGTTGTGAGGGATAGGCTATGGCCCTCTCACACCACAGCGCTGTGCTCGCAAAGTAAACCCACCCGAAAACAACTTAGGCTCCCACAGTACCTGTCGATGTCGTGCAGGGCTTAGCTAACACTGCACACATCGGAGACAACGACACAGTAACCTTACCCCTAGTCTAGCTTTAGATAACCAAGCAGAATCACTCAACACCTTGCCAGGGAGACATATACCGGTCTACAACCTTCCCGAGAGAGGACACATACGGAAAAGTCCGTCTCTCCACAACCTCAATAAAGCATAATACCTCCTTAACCTAATACATGGAAATATCTGAGAGCTTCGCGTACAATACGACTGGTCGACGGTGAACGTCTATGCTGAAACCTGAAGGGATGTTGAGTTTAATAAAGATTAGAAAATGAGAAAGGAGAAGTCGAGAGAGAGAAATAGTATGCAAAGTGGCGAGTATGGGGGACAGAATTGCAAAGGATGTAGGCGATACGCGTGTCAGGCAAGCTCTGAGCTGGTAAAGAACACGAGGCCGCGATGGGAAGGGACTAGTTGACCACCCGGCCGCCAACGCCGTCAGCGCCCAAGCGAGCTGCGTCATAGCTCACCCCTCTGCCAGGTGTACTCCCTCACCCTCTCTCGCTCGCCTCCCACACAAGCAACATTTATATTATAGCGAATATAAAATATAAGGCGCGGTCACAGACCAAAACAAAGACCATTTCTAGACTGTCTGTGGCAACACGACACTAATTAAATAAAGCAGATCATTCTAGGACAACTGTAGCCCATCCCCCCATCCTGGCGAGCGCTAGCGAGCTGCAATGCCCCACGCAACCATTCTGCTAACGCCGGGAGGCGTCACACTAACGACATTTCCATCTTCCGTTGCACCATCACTACTATCATTAGCAATATAGTCATAATTTTTAGCATGAAACTGAATATCCTTATCGCTTTCGCCTGACGCTAAAATTGTTCCATTTAACCTCTCATTTACACTCTCAATGTTTCTGTTCAAAACCCCACAACCACCCTATCTAAAGAACTAGCTAATGTGGAAACCCCTAACCGTGAAAGATGAACCCCATCCCTTCCGTACATCCCATCTCTCCCATAGAAACTATCCCAGTTATCAATGAATGGTGTTGCTTTTTCTTTGCAATATTTCTCCAACCGGCAATTGATACCAATCGCCCAGGATGTCCATTCCTTGGGAACTCCTCTTCTGGGTAGGATACAATGTACTACAGGGATCCCTCCCTTCATCCTAACCTTATCTAACACATCCCGATACTGCTGCAGCAGTTCCTCACTTCTACCCTTACCAACATCGTTACTCCCGGCACTGAGACAGATAATGGGGTTATCTCCACTATCTTCCAAGATGTGGTCCATCTTCTCTAAAACCCTCCCAACTCCATGGCCAGGCAGACACACAACCTTCCTAAGTTTAGTGCGGGTAGCCCTAACTAAATGTCTTACCATGGAGTCGCCCACAATCGACACAGACTTACCTTTCCCTCGGAAGGATCCAGCAGCTGCAGTTGGAGAACCCCCGGTGGTGGCTTTAGCTCCCTTGGTGGTGGTAGTGGGGGTGGTGGTGGTGGTAGGTAGCACAGCGTCATCGGTTGGAGCTGAGTCGGCGGCAGGCACTTCGTCTAACCCTCCCTTATCCTGATTATCTTTTCCCTCACATTCGTCTCGCAAAGGAGAGAATGTATTTGTCACACTCATACCTATTCTACTATCCTGCTTCTTGAGTGTGACTTTCCCACCCGTATTTTTAACAACCTGCCATGAATACAATTTTTCATCAACTTCCTCCCTTTTCCCCTTACTCGACTTTATTTTCTCTTGGCTAAGCTTGAAAGCTAGATTTTCGTCTTTAATCAAATCCACTTCCCTCTGAAGTTTAACATTAACCTCCCTTAGAGCCAAGACCTCTTCCTTCACCACAACCATATCTTCCCTTACCTGGAGAATAAGATGATGCAGATCAGTTAAGAGACTCGCACTCCATACCTGCCATGATCCCAATAAGCTTAGCGAGGAGCAAGAAACTAAGTACAGAAAAACAAAAACAAGTAAACTAACAGCTAAAAACTGAGCTATAACACTTTTATATAACACGAGTGCACTGCCCCCAAACACAGGTAGGTGTGACTGGTCACTAAAGGTCACTAGTAAGTGGTCCGGGCAGGAGCTCAGATTAACACAACCTTCTCCTGTCACTGAATGAACTGAACTGCTCAATGAACTGAACTGAACTGAACTGAACTGGCTTGCTCAAATAATGTTATGGTTACGTTAAGTTAGGTTGTGATAGGATATAATTTGATAACACAAAGTTAGCCAGGTAAAAACACACAGTTGGCAGTTACCTGGCTGCCAATATAAGTGTAGTGAAATATCAACCAACCATGCTACTTGTCAAAGCCGAGTGAGTATTGTGTGGGTGTTTTTTTGTTTTTTTTTCCTTCAGTATGATACTGGCGATTGTTCTTGGAAGCCATTTAACACCTAACAATTGGCTCCAGCAGCCACTAAGTGACTCACTTAATTTGAGGTTAGCCTGTAGTTGCCATAGTAACGTTTACTATGACACCAACTACTGTATATCTCCCTCCTCCCCCCAACCCTTCTCTCTCACCCCCACCCTTCCTTCCTCCCGAGCGTTTCACCCTACCCTCCCTCCCTCCTTCCTCCTACCGAGCTTTCCATCCTACCCTCCACCTTGTCCCTCCCCTCCCTCCCTCCTTCCTCCCACTTGACCCCTCCATCTCACTGTTCACCTTGTCTCTCCCCCCTCCTCCCACCCGACCCTTCCGTCTCACCCTCCATGTTGTCTTTCTACCCCCCTCTCCTCCCACCCGACCCTTTCATCTTGCCCTCCACCTTGTTTCTCACCTCCACTCCTCCCTCCTGACCCTTCTAGCTCATCCTCCACCTTGTATCTTCACCCCCCCCCCCCCCCCCCCCCCTCCTTCCCTCCTGACTCTTCCATCTCACCCTCAGCCTTGTCTCTCCACCCCCAGCACCCCCTCTATGGTACACCAGTGTCATAAAACCTCAGTGATGTTATATTGTTTAACGTGGATATAGTTGTGTTGTTTTATATTTGTTTTCCGTAGTTGCCATACAAGAATGACCGATATGTTGTTGGACAGATAGGTCATTGCCGGGCAAAATGTTATGTGGGAGTTATTGTTAACTTTGTTGATGTTGTCAAACGGATGTGAAGGCAATGATGCTGGCTAGATATACTAGATAACCTATGTGTGTGTGTGTACCAGTTTGTTTGTTTGTGACACAAATTACATAATGGTCATGGGAAAACATTGCATTCACAAATACCCATTTCCCCCCCCCCCCTCCCCCCCTGCTGACAGAGATATTTACTGATCGACAGTAACAAAATATAGTCGATAGGCATAGCTTACGGTAAAACAGAACACATGAAACTAATATAATAAGTCATTGGTGTTTCTCTCACACACATTCGCTTTGATGAATTACTCATGTTTAGGAAATAACCTGCATGTCTACAACCAGCTTTTTCTGAAGCTGCAGGAATCTTGTTCATTATTATCGTAGTGTTCCAGCGCAAGGAACATTTCCACGAAGGAACGAGTGAGGAAACATAAAATGGATTAGCTTTCGCATCTGTTCTCTCTCTCTCTCTCTCTCTCTCTCTCTCTCTCTCTCTCTCTCTCTCTCTCTCTCCCCGTATGATCATGATATCTGAGACAATATTATACACCATGGATCTGTTATTACCTGTAGCCTAATCTTTGTATTATATGTTTCTACAAGATGTGTTTTCATTTCACAAATGAAGGTGTATTGCACCAAATTAATCCAACTTAAGCCACATCACCACCAGTGTCAACAAACCATTCCTTCAATATCCACCTCGGCCTCTTTCCATATTTGATCACGGTTATATTTGTGGACCTTCCCAATATTGGTCGGTTCAATATATTTTATGTTTGTATTGGTTCCTAGTTGTCTGAAATTTGAGAAAATATATGTTGATATCGGTAATACATAGTTGTTGTTGTTGTTGTTCCCCAAGCTGCCTGGCCGAACAACCCCAAGGCCCCGAGCAAGGCCAAGGCCATAACCGAGCGCCCCCAGAGAACCCTCCCTGCCGGCCACAATAAAGCCTGGGTGACCGAAGCCACTCCATGGCGGGGAGCTGAGGAGGGTGCAGAAACGCCCGGGAAACCAAAGCCCCACCCAGGCAAGGCCACCTAGAGTACTCTAGGTGGCCTTGACCCAGGGCCCTGTGCCCCTCATTGATAACATAATGGTATTAACACATTGCCAGTGATGAATAATAAGGATTTGGTTTATCTATTGTTGAACCTCGATTGATGTTTGTTTAAAGCCAGATTCAATACATATCTCAAATGCTGGCGATGTCTGATAAAGGATTGTGAAGAACTACTGAATGTCAACCTGCTAGCAGCTAGAAGGATGTGTATTAGTTCGTTTAGTTTGAATTCCCCTATGTGTGTGTGTGTGTTACTCAGTTACTTGTTCGTCAAGGGGAATCCACGCAATGCGAGCTAAGCTCATTATTATCGCACCTCCTTAACTGGGAATGTATTGCGTGAAATGCATGTTAAGTGTTTTATGTACTGTTGGAATGGCTGTGGATGTGTAGTCTGTATTTATCCAATTGGCGACATCGGAAACGAAGGCTTAGGGTGGATCTGTATGGTACCATTCTCACTATAGACGGTACCGTCTCGCCCGAAGGCTTAGGTAGCCATCAGCTTAGGTGAACCATATGATACCCATCTCGCCTTGTACCATTTTTGCCAACCCCAGAAGGGACGTCACAACGTCGTCCACTTATTCCAGGTACCTATTTACAGCTAGGTGAACTGAGGCTAACACATGAAAGGAGACAAGCCCAATTTGTCTCCGCCCGGCCGGGGATTGAACCCCCGACCCCTCGTGTGTGAGACGAGAGCTCTACCTACTAGGCTACGGGCTGTGTGTGTGTGTGTGTGTGTACCCTGTGGTTAGAGTTCCTTTGGGTATACCAATGACTTAGCACAACAATACAAATACCATATAATTGTATTTATGTTTCACTGTTTGTCTCTAGTATGATTATTTTGTAGCCTAACTATTTACTCTCTTCACTTACCTCATTCTCCCCAAAGCTTTACTTTTAATTACTTCTATATTATGTAACTAGATTGTTAGGACATACATACATTAAGATTACGCACATGGCTAAGACATATTGTCTTATGGGACGAATACATTTTACTATGCCATTTAGAATGCTAATGAGTTATAAACCTTGTCTAACACCACCAAAATATTAATGTCATCAACATTCTTATGGCCTTGCAGGAATCTGAGCAGATCATTAACCAAGATAACGAAGAGCAGTTACAGTCAATTAGGTCGGTGGTTAAGTATTAAATAATTGGTGTCGCTTCGTAGACATTTAGTTCAGAAAGTTGATTTGTTTTGTTATTCGTTGTAATATTGATCCCCAGACACATCAACTACAACCTCTGTTACTGGTTTGTGTTTTAAACATTATGTATGTGTAAAGTTGTCGGAAAGTTACACCAATTAGATTACATTTATATCTACAGTATATCCTACAACGCCCCCGCCCCCCCCTATCTTTCTCTCTCTCTCTCTCTCTCACACACACCCACACACACACACACGTTTGTGTACTCTTGAGAGGGATGGTCTGATTCTTGATTCATATATGTCAACTATGGTAACCTGGTTGTAGACCCCCCACACCCCCCAACCATATCTCACATTACCCCGGTCACTTTTACTTTAAGATGACGCCGTGTGTTGATACTTAACAGTCAACATATCATTCCTGTCCCTCATAACATAAGGTCATAAGGTCATCAACATACTCTGGATAACTCTACATAGTAAAACCTTCTTGACGGTAGGCTACTACATATCCTCAACTTTACTACACAAACAATATAAGAACTAGGCTTAATTATCCTGCAGTATAAATGATGAGAAACGTTTATTGTATATCCTAGTAAATCATATATTGTTTTACTATTACTTTACTACTGTTAGGTTAATAAAGTGTACATCATAATTCCTAAAATTAATGGGCTATTGAATATTATTGTCTGTACGACATTCTCGGCATACCGCACACCAATTAAACCTACGACATTTTATCTTAATTAAGGTGTTTTTTATATACCGGTTTATATTTATTTCTTATTTTTGTAGGGACCCCTTCTCCCTTATGTTTAACCCAATTAGTGTTTACATTATATGTTTTTTCTATTATACAAATTTTCACCCAGTGTCTTCGTCAATATTACGACTGTCCTTGTATATTAGTTAGAGAGAGAATAGGGAATGACGTTCCAACGTTCTGAAAAATATTAAGGTAGTCAACGTTTGTATGACTGTGAATAATTGTGTGCACGTGTGAGTGGTTGTGTATTCCATGTGTATATAGCTGTATACTTTACGTGTGTGTGTGTGTGTGTGTGTGTGTGTGTGTGTGTGTGTGTGTATGTAAGAGGGAGGGCGGGGTGCAGTTGGGCCTCACATATCCGTGACTTACTGTAACTATGACTCTGTGATTTACATATGAGGGACTGTAGGTCCAGAGAGAGACAACGCGTCAATATCTCTCTCTCCCTATCTCTTTATCTCTCTCCTGTACTTTTTGTATTAGTACATTATCCAGTCTGTATTGCCAAAATATACTCACTCTGGTACTGTACCTGTTACCTTCGGTAAAATTATCCCGCTTACACTAAATTCAATGTCCAATATATCACCGGGTTAAATATAACTCTAAAACTCGGCACACTAATTTCCCAAGACTGCAGTTACTTCCCAAGGTTTCGCAGCCACTGTCAGTTTTCTCCCACAGAGTCTTTTCATAGTGTTATTTATACTTTTGTATATATATTCTGACATACGGAGCCCTGTATGTTAATTTAAGAGTTAGAATTAGAGTTGAAGGAGTCACACTACCCAAACGGTGAAGCAGACTAGCGAGCAAACTAGCGAGTGGGGAAACCAGCTCACCGCATACCAGCAAACAAGCCTTCACACCTGCGTACGTCATAGGGGACCCTGCAAACTACCTCGATGACACGACGTTATGACGTATGTTCGACGCCAGGAGCTGTGATTGGACCAGGCACCTGCTATGCAACTCGAGGAGCTGTGATTGGAGCAGGCACCACCCCCCGCCTCCTGATTCGTTCCTACACCATCATTGTTTGGTATATAAGACCCGAGTTGTGGGCATTCAAATCAGTCTCATTTGGAGTTGGGGAAGGTGAACTTGCAGCTGGAGGAAGACGGGGTGAAATATTATAATGGGATTGTGACTTTCAGTCAGATTATATAAATGTGTGTTAAGTGTGTTCGGTGTAAACACTTACGTTATGTTGGTTAGTGAGATATGTGATTGGAAATTAACGTGAACGCTACTATTATGTGTTTAACTATTTGATTGGGAATTAACGTTAACGCTGCTATTTATGTACTTAACTATTTGATTGCGAATTGACGTTAACGCTACTATTTATGTACTTAACTATTTGATTGCGAATTGACGTTAACGCTACTATTATGTGCTTAACTATTTGATTGGGAATAAACGTTAACGCTACTATTATGTACTTAACTATTTAGTTGACTAACTTGTGGACTAAAGCAACTCTTTAAGTAGTTGGGTTATGATGAAAGTAATAGTATTGTTTTATATTAATACTTACGAGTTCTTTCATTTTCTTTGAATTAAGCTTACATTGCTTAACGGTGCTTAGTACGGTGATGCTATTGTCTCGTATTAGTAATATCGCCTTAGACTAACATGGCTATGTTAATATTACTTCTAGTGATTTCCTAAGCTGAAGAAAATTCTTTTGCTTCAAAATATTATATTTTGCTTTTCATATTATTTGAGTGAGACCTGAATCGAATCTATGAAGCGATCCTGTAACTTTATTTACTCATAATCAAACCTCAATGTTACGTGGTTAAGAAATACATTTAACTAATTATTAATATATATCTAACTTTTTATGTGACTTTGATATTACTCCTGATGATAATAATAATATAATCCTATTAACGTAAGACAAGAACCAAGACTAATTACATTAAATATAAATAAAAGGACATATAAGAAAACTATCTATTCATTTAAAAAAGGGTAAGAGACAGAAATATTCTTACTTTAATATTTATCTTTCAAGACTTTTTATAGAATTAATAGTCCTTCTTTAGATATAACTTCTTCGGTTCATAACCATAGCCTACTAAGCTTCGGTTAAATAATAATTCTTTATAAATACTACTTAACTTTAATTACTTTCAGTATTTTTCATAATTAAAGAGTATCAGTCAATAAAGGATACTAAGTCCTAAGATCCAAAAGGAAAGGAAGCAACAACAGGAAATTATTTTATTAGATTTTACTTTTGTTTTGCCTTCAGCTGACTGATACCTTAATATATATCTGTGCTATCTAGATTCATCAAGTTAACCACTTGAGGATCAAGATACGTAACAGAAGAGTGGCGACCTTGCCAAGGATTCGTTTCATACAGTTTCACTCAGTTTCATTACCGTTTCACTACTTAAAAATCAAATATTAATCATGCCTCAACTAATTAATGACGAAGATGCTAGAGTTTTCATAGAATCAGAACCCACAGCCCCTGATATTGACTGTCTGTCAAAATCCGAACTGAAAGTGCTTGCCTCACATCTCCAATTAACTGTCTCAAACATGTCTAAAGTAGAGGTGGCTCAGACCATAAAAACCCCTATGTTCCCTGTAGAAGGCGGGGAGGGTGACGGAGCAGTTGGTGGGATCCCGAGTAAACCTAGCCAACTTGATGAACAATTGCCACCTGGTTTTACCATTGATCAATTATTCGAACTAGAACAAAGCAGAGCAAAGACCGAACAAGCCAGACTAAATATAGAACTAGCCAGAATAAATACCGAAGAAGCCAGCATAAAAGCCAGAGCAACGACCGAACAATGTGAATATCAATATCGTACGGCTCAACTAAATGTCAATACAAATGCTCCCTTAATTGCTCCCCCTCTGGGATTGACTATGACTAGTGTCTTTCCACCTTTCACGGAGGATAATGTGCAGGATTTCTTTGTTTTGTTTGAGGAAGTTGCTGGAGGTATGAAGTGGACAAGAGATCAATGGCCTTTTATGTTACAAACTGTTTTGACAGGGCAGGCTCGAGCCACGTATTTGTCAGAAGTAGCAGAAGTTAGGCAGGATTATGACAATCTCAAAGAAGCTATCCTAAAAACCTATCAATTGCAGCCTGAGGCTTACAGGCAATCTTTCCGTAAAAAACAGAAGAAAGTAGAAGAAACCCATAAGGTATTTGCCAGGACCATGACTAAAACTTTCAATCATTGGGTCAAGAGTAAGAAAGTCACAAGCTACAACGATCTGAAGGAGTTGGTCCTGTTAGAAAATTTCCTATGGAAAATTGATTCTTCTGTATCCTATCATTTAAAGGGGAAAAAGGTAGATTGTCTTGCTGACGCCGCTGACATGGCTGACACATACGTGCTCAACAACAAATTTCGTGGAAAGAAGCCCTACGATAATTCTAGTTCTAATTTTAAATATCCCAATCACAAATCTGACAGACCCAGTCACAAGGCTATAACGTCTTCCCCAGCTAGCCAAAATAGAATTGTTCCCCCAACTAAAAATGCGACTCAGGGCAATGGTAACGGACGTGGGCCCCAAACTAATAGTAATGCTCAAAGAGGGAACGTTCCCGTATCCCCTAAAGTATGTACTTTTTGTGGCAAGAGAGGCCACCTAGCTTATCAGTGCTGGGCCAAGGAGAGAACCGAGAGATCGGGGCAGACAGTTGCCGCCGTATCTCAAACTCCATATGTGCCTGTAATGCAGGACTCCCGACAGAAGGAGTACCTAGCACCAAAAGTTCCTTTAATGCAGGATTCCCGACAGAAGGAGTACCTAGCAGCTAACGTAAATCATCTAGACGGGTGTAGTAGCATGTGTGGTGCAACCCACTAGGGTTAAGCCAATAATAATTTCACCATCAGTGCAGGACAGTTACCGTCCCTTTATTTCATCTGGCAACGTGAGATTAAATGGTTGTATGCATGAGGTAAAATTCTGAGAGACACCGGTTCTACTAGCACCCTCATGGTGAATCCTTACACTGAGTGCCCACCTGGCGAACCAGTTGTAATGAGAGGTGCTGGAGGCCAATTTTATGCACACTTGGTAAAAGGCGAAATTGAATGTGAGTTACTACAGGGTGAGGCCACCATAGCTTTGTGTAGGTCCCAAGATATCCCTGTGCCTGGGGTAACACTCCTTTTGGGGAATGATGTAGCAGGTGAGAAGGTCCGACCAGACCCCATTTTGTCACTTTCCCCTGTTAACGAGCCACTAACCGGTGAGCTCGACATGGAGATGCCAACAGTTTTCCCTGTGTGTGCTGTCACACATTCAATGTCTCAAGTAGCAGTTCCCTCAGACAGAAATGTACCGAATGTAAGAGTTGATGAAAGGGATGATGAGAGTGTGAATGCCGCTCCAACTGTGCCTGATGATGTGACTGAGGTGGATTTATCTGACACCTTTATGCCTCATCTTGACCCTAACGATGACCATGAAACCCCTCCAAATTGTCCTAGTGGCCTGGTAGAGCTACAGAGAGATGATAGTGAATGCAAGGAGTTAGCTGCCAGGTCCGTGAGTGAAGAGGAATGTAAGAAGGAGGGTGGTGAATGTTTCTACCTCAAAGGAGGAGTATTGTGGCGTAGATGGAGACCGCCACACAGACCAATCGATGACGGGGCTTGGGACATCCATCAAGTAGTAGTCCCCAAACCTTGTCGTAGAGATATCATGGAAATGGCACATTGTATACCATTGGCAGGACACCTAGGTGTGAGAAAAACTCTAGACAGAATCAGAGCCCACTTTTACTGGCCAGGAATGCGTGAAGATGTAGTGGAGTTTTGTAGAGTGTGTCAAACTTGCCAGATGACAGGAAAACCCAATCAGAAGGTGCCTGTACATCCTCTGGTGCCCTTGCCCATTTTCGAGAATCCTTTTACTCAGGTGGTAGTGGACATTGTAGGCCCATTGCCTAAGACTTCCCAAGGTAACATTTCATGGACATGGCAACTCGCTACCCAGAGGCTATACCCTTAAGGACTACCTCTGCTCCAACTGTCATCAAGGAACTGCTTAAATTCTTCACCAGAATGGGTTTCCCCCATGAGGTGCAAAGTGATCAAGGAACTAATTTTACCTCTAACATTTTCCAGCAGTCCCTGAAGGAGTTGGGTATCGAGTATGTTAAGTCTAGCACCTACCACCCAGAGAGTCAAGGGGTTCTCGAACGATATCATCAGACATTAAAGGGAATGTTACGTAAGTATTGTACAGAGACTGGAGTTGAGTGGGATAAGGGGGTACCTTTTCTTGATTTGCTACTCGTGAGGTTCCAACTGAATCCCTGGGTTTTTCCCCTAATGAGCTAGTTTTCGGTCACCAGGTAAGAGGTCCTTTGCAACTATTGCAGGATAGCCTAGTTGGCCAGGAGGGGAACCAAAACCTCCTCAAGTATGTTTCAGATTTCAAAACCCGGCTGAGATCCTCATGTGAGTTTGCCGCTCAAAACTTGACAGTGGCTAAAAGCTCCATGAAGAAATGGTATGACAGAAAAGCCCGTGAGAGGGAGTTTAAGCCCGGTGATGAGGTTTTGGTCCTGCTCCCCCTTTTTGGCCAACCTTTATCTCCCAAGTTCAGGGGCCCATATAAGATCATTCGGAGGGTGAGCATTACCGATTATCTAGTAACTACCCCAGACAGGAGAAAGCCCACGCAAGTATTCCATATAAATATGTTGAAACCCTACCATAGGTCCCCTGATTCCTCTCTTCCAGATTCTCACACTGTGGCAGTGAATGTCAGGACCTGTGGACAGCCTGGTGCGGACGAGGTCTTCAGTTCTCTTACTGACCCGCAACGGACTGTTCCAGAGCCTGAAGGTATCCATGCAGACTTTGACTTGTCATGTAGCCTATCCAACTTTCAGAATAATTCAGTAGCTTGGGGGGAATTACCATCTATACTATGTCATCTTCCCTCTGATCAAGCGAACCAACTAATCTCTGTTTTATATCAGTCTCCCAGAGTGTTCCGTGATACTCCAGGGCTCGCTTCTTTGGCCGTGCACGACATCGACGTAGGGGATGCAACTCCCATTAAACTATCCCCCTACCGTGTCTCGCCACAACGCAGGAGTATACTGCAGGTCGAGCTTGACTACATGTTGTCAAACAAGCTGATCAAAAGGGCCTTAAGCCAGTGGAGTAGTCCGGTCATACTTGTGCCAAAGCCAGACGGGAGCCATAGGTTTTGTAGGGACTATTGGCAAGTCAATGCGGTCACAATGAACGATACCTACCCACTGCCACGGATCAAAGATTGCATTTACCGGGTTGGCCTCATACAGCAGTAAGTTTAATTTAATGAGAGGATTTTGGCAATTAGCTCTCCCTTGTAGCGAGGTAAATATCATGCTTTAGTAGTGCGCTGTCAAGCCTTCAGCTGTGCGATGCCTTGCAGTTCGAATAACGCTCCAGCTACGTTCCGGCTATGTTCTGATGTGGTACCTGGAGACGTTGCCTACTTTGGGTGATATCCTTATTATATCCTCTTTATAATCTTGCTGTTGCCAATCTGGTGGTGAATCTATTTATGTATTATGTTTAATATTATGTACTATACTCCTTAAACTCTTTTCTAGGGGGGAGGTCTGACATACGGAGCCCTGTATGTTAATTTAAGAGTTAGAATTAGAGTTGAAGGAGTCACACTACCCAAACGGTGAAGCAGACTAGCGAGCAAACTAGCGAGTGGGGAAACCAGCTCGCCGCATACCAGCAAACAAGCCTTCACACCTGCGTGCGTCATAGGGGACCCTGCAAACTACTTCGATGACCCGACGTTATGACGTATGTTCGACGCCAGGAGCTGTGATTGGACTAGGCACCTGCTATGCAACTCGAGGAGCTGTGATTGGAGCAGGCACCACCCCCCACCTCCTGATTCGTTCCTACACCATCATTGTTTGGTATATAAGACCCGAGTTGTGGGCATTCAAATCAGTCTCATTTGGAGTTGGGGAAGGTGAACTTGCAGCTGGAGGAAGACGGGGTGAAGTATTATAATGGGATTGTGACTGTCAGTCAGATTATATAAATGTGTGTTAAGTGTGTTCGGTGTAAACACTTACGATATGTTGGTTAGTGAGATATGTGATTGGGAATTAACGTGAACGCTACTATTATGTGTTTAACTATTTGATTGGGAATTAACGTTAACGCTACTATTTATGTACTTAACTATTTGATTGCGAATTGACGTTAACGCTACTATTTATGTACTTAACTATTTGATTGCGAATTGACGTTAACGCTACTATTATGTGCTTAACTATTTGATTGGGAATTAACGTTAACGCTACTATTATGTACTTAACTATTTAGTTGACTAACTTGTGGACTAAAGCAACTCTTTAAGTAGTTGGGTTATGATGAAAATAATACTATTGTTTTATATTAATACTTAAGAGTTCTTTCATTTTCTTTGAATTAAGCTTACATTGCTTAACGGTGCTTAGTACGGTGATGCTATTGTCTCGTATTAGTAATATCGCCTTAGACTAACATGGCTGTGTTAATATTACTTCTAGTGATTTCCTAAGCTGAAGAAAATTCTTTTGCTTCAAAATATTATATTTTGCTTTTCATATTATTTGAGTGAGACCTGAATCGAATCTATGAAGCGATCCTGTAACTTTATTTACTCATAATCAAACCTCAATGTTACGTGGTTAAGAAATACATTTAACTAATTATTAAATATATATCTAACTTTGTATGTGACTTTGATATTACTCCTGATGATAATAATAATATAATCCTATTAACGTAAGACAAGAACCAAGACTAATTACATTAAATATAAATAAAAGGACATATAAGAAAACTATCTATTCATTTAAAAAAGGGTAAGAGACAGAAATATTCTTACTTTAATATTTATCTTTCAAGACTTTTTATAGAATTAATAGTCCTTCTTTAGATATAACTTCTTCGGTTCATAACCATAGCCTACTAAGCTTCGGTTAAATAATAATTCTTTATAAATACTACATAACTTTAATTAGTTTCAGTATTTTTCATAATTAAAGAGTATCAGTCAATAAAGGATACTAAGTCCTAAGATCCAAAAGGAAAGGAAGCAACAACAGGAAATAATTTTATTAGATTTTACTTTTGTTTTGCCTTCAGCTGACTGATACCTTAATATATATCTCTGTGCTATCTACAGTAGATTCATCAAGTTAACCACTTGAGGATCAAGATACGTAACAATATATATTATATATATATATATATATATATATATATATATATATATATATATATATATATATATTGTGTGTGTGGCGTTTTTTCGTTATTATTTTTGGCATGTAGGCTACATTGTGGGTTGTGCTTAATATTTTGTTGTTTCTAGTTTTTTGCGGCTTTCATATAATATCGTATACCTTTTTTTGTTTAGTATAATTAATATTTAAATGCTGTGAATATTTCTTCAGTGAAAGTGTGTGTTGTTCCTACCACTTAGCATAACTAGTGTGTTCAATATATACATGTATTGTCTATACAGCAAATGTAATTTCGATATTTATGTACCAACTCTCAGTACCCTTGTAAAGACAATTTGTCAAATTGTTTTTTAATATAATATCAGATAATGTGTATCATATACCAGTACTCAATTATTATTGTAATTATTCCCCTATAACCTCCACACATCATACTGTCCCATTAAGACCTTCTGCAGGTCTCTTAATGAACTGAGTTGAATTGAACTGAACTGAAGCAGTAGTTGTGTCAGTGTATTTCAAGCAAGGAACTATACTAGTCCATGAGCCAGGCCAGATATCGGTGCCACCTGGGGTGACTAAACACGAATGGTACTAAAATGTTTATAGAGTGACTGTAAGTACATTAAGATATGATAGCCTTCTCGCACTGGTAGCTTAGTCTAATTTTTTTGATGCAATAGGGGCGCTACCCAAAAATAAAGATTTTTAGCGTGACGCTCGGCGTTTTCCTCATTTTCTTTAAAATCCATCACACAATCATCGCGAAACTTTGAACACCTATGTAGAATTATATTCTCTACCAGAGTTGTTCCTAGGTATTTTTCAAATTTCCTCATATTTCGGAATATACTCTATATTTTGGGTATTTTCCTCTAAATCTAGAATAAATCCTTAAATATGGGGAACATTGAAAAATATATTCTAACAGCTCTTGTAGCTTATTTGATTCTCTACAAGAATTATTCCGATGTGTATTTCAAGTTTCTCCATATTTAGGGGTTTATTTCATATTTGGGGATTTTTTGTTATATTTTGGGGATAATTTATTATTGGAAGGAGCAAACATATGTAGAGTGGTTTCCATGTAATGTGTTTGTTTGTTCATGGTTTAATGGTGATATTTTTTGCAGGTGTGTGTCGACTGTTTGACGGCAGGATGGAACCATCTGCGAGGAAGAGAGCACGGATCGACTGTATCATCCACTGCTCTGATGATGACAGCGATGCTCTGGTGTCACCACAGGATTTGGACTCCTGGAACACATTGCTCAGGGCTGCAGAAATCAGGCAGCATGATCCAGTCCTGGAAGCAGCCAAGGGCCTTGAAGAAGGAGGAATACCACACATACATTATCACCGTAAATGTCGTAGTCTCTTTACAATGAAGAAGTCACTGGATTCTATCCTTGCCAAGGGTGTCAAGATAGAATCAGCAAGCGTCGACCCCAGGAGGAGGGCATCAAGGGATGCCCCTAGTACTAGCAGGGTGTATGCCAAAGTATGTATCTTCTGCGAGAAGTCAAGCAAGTACATAAAAACAACAAAGACAAGGGAGCCACTCATACAGTGTGTTGAGCTACGAGCAGATGAGAAGATTCGCAGAGCAGCAATAAGGAAACTCAACCAGAGAATCCTTGGTTTAGTTAGCAGAGACCTTGTTGCTGCAGAGGGTCACTACCACAAGTCGTGCTACAAACTCTTCACAAAAGATGATTTCCCAGCGGCCGCCAGGTCGGGTGCAGGTGAAAATCAGGAAGAAAGCGAGGAAGCACGCTACGAAGAGGTTGAGACAGAAGCCCTCGAGGAACTCTGCTTGTATATAAGGACCAAATTATTCCCCAACCCAGAGGTACTGCCTATGACAAACCTCACATCTAGGCTTGAGAGATCCATGATGTCCCGTGGTATTATCCAACTGAAACCAGCGACAATGAAACATGTTCGCCGAAAGATTGAAACCGAGTTTGGAGAATCACTACGCTTTGTCCCAGATGAGAAAGGAAAGCTTCTAATCTATCCACGCAGCCTCTCAATGGACGACCTTGCCCGGCAAGCACACAAAATGGCAAAAGACCTGCAAGAAGCAAGAGCAGCTAACTCTGAAGATGTCTTAACCAAAGCAGGAATGCAGCTGAGGAATGAGATCAATAAACAAGATGTGAGTCAGCCATGGCCTCCCGATACAGATCAGAATGTCATTCCTGCAGCAGTCACTCAATTCCTGCACACCCTGCTGACAGGAGAGTGTGAGTGTGAAACTCCCTCTGAAAGAGCTCAACGTCTTGCCACTTCCTTTGGCAGTGACTTGGTCTTTGCTGTTACCAGTGGCAAGACAAAACCACCCAAGCACGTACTGCTGACCAATGCTGTAAAGTCTTTGACAGGAAACACAGAACTGATCCGAACTCTGAATCGTCTTGGTCACTGTGTGTCTTACTCAATGTTTGAGGAGATCGATACAGCCCTTTGTATCCAGAAGCTGGAATGCTCAAAGGATGACATTCCACTGCCAGCAAACATCTACCCTGGTGTGTTCACAACCCTGGCCTGGGATAACATTGACCGACTTGAAGAGACCCTAAGTGGAGCAGGTACTTCTCATAGAGTCAATGGCATTGCTGTCCAGTCCAAGGTTGCAGGCTCTGTGCCAGAGAAAGTCCTGCCAGAGATTACCAAGTCCAAGATAAGAAGCATCACTCAGACATCATCAATGCTGCCAATATACAATGTTGGGCGGCGGGCAGGGCCACCTAGGATTGAGACTGCGTATGTCGACACTACCAAGGAAGTCCAGGATTCAAAGACAAAGAACCATATCTGGCTTCTTACTCGAATGTCAGACCATGAGGACCAGTCCATCAGCAGTTGGACTGGGTTCAACATCAAAATGCGCAGAGGCATTGCAGTGGTTCAGGACACTGTAAGCTACCTGCCCACTATCAATGCTCCCGCAACAGAAATGTCCACCGTTAATGAAATCTTGGAACAAACGCATGCTATCATGCAGTCCTTACAGCTTAACAAGATTGTGTGCGTGTTTGATCAAGCACTCTATGCCAAAGCTGCCGAAGTTATCTGGAAACAAGAGAAGTTCAAGAACATTATCATCAGGATGGGCGTCTTCCACACAATCTGTAATCTCATCTCCACCATAGGAAAGAGGTTTCAAGATGCAGGTCTTAGAGATCTGTGTGTGGAATCAGGTATCATCGCAGAAGGATCAGTGTCAGGAGTGATGAACGGCAAGAGGTACAACAGAGCAGTGAGACTACACAAGCTCGTGTATGAAGCACTGATGAGGCTTGCATGGAAAGGCTTCCTTTCATGGCTAGAAGAAAACCATTCAAGGGACATACACCATCTAGATGAAACACTGAAGGACATCAACAGCTTTCACAGCAATGTGTCTCAGGGACTCTTTCAAGAGCTGATGGAGAGTGAATCATGCACACATATCATGAAGCTTTTCCAAGTTTATCTTGAGACCCTCAGAGATGAACACAACCTCTCAGCATTCTGGATGTCATACCTGGACATGGTTGAGATCATGCTGGACTTAATTCGAGCCTCCAGAGAAGGCAACTGGATGCTCCACCTAGGAGCAATCCGACAGATGATACCGTGGTGTTTTGCCTATGACAAAGTGAACTATGCCCGGTTCCTAACCTACTACTATGCCTTGATGTCTCGACTGCCCATTGAACACCCAGAGGTCCATGAACACTTCATGCAAGGTGGCTTTTCGGTCCAGATCGGTAGCAAGAATCCCTTTGGACGGATCCCTGTGGACCAGACAATCGAAGAGACGATCAACAAAGACACCCAGACACCAGGGGGCACAAAAGGCTTCAGCCTGAAAGGCGGAGCTGTCGCCAGGTACTACCTGACATCGGAGTATCGCAGCAGGTACTTAAGGCAGCTCAGGACTATGGTAGTAGGCCAAAAGTATACTGACTTCAGCCACCCAGACCTACAGATGCCCAGGATTAGAAGAGATGAGGCCGATGTCCAATCTTTAGTTCAACTGATGGAGACCAGCTGGTTGAACCCCTTCAACGCAGAGCAAGAAGATCTTGTCAGTTTGTCAACTGCGACTATGGCACCACCAGAAGTTGTCAAAGACCTTCTAGGGGCCTACAGAATAGGAGAGGATGCATATCAAGCCTTCAAGGAAGAGCGCCTGGAGATCGATACGCCAACTATACAGTTTCATGACACGATGACGAAGACGAAACTGAGAACGTTCACTAACATCAGAATGAAGCCACGCTCACAAGACCATGCCAAGGAGGTTATCTTAAAGGCTGACAGGAACCTATTTGGCCAGATGATCCTTGTTGCGAGAACAGAAAGCTCAAAATGAGTGATGTCTTGGCTCATCCCCTGGGGCCTTTGCCTTGGGCACTTGCCAGCGGTGATGGGTCTCTCCGCAAGACCAACAAGGCTGCCCTCGCAAAGGAGTTAGAGAGGAATGTTTCTCCTGCAGAAGTGATACCCGAGCCCTCTGCTACCATAATTGATGGGATGAGCCTGGTCCACAAACTGAAGGGAAACGACAACACTTTTTCACAGCTTGCAGGTACAGCACTGAGTCACGCTGTTCATGAAGGTGCTAAGAGCAGGCGCATTGATGTTGTGTTTGATATCTACAAGGAGACATCCATCAAGGATGCAGAACGAGCCAAAAGAAGTGCAGGCACAGGAATTCATTTCAAGAACATTCAACCTGGGCACAACATCCAGCAGTGGAGAAAGTTACTCGGTAGTTCCTCCAACAAGGCAAGTCTTATCAAGTTCTTGGTAGAAGAATGGAAGGCACCACAGCACAGGGAGAAGCTCAAGGACAAGGAGCTGTATGTCACATGTGAGCAGCGCTGCTTCAAGATCACCAAAGAGCAGTGGGAAGAGGCTCCTGAGCTTAAGTCAACTCAAGAAGAAGCAGACACACGCCTTCTTCTCCATGCACTTCATGCAGCAGAATCTGGGAACAAGTCTGTCATCATCACTGCAGAAGATACAGACGTCATGGTGTTGTGTCTTGGCATGTGCCACAAGATCCCATCCCATCTGTTCCAGAAGTGCGGGACGAAGAACCGGACAAGATTCCTGGATATCACCACACTGAAGCCGCACACTGGGAGGCAGCGTGTGTGATTCATTGATTGGTATGCATGCCTTTACAGGCTGTGATACCGTCAGTGCATTCGCTGGCCGAGGGAAGATGACGACACTCAAGCAGGTGAAGATGGACAAGACATACCAGCATGCTTTTCACGAACTTGGACGCTCATGGGAAGTGTCTCCTGAACTCTTTGAGAAGCTACAGGAAATCACCTGCCACATGTACCTACCATCTACCCACACAACTAAGGTAAACAAGCTTCGGTATGAGCTGTTCTGTGCAAGACGTGGAGAGGTAGAGTCAAGTCAACTCCCTCCTTGTGAGGACTGCCTCTTCATGCATGCACTGCGTGCAAACTACCAGGCTGCGATCTGGAGGAGAAGTCTTCAGAGCCAGCCATTTGTTGCGAACCCAACAGACTGCGGTTGGATGACAGATGAGGACGGTAAGCTTGCCGTCAACTGGATGCGAGGCTCACCAGCACCAGATGCTGTTATGCAGCTACTGTCTTGCAAGTGTGTGCGGTCATGCGAACTCCCTAAGTGTACTTGCCTCAGCAATGGTTCTAAAATGCACGGACATGTGCAGGTTACAGACATGTCAGAACAAGGCTATTGAAGAAGAGCCGGTGGCACAACAGTCAGATTCCGAGTCTGACGTAGATGATATTTAGGAGTAGTAATTTGCCATAATAGTATGTACAAGCCCATGGCATGCTTAGTGTGTATTTACAGGACTTGTATTAAATGTGACAATTACTATATGCATTTTGTTGACATTTAGGCATTCCTGTCCCCAAATTTGACATTTTAAAAAATTTCGGAATTTTCGGTAGGGTATGTCTATTCAAGAAGTGATAACGACCATTAAGCTACCAATGTGCAAGGGCTATCATATCAAAACATAAACTAGAGACATGTAGCAAGCTAAAAACACCTAAGAGAATTAGTCACCCCGGGTGGTACCGATATCCCAAAATTCGGGTCTTGGCTCATGGACTATACCGTCGTGCATTTGTGTGTGTGTGTGTGTGTCTGTGTCTGTCTGTGTCCACGTTCATTACTCTCTGTACTGTATTATATTCGTCTGTACAATAACTCTCACTGTGGGTATCATATTACATTGAAAACAAATCAACCCAGGACTCGTATACAAACTCAAATACAAACTTAACTTTGGGATATATAGTATTATTATATTCGAAGATTGGGTTGTATGACAAAATATTATACATATTCCCAGGAAACCAATATTCAAGTAACAAACTATTTGGACAAATCACTTTGCTCTGTCTATTTCAAGCTGACGGTAAAGTGACAGGTTTTCGTTTTGATTATTCAGCTACTACGTAGACCTTGTAGCGAAATAGGTTGTTGATTATGATGATTTACCGGTAATATGAAGATTGACATAATACATCCATATGTTTGCAATAATTATCGATACATTATATTATCTATTATTTGTTATTACCTTTGAGTCGACTTACATGACATGCTGTAATTAGCATAATTATATCACCATTTACTGACACGTTAAGTCAAAATAATATTCACATAAATTGGTTGCATCTCGTCACATTAACCGCTGTACCATATTTGATTAAACACATACAGTATATGAAATGCCATGTCCGCCTTCCATGGAACACATTGTGTTATCAGTGTAGCCTAAGCTAATGGGTGCAGGATCGGTAGTTAATAATATGTCCTACAGAGTTGAACTACAAGGTGACAAGGTTATCAACATTGATACACACAACAGATGATCATTATAGTTCACAAAGTGTCTTCCTTCATGGTAGTATGTGAAATTCTCGGTTGTATACAAGTTGTCTTTTGCAATAGGTAAAGTTGTCACCACGACACTCTGACTTGTTTATCATATTGGTTAAGTTAAATTATGTGTTCAATTTTAAGTAGTGTACAAACATTGTCCTTCACATTCTTACCGTCTAATTCTAAGCTAAATCCTACGAAGAGATCTCAATCCAGTATCCGCTGGGAAAGGTAGTTTCTTCACCTGGATACAGTAATATCTCACCAGCACACTAAGCTTCATCCCTCGGCTGAAATAACGGCTCAGCTCGGCTTACTACCTAAGCCGAAGCTGTTGGCACGGTAATACATTATCCAGCCTCTGGGAACTACCCCATGCATTTACGGGAACTTTCTTTAGTGTTAGTTTTGCTGAAGAAAGCCCGTAAATGTCCAACCGAAATTATGGCCCATAGACTCTTTACCTCTCTCTTTTCTCTCTTCCGCCAATCTTACATTCATTCGTTTTCCTTCAAACTTTCACTCTTTTCATTAATTCTACCACTTACCTTTCATCGTCCTCCCCACTAATCTATATACCTCGGCCACCTGGATACCAAGTCACACACAATAATTATCTTGGTTATTCTGCTGATCTACCATTCTTTCTCGTGGCCTTATCTTAGTTCTGTTCCAAAGTCTTCCCTTTACTACGTGATTCTTTCGAGGTCTAGCAAATGTGTCAACAAAAGGAATAGGCTCTTTTGTTCTACTGAAATTAATGAAGGGACAAAAAGTTAAAGCGGAATTATTGGCGAGGTTAGGATAAATATATCTATCCATCTATTACCAGACATCTTTAGTCCAAGAAATTGCCCGCGAATGTATGGCCTCAATGTACCACTGTCACCCGTCAGTAGGCGCCCCTCCTCCCACCCAATACCACTTTCATTCATGTACCCTTTAACTGAATCCCTCACCACACTCTAGGTCTGCATCTCCCTCTCTGCCTCTCCACTTCACGCTCAACATTGTTTTCGAAATTCTCATAATCACCATACACTCCACATGACCGAACAACCTCGTGTTGTCTACACACTACCCAGCACATCCACATCCACACCACAACGCTCACGTACTTCCAAATTTGTCTGTCTATCTCGCCTTGTTACACCACAATTTCTTTGCAAGTAACTTATATCCATTTTTCTCAATCTTGATTAGTGTCTCTCCAACAACGCACATGTTTCACTCTCGTGCGTCAATGTTCGGATTACCACACGATCATGAAATGACATCTATACTTACATGCTCACTACCCTAATCATTGTCACTGCTTTCAACATTCTTACAACCATCTTCCCGTGTCTGGTTCAATAATGTCCATATTTTAATTACCGACTTACAACAGGGGATAGATGGACAAGGTAAACGATAATAGAACAATAGTTAATCATAAAGGAATGTGAGAGTTGAACACCAAGGATCATAATTGTTTGGTTAAGTTGATTATTCAAGGTTAAAGGGAGGAGGTGACTGATGAGAGAGAGAGAGATAGTGTGAGAGTGAGATTGAGGGTGATTGAGATAGAGTTAGGTACATACATTTACATAGATACATGGACTACACAGGCCCTGTGATATTTGCAGGTCAGTTCGGATATAAATATTTAATTATCGGAAGTAGAAGACTAAACAGAGAATTGCAATAAAGAACCAGTCTCTCTCTCTCTCTCTCTCTCTCTCTCTCTCTCTTTCTCTCTTTGCAAAAGATAAGCCATAGATGTGAAATTCATCATAAAGATTTAGAACAGGTATACCTCCGACTAGATTCACCCACATGTAAAATAATACATATTGTAAAGTGATAATATACCTGATGTAATAGAGCGATAGCCGAGAATGGAAAATATATATAGTGATGGGAGAGTTGATGGCATTATACAATACTTCAGTAAGTTCAACGTCAGAACTGCAAGAGAGCGAATGTGTGGC
The DNA here is from genome assembly GCA_032716605.1 of Paralithodes platypus. NCBI lineage: Eukaryota > Metazoa > Arthropoda > Malacostraca > Decapoda > Lithodidae > Paralithodes > Paralithodes platypus. The sequence continues at coordinate 14,939,551 of CM064533.1, read as the reverse complement.
CGACTGCCGAGAAAGGTGGATATGAGTTACTTCAAGATACATGGATAGATAGACAGACGAATGAGGACATATGTAAGTGTTGTGGTGTAGATGTGGATGTCCTGGAGTGTGTAGAGGAACAGTTTGTGGTGCGTTAGTCATGTGGAACGTATGGTAGGTTAGAAAATTACTAAAAGAGCGTGAGGTGGACAGGGAGAGACAGACCTAGAGTGTGGTGGAGGGATGAGTTGAGAGGTATATGAAATCATTAAAGTGGTATTAGCTGGCTGACAGAGGTGCATTCGCGGGCACACCTTTGGGGATCAAAGTGTCTGGCAATAGAAATATTTATTTATACTACCATTTCCGGATCTAACTTCTTGTTCCTTCGTATGATATCATAAGAGTCTATTCCTTACATTCACATATTTTGTAGACCTCGACGATATCACAGGGTATAGTGAAGAATTTAAAATAGGAAATGCCAATATCGATGAGAAAATTATATATATACTGTATAATATCTCTCTTTCTCTCTCTCTCTCTATATACTGTATATATATATAGTATATATTGTTACGTATCTTGATCCTCAAGTGGTTAACTTGATGAATCTAAATAGCACAGAGATATATATTAAGGTATCAGTCAGCTGAAGGCAAAACAAAAGTAAAATCTAATAAAATAATTTCCTGTTGTTGCTTCCTTTCCTTTTGGATCTTAGGACTTAGTATCCTTTATTGACTGATACTCTTTAATTATGAAAAATACTGAAACTAATTAAAGTCATGTAGTATTTATAAAGAATTATTATTTAACCGAAGCTTAGTAGGCTATGGTTATGAACCGAATAAGTTATAGCTAAAGAAGGACTATTAATTTTATAAAAAGCCTTGAAAGATAAATATTAAAGTAAGAATATTTCTGTCTCTTACCCTTTTTTAAATGAATAGATAGTTTTATATGTCCTTTTATGTATATTTAATGTAATTATTCTTGGTTCTTGTCTTACGTTAATAGTATTATATTATTATTATCATCAGGAGTAATATCAAAGTCACATAAAAAGTTAGATATATATTTAATAATTAGTTAAATGTATTTCTTAACCACGTAACATTGAGGTTTGATTATGAGTAAATAAAGTTACAGGATCGTTTCATAGATTCGATTCAGGTCTCACTCAAATAATATGAAAAGCAAAATATAATATTTTGAAGCAAAATAATTTTCTTCAGCTTAGGAAATCACTAGAAGTTATATTAACACAGCCATGTTAGTCTAAGGCGATATTACTAATACGAGACAATAGCATCACCGTACTAAGCACCGTTAAGCAATGTAAGCTTAATTAAAAGAAAATTAAAGAACTCGTAAGTATTAATATAAAACAATAGTATTACTTTCATCATAACCCAATTACTTAAAGAGTTGCTTTAGTCCACAAGTTAGTCAACTAAAATAGTTAAGTACATAATAATAGCGTTAACGTTAATTCCCAATCAAATAGTTAAGTACATAAATAGTAGCGTTAACGTTAATTCGCAATCAAATAGTTAAACACATAATAGTAGCGTTCACGTTAATTCCCAATCAAATAGTTAAACACATAATAGTAGCGTTCACGTTAATTCCCAATCACATATCTCACTAACCAACATAACGTAAGTGTTTACACCGAACACACTTAACACACATTTATATAATCTGACTGACAGTCACAAACCCATTATAATACTTCACCCCGTCTTCCTCCAGCTGCAAGTTCACCTTCCCCAACTCCAAATGAGACTGATTTGAATGCCCACAACTCGGGTCTTATATACCAAACAATGATGGTGTAGGAACGAATCAGGAGGCGGGGGGTGGTGCCTACTCCAATCATAGCTCCTCGAGTCGCACAACAGGTGCCTGGTCCACTCACAGCTCCTGGCGTCGATCATACGTCATAGCATCGGTCATCGAGGTAGTTTGCAGGGTCCCCTATGACGCACGCAGGTGTGAAAGCTGGTTTACCCACTCGCTCGTTCGCTCGCTAGTCTGCTTCACCGTTTGGGTAGTTGGCTCCTTCAACTCTAATTCTAACTCTTAAATTAACATACAGGGCTCCGTATGTCAGACCTCCCCCCTAGAAAAGAGTTTAAGGAGTATAGTACATAATATTAAACATAATACATAAATAGATTCACCACCAGATTGGCAACAGCAAGATTATAATGAAGATATAATAAGGATATCACCCAAAGTAGGCAACGTCTCCAGGTACCACATCAGAACATAGCCGGAACGTAGCTGGAGCGTTATTCGAACTGCAAGGCATCTCACAGCTGAAGGCTTGAAAGCGCACTACAAAAGCATGATATTTACCTCGCTACAAGGGAGAGCTAATTGCCAAAATCCTCTCATTAAATTAAACTTACTGCTGCATGAGGCCAACCTGGTAAATGCAATCTTTGATCCGTGGCAGTGGGTAGGTATCGTTCTTTGTGACAGCATTAACTTGCCTATAGTCCCTACAAAACCTATGGCTCCCGTCTGGCTGTGGCACAAGTATGACCGGACTACTCCACTGGCTTAAGGCCCTTGTGATCAGCTTGTTTGAAAAAATGAAGTCAAGCTCGACCTGCAGTATAGTCCTGCGTTGTGGTGAGACACGGTAGGGGGATAGTTTAATGGGAGTTGCATCCCCTACATCGATGTCGTGCAAGGCCAAAGAAGCGAGCCCTGGAGTATCACGGAACACACTGGGAGACTGAGATAAAACAGAGATTAGTTGGTTCGCTTGATCAGAGGGAAGATGACATAGTTTAGATGGTAATTCCCTCCAAGCCACTGAATTATACTGAAAGTTGGATAGGCTACATGACAAGTCAAAGTCTGCATGGATACCTTCAGGCTCTGGAACAGTCTGTTGCGGGTTAGTAAGAGAACTGAAGACTTCGTCCGCACCAGGCTGTCCACAGGTCCTGACATTCACTGCCACAGTGGGAGAATCTGGAGGAGAGGAATCAGGGGACCTATGGTAGGGCTTCAACATATTTATATGGAATACTTGCGTGGGCTTTCTCCTGTCTGGGGTAGTTACTAGATAATCGGTAATGCTCACCCTCCGAATGATCTTATATGGGCCCCTGAACTTGGCAGATAAAGGTTGGCCAAAAAGGGGGAGCAGGGCCAAAACCTCATCACCGGGCTTAAACTCCCTCTCACAGGCTTTTCTGTCATACCATTTCTTCATGGAGCTTTTAGCCACTGTCAAGTTTTGAGCGGCAAACTCACATGAGGATCTCAGCCGGGTTTTGAAATCTGAAACATACTTGAGGAGGTTTTGGTTCCCCTCCTGGCCAACTAGGCTATCCTGCAATAGTTGCAAAGGACCTCTTACCTGGTGACCGAAAACTAGCTCATTAGGGGAAAAACCCAGGGATTCAGTTGGAACCTCACGAGTAGCAAATAAAAGAAAAGGTACCCCCTTATCCCACTCAACTCCGGTCTCTGTACAATACTTACGTAACATTCCCTTTAATGTCTGATGATATCGTTCGAGAACCCCTTGACTCTCTGGGTGGTAGGTGCTAGACTTTACATGCTCGATACCCAACTCCTTCAGGGACTGCTGGAAAATGTTAGAGGTAAAATTAGTTCCTTGATCACTTTGCACCTCATGGGGGAAACCCATTCTGGTGAAGAATTTGAGCAGTTCCTTGATAACAGTTGGAGCAGAGGTAGTCCTTAAGGGTATAGCCTCTGGGTAGCGAGTTGCCATGTCCATGATAGTTAATAAATAAATGTTACCTTGGGAAGTCTTAGGCAATGGGCCTGCAATGGGCCTACAATGTCCACTACCACCCGAGTAAAAGGATTCTCGAAAACGGGCAAGGGCACCAGAGGATGTACAGGCACCTTCTGATTGGGTTTTCCTGTCATCTGGCAAGTGTGACACACTCTACAACACTCCACTACATCTGCACGCATTCCTGGCCAGTAAAAGTGGGCTCTGATTCTGTCTAGAGTTTTTCTCACACCTAGGTGTCCTGCCAATGGTATACAATGTGCCATTTCCATGATATCTCTACGACAAGGTTTGGGGACTACTACTTGATGGATGTCCCAAGCCCCGTCATCGATTGGTCTGTGTGGCGGTCTCCATCTTCGCCACAATACTCCTCCTTTGAGGTAGAAACATTCACCACCCTCCTTTTCACATTCCTCTTCACTCACGGACCTGGCAGCTAACTCCTTGCATTCACTATCATCTCTCTGTAGCTCTACCAGGCCACTAGGACAATTTGGAGGGGTTTCATGGTCATCGTTAGGGTCAAGATGAGCCATAAAGGTGTCAGATAAATCCACCTCAGTCACATCATCAGGCACAGTTGGAGCGTCATTCACACTCTCACCATCCCTTTCATCAACTCTTACATTCGGTACATTTCTGTCGGAGGGAACTGCTACTCGAGACATTGAACGTGTGACAGCACACACAGGGAAAACAGTTGGCAACTCCTTGTCGAGCTCACCGGTTAGTGGCTCGTTAACAGGGGAAAGTGACAAAATGGGGTCTGGTCGGACCTTCTCACCTGCTACATCATTCCCCAAAAGGAGTGTTACCCCAGGCACAGGGATATCTTGGGACCTACACAAAGCTATGGTGGCCTCACCCTGTAGTAACTCACATTCAATTTCGCCTTTTACCAAGTATGCATAAAACTGGCCTCCAGCACCTCTCATTACAACTGGTTCGCCAGGTGGGCACTCAGTGTAAGGATTCACCATGAGGGTGCTAGTAGAACCTGTGTCTCTCAGAATGTTTACCTCATGCATACAACCATTTAATCTCACGTTGCCAGATGAAATAAAGGGACGATAACTGTCCTGCACTGATGGTGAAATTATTATTGGCTTAACCCTAGTGGGTTGCACCACACATGCTACTACACCCCTGTCTAGATGATTTACGTTAGCTGCTAGGTACTCCTTCTGTCGGGAGTCCTTTATTAAAGGAACTTTTGGTGCTAGGTACTCCTTCTGTCGGGAGTCTTGCATTAAAGGAATTTTTGGTGCTAGGTACTCCTTCTGTCGGGAGTCCTGCATTAAAGGCACATATGGAATTTGAGATACGGCGGCAACTGTCTGCCCCGATCTCTCGGTTTTCTCCTTGGCCCAGCACTGATAAGCTAGGTGGCCTCTCATGCCACAAAAAGTACATACTTTAGGGGATACGGGAACGTTCCCTCTTTGAGCATTACTATTAGTTTGGGGCCCACCTCTGTTACCATTGCCCTGAGTCACATTTTTAGTTGGGGGAACAATTATATTTTTGGCTAGCTGGGGAAGACGTTATAGGCTTGTGACTGGGTCTGTCAGATTTGTGATTGGGATACTTAAAATTAGAGCTAGAATTATCGTAGGGCTTCTTTCCACGAAATTTGTTGTTGAGCACGTATGTGTCAGCCATGTCAGCGGCGTCAGCAAGACAATCTACCTTTTTCCCCTTTAAATGATAGGATACAGAAGAATCAATTTTCCATAGGAAATTTTCTAACAGGACCAACTCCTTCAGATCGTTGTAGCTTGTGACTTTCTTACTCTTGACCCAATGATTGAAAGTTTTAGTCATGGTCCTGGCAAATACCTTATGGGTTTCTTCTACTTTCTTCTGGTTTTTACGGAAAGATTGCCTGTAAGCCTCAGGCTGCAATTGATAGGTTTTTAGGATAGCTTCTTTGAGATTGTCATAATCCTGCCTAACTTCTGCTACTTCTGACAAATACGTGGCTCGAGCCTGCCCTGTCAAAACAGTTTGTAACATAAAAGGCCATTGATCTCTTGTCCACTTCATACCTCCAGCAACTTCCTCAAACAAAACAAAGAAATCCTGCACATTATCCTCAGTGAAAGGTGGAATGACACTAGTCATAGTCAATCCCAGAGGGGGAGCAATTACAGGAGCATTCGTATTGACATTTAGTTGAGCCGTTTGATATTGATATTGATATTGTTCGGTCGTTGCTTTCTGGTATTTGCTTGGCTTATTCTGGCTAGTTCTATATTTAGTCTGGCTTGTTCGGTCTTTATTCTGGCATTATTCTAGTTCGAATACTTGATCACCGGTCAAACCAGGTGGCAATTGTTCAAGTTGGCTAGGTTTACTAGGGATCCCACCAACTGCTCCGTCACCCTCCCCGCCTTCTACAGGGAACAGGTGGGTTTTTATGGTCTGAGCCACCTCTACTTTAGACATGTTTGAGACAGTTAATTGGAGATGTGAGGCAAGCACTTTCAGTTCGGATTTTGACAGACAGTCAATATCAGTCAATATGGGTTCTGATTCTATGAAAACTCGAGCATCTTCGTCATTAATTAGTTGAGGCATGATTAATATTTGATTTTTAAGTAGTGAAACGCTAATGAAACTGAGTGAAACTGTAATGAAACGAATCCTGGCAAGGTCGCCACTCTTCTGTTACGTATCTTGATCCTCAAGTGGTTAACTTGATGAATCTAGATAGCACAGAGATATATATTAAGGTATCAGTCAGCTGAAGGCAAAACAAAAGTAAAATCTAATAAAATAATTTCCTGTTGTTGCTTCCTTTCCTTTTGGATCTTTAGGACTTAGTATCCTTTATTGACTGATACTCTTTAATTATGAAAAATACTGAAACTAATTAAAGTCATGTAGTATTTATAAAGAATTATTATTTAACCGAAGCTTAGTAGGCTATGGTTATGAACCGAATAAGTTATAGCTAAAGAAGGACTATTAATTTTATAAAAAGTCTTGAAAGATAAATATTAAAGTAAGAATATTTCTGTCTCTTACCCTTTTTGAAATGAATAGATAGTTTTCTTCTATGTCCTTTTATTTATCTTTAATGTAATTATTCTTGGTTCTTGTCTTACGTTAATAGTATTATAGTATTATTATCATCAGGAGTAATATCAAAGTCACATAAAAAGTTAGATATATATTTAATAATTAGTTAAATGTATTTCTTAACCACGTAACATTGAGGTTTGATTATGAGTAAATAAAGTTACAGGATCGTTTCATAGATTCGATTCAGGTCTCACTCAAATAATATGAAAAGCAAAATATAATATTTTGAAGCAAAAGAATTTTCTTCAGCTTAGGAAATCACTAGAAGTAATATTAACACAGCCATGTTAGTCTAAAGCGATATTACTAATACGAGACAATAGCATCACCGTACTAAGCACCGTTAAGCAATGTAAGCTTAATTAAAAGAAAATTAAAGAACTCGTAAGTATTAATATAAAACAATAGTATTACTTTCATCATAACCCAATTACTTAAAGAGTTGCTTTAGTCCACAAGTTAGTCAACTAAAATAGTTAAGTACATAATAATAGCGTTAACGTTAATTCCCAATCAAATAGTTAAGTACATAATAGTAGCGTTAACGTTAATTCGCAATCAAATAGTTAAACACATAATAGTAGCGTTCACGTTAATTCCCAATCAAATAGTTAAACACATAATAGTAGCGTTCACGTTAATTCCCAATCACATATCTCACTAACCAACATAACGTAAGTGTTTACACCGAACACACTTAACACACATTTATATAATCTGACTGACAGTCACAAACCCATTATAATACTTCACCCCGTCTTCCTCCAGCTGCAAGTTCACCTTCCCCAACTCCAAATGAGACTGATTTGAATGCCCACAACTCGGGTCTTATATACCAAACAATGATGGTGTAGGAACGAATCAGGAGGCAGGGGGTGGTGCCTACTCCAATCATAGCTCCTCGAGTCGCACAACAGGTGCCTGGTCCACTCACAGCTCCTGGCGTCGATCATACGTCATAGCATCGGTCATCGAGGTAGTTGCAGGGTCCCTACCACGCAGGTATGGGGCGAGCTGGTTTACCCACTCGCTCGTTCGCTCGCTAGTCTGCTTCACCGTTTGGGTAGTTTGGCTCCTTCAACTCTAATTCTAACTCTTAAATTAACATACAGGGCTCCGTATGTCAGACCTCCCCCCTAGAAAATAGTTTAAGGAGTATAGTACATAATATTAAACATAATACATAAATAGATTCACCACCAGATTGGCAACAGCAAGATTATAATGAGGATATAATAAGGATATCACCCAAAGTAGGCAACGTCTCCAGGTACCACATCAGAACATAGCCGGAACGTAGCTGGAGCGTTATTCGAACTGCAAGGCATCTCACAGCTGAAGGCTTGAAAGCGCACTACAAAAGCATGATATTTACCTCGCTACAAGGGAGAGCTAATTGCCAAAATCCTCTCATTAAATTAAACTTACTGCTGCATGAGGCCAACCTGGTAAATGCAATCTTTGATCCGTGGCAGTGGGTAGGTATCGTTCTTTGTGACAGCATTAACTTGCCTATAGTCCCTACAAAACCTATGGCTCCCGTCTGGCTGTGGCACAAGTATGACCGGACTACTCCACTGGCTTAAGGCCCTTGTGATCAGCTTGTTTGAAAAAATGAAGTCAAGCTCGACCTGCAGTATAGTCCTGCGTTGTGGTGAGACACGGTAGGGGGATAGTTGAATGGGACTTGCATCCCCTACATCGATGTCGTGCAAGGCCAAAGAAGCGAGCCCTGGAGTATCACGGAACACACTGGGAGACTGAGATAAAACAGAGATTAGTTGGTTCGCTTGATCAGAGGGAAGATGACATAGTTTAGATGGTAATTCCCTCCAAGCCACTGAATTATACTGAAATTTGGATAGGCTACATGACAAGTCAAAGTCTGCATGGATACCTTCAGGCTCTGGAACAGTCTGTTGCGGGTTAGTAAGAGAACTGAAGACTTCGTCCGCACCAGGCTGTCCACAGGTCCTGACATTCACTGCCACAGTGGGAGAATCTGGAGGAGAGGAATCAGGGGACCTATGGTAGGGCTTCAACATATTTATATGGAATACTTGCGTGGGCTTTCTCCTGTCTGGGGTAGTTACTAGATAATCGGTAATGCTCACCCTCCGAATGATCTTATATGGGCCCCTGAACTTGGCAGATAAAGGTTGGCCAAAAAGGGGGAGCAGGGCCAAAACCTCATCACCGGGCTTAAACTCCCTCTCACAGGCTTTTCTGTCATACCATTTCTTCATGGAGCTTTTAGCCACTGTCAAGTTTTGAGCGGCAAACTCACATGAGGATCTCAGCCGGGTTTTGAAATCTGAAACATACTTGAGGAGGTTTTGGTTCCCCTCCTGGCCAACTAGGCTATCCTGCAATAGTTGCAAAGGACCTCTTACCTGGTGACCGAAAACTAGCTCATTAGGGGAAAAACCCAGGGATTCAGTTGGAACCTCACGAGTAGCAAATAAAAGAAAAGGTACCCCCTTATCCCACTCAACTCCAGTCTCTGTACAATACTTACGTAACATTCCCTTTAATGTCTGATGATATCGTTCGAGAACCCCTTGACTCTCTGGGTGGTAGGTGCTAGACTTTACATGCTCGATACCCAACTCCTTCAGGGACTGCTGGAAAATGTTAGAGGTAAAATTAGTTCCTTGATCACTTTGCACCTCATGGGGGAAACCCATTCTGGTGAAGAATTTGAGCAGTTCCTTGATAACAGTTGGAGCAGAGGTAGTCCTTAAGGGTATAGCCTCTGGGTAGCGAGTTGCCATGTCCATGATAGTTAATAAATAAATGTTACCTTGGGAAGTCTTAGGCAATGGGCCTACAATGTCCACTACCACCCGAGTAAAAGGATTCTCGAAAACGGGCAAGGGCACCAGAGGATGTACAGGCACCTTCTGATTGGGTTTTCCTGTCATCTGGCAAGTGTGACACACTCTACAACACTCCACTACATCTGCACGCATTCCTGGCCAGTAAAAGTGGGCTCTGATTCTGTCTAGAGTTTTTCTCACACCTAGGTGTCCTGCCAATGGTATACAATGTGCCATTTCCATGATATCTCTACGACAAGGTTTGGGGACTACTACTTGATGGATGTCCCAAGCCCCGTCATCGGTTGGTCTGTGTGGCGGTCTCCATCTTCGCCACAATACTCCTCCTTTGAGGTAGAAACATTCACCACCCTCCTTTTCGCATTCCTCTTCACTCACGGACCTGGCAGCTAACTCCTTGCATTCACTATCATCTCTCTGTAGCTCTACCAGGCCACTAGGACAATTTGGAGGGGTTTCATAGTCATCGTTAGGGTCAAGATGAGCCATAAAGGTGACAGATAAATCCACCTCAGTCACATCATCAGGCACAGTTGGAGCGTCATTCACACTCTCACCATCCCTTTCATCAACTCTTACATTCGGTACATTTCTGTCGGAGGGAACTGCTACTCGAGACATTGAACGTGTGACAGCACACACAGGGAAAACAGTTGGCAACTCCTTGTCGAGCTCACCGGTTAGTGGCTCGTTAACAGGGGAAAGTGACAAAATGGGGTCTGGTCGGACCTTCTCACCTGCTACATCATTCCCCAAAAGGAGTGTTACCCCAGGCACAGGGATATCTTGGGACCTACACAAAGCTATGGTGGCCTCACCCTGTAGTAACTCACATTCAATTTCGCCTTTTACCAAGTATGCATAAAACTGGCCTCCAGCACCTCTCATTACAACTGGTTCGCCAGGTGGGCACTCAGTGTAAGGATTCACCATGAGGGTGCTAGTAGAACCTGTGTCTCTCAGAATGTTTACCTCATGCATACAACCATTTAATCTCACGTTGCCAGATGAAATAAAGGGACGATAACTGTCCTGCACTGATGGTGAAATTATTATTGGCTTAACCCTAGTGGGTTGCACCACACATGCTACTACACCCCTGTCCAGATGATTTACGTTAGCTGCTAGGTACTCCTTCTGTCGGGAGTCTTTTATTAAAGGAACTTTTGGTGCTAGGTACTCCTTCTGTCGGGAGTCTTGCATTAAAGGAATTTTTGGTGCTAGGTACTCCTTCTGTCGGGAGTCCTGCATTAAAGGCACATATGGAATTTGAGATACGGCGGCAACTGTCTGCCCCGATCTCTCGGTTTTCTCCTTGGCCCAGCACTGATAAGCTAGGTGGCCTCTCATGCCACAAAAAGTACATACTTTAGGGGATACGGGAACGTTCCCTCTTTGAGCATTACTATTAGTTTGGGGCCCACCTCTGTTACCATTGCCCTGAGTCACATTTTTATTGGGGGAACAATTATATTTTGGCTAGCTGGGGAAGACGTTAGAGGCTTGTGACTGGGTCTGTCAGATTTGTGATTGGGATACTTAAAATTAGAGCTAGAATTATCGTAGGGCTTCTTTCCACGAAATTTGTTGTTGAGCACGTATGTGTCAGCCATGTCAGCGGCGTCAGCAAGACAATCTACCTTTTTCCCCTTTAAATGATAGGATACAGAAGAATCAATTTTCCATAGGAAATTTTCTAACAGGACCAACTCCTTCAGATCGTTGTAGCTTGTGACTTTCTTACTCTTGACCCAATGATTGAAAGTTTTAGTCATGGTCCTGGCAAATACCTTATGGGTTTCTTCTACTTTCTTCTGTTTTTTACGGAAAGATTGCCTGTAAGCCTCAGGCTGCAATTGATAGGTTTTTAGGATAGCTTCTTTGAGATTGTCATAATCCTGCCTAACTTCTGCTACTTCTGACAAATACGTGGCTCGAGCCTGCCCTGTCAAAACAGTTTGTAACATAAAAGGCCATTGATCTCTTGTCCACTTCATACCTCCAGCAACTTCCTCAAACAAAACAAAGAAATCCTGCACATTATCCTCAGTGAAAGGTGGAATGACACTAGTCATAGTTAATCCCAGAGGGGGAGCAATTACAGGACCATTCGTATTGACATTTAGTTGAACCGTTTGATATTGATATTGATAATGTTCGGTCTTTATTCTGGCTTCTTCGATATTTGCTCTGGCTTGTTCGGCATTTACTCTGGCTAGTTCTATATTTAGTCTGGCTTGTTCGGTCTTTGCATCGGCATTTATTCTAGCTAGTTCCAGTACTTGATCACCGGTCAAACCAGGTGGCAATTGTTCAAGTTGGCTAGGTTTACTAGGGATCCCACCAACTGCTCCGTCACCCTCCCCGCCTTCTACAGGGAACAGGTGGGTTTTTATGGTCTGAGCCACCTCTACTTTAGACATGTTTGAGACAGTTAATTGGAGATGTGAGGCAAGCACTTTCAGTTCGGATTTTGACAGACAGTCAATATCAGTCAATATGGGTTCTGATTCTATGAAAACTCGAGCATCTTCGTCATTAATTAGTTGAGGCATGATTAATATTTTATTTTTAAGTAGTGAAACGCTAATGAAACTGAGTGAAACTGTATGAAACGAATCCTTGGCAAGGTCGCCACTCTCCTGTTACGTATCTTGATCCTCAAGTGGTTAACTTGATGAATCTAGATAGCACAGAGATATATATTAAGGTATCAGTCAGCTGAAGGCAAAACAAAAGTAAAATCTAATAAAATAATTTCCTGTTGTTGCTTCCTTTCCTTTTGGATCTTTAGGACTTAGTATCCTTTATTGACTGATACTCTTTAATTATGAAAAATACTGAAACTAATTAAAGTCATGTAGTATTTATAAAGAATTATTATTTAACCGAAGCTTAGTAGGCTATGGTTATGAACCGAATAAGTTATAGCTAAAGAAGGACTATTAATTTTATAAAAAGCCTTGAAAGATAAATATTAAAGTAAGAATATTTCTGTCTCTTACCCTTTTTTAAATGAATAGATAGTTTTCTTCTATGTCCTTTTATTTATCTTTAATGTAATTATTCTTGGTTCTTGTCTTACGTTAATAGTATTATATTATTATTATCATCAGGAGTAATATCAAAGTCACATAAAAAGTTAGATATATATTTAATAATTAGTTAAATGTATTTCTTAACCACGTAACATTGAGGTTTGATTATGAGTAAATAAAGTTACAGGATCGTTTCATAGATTCGATTCAGGTCTCACTCAAATAATATGAAAAGCAAAATATAATATTTTGAAGCAAAATAATTTTCTTCAGCTTAGGAAATCACTAGAAGTTATATTAACACAGCCATGTTAGTCTAAAGCGATATTACTAATAAGAGACAATAGCATCACCGTACTAAGCACCGTTAAGCAATGTAAGCTTAATTAAAAGAAAATGAAAGAACTCGTAAGTATTAATATAAAACAATAGTATTACTTTCATCATAACCCAATTACTTAAAGAGTTGCTTTAGTCCACAAGTTAGTCAACTAAAATAGTTAAGTACATAATAATAGCGTTAACGTTAATTCCCAATCAAATAGTTAAGTACATAAATAGTAGCGTTAACGTTAATTCGCAATCAAATAGTTAAACACATAATAGTAGCGTTCACGTTAATTCCCAATCAAATAGTTAAACACATAATAGTAGCGTTCACGTTAATTCCCAATCACATATCTCACTAACCAACATAACGTAAGTGTTTACACCGAACACACTTAACACACATTTATATAATCTGACTGACAGTCACAAACCCATTATAATACTTCACCCCGTCTTCCTCCAGCTGCAAGTTCACCTTCCCCAACTCCAAATGAGACTGATTTGAATGCCCACAACTCGGGTCTTATATACCAAACAATGATGGTGTAGGAACGAATCAGGAGGCGGGGGGTGGTGCCTACTCCAATCATAGCTCCTCGAGTCGCATAACAGGTGCCTGGTCCACTCACAGCTCCTGGCGTCGATCATACGTCATAGCATCGGTCATCGAGGTAGTTTGCAGGGTCCCCTATGACGCACGCAGGTGTGAAAGCTGGTTTACCCACTCGCTCGTTCGCTCGCTAGTCTGCTTCACCGTTTGGGTAGTTTGGCTCCTTCAACTCTAATTCTAACTCTTAAATTAACATACAGGGCTCCGTATGTCAGAATATATATATATATAATAAAGAGAAGAACCAACGCAGGAATGAATAATAACACCATCTTGTGCGACGTTTCGAGAATCGCTGTTCTCATCTTCAGTTCTATAATTAAGATACAGCCCAAATTACATAATAAAGTGCAACATTGTGACTAAACATATACTGTAATGGTTAGTTTAATAATACATAAGTGTAATGAAATGCATGAACATATGAGAACTTAAATATCAAAGCTGGAGTAAACATGGTAGAAATATAGAAATACAAATAAAATAATAATAATAACCCTTAAATTGTGAACAATAATATTATTATAGTTATATTAAAAACATGTGAAAGCAAATGTAGACAAGTATAGTTATTAGAAACAGAGTAAATCGAAAGGGGAATCATGGGTACCTATTTCGGGTTTAGTTAGATGGGTGTGTAGAGCCTCACATATTCGTAGATCTAGTTACGAGCTATGAGTGGACATAATGTTAAACTGGGTGTCATGTATGGGATGGTCCTGGGAGTGCGAGTGATCACGTATGGCGGAGAACGAAGGTTTATAAAGAAGCTGTCCAGTTCTAAAAGAACGGCCCTGGTGCTCGCGGATTCGAGTCCTGAGTTGTCTACAGGTCTTACAATGTACCGAGACTTACATATCATACACGTGTATTTCGAAACGACTGAAGACTGCAGAAAATCAGGAATCGTATTTTTGAGCTTGAACCAGTTCTTAATCGTGTTAGTGTTTCTGAATACAATTCTGACTAACACTTGGGGATAACATTCTGTAAAGAGTTTTGACAGTTTATTACGAAGTGCAAAACTTTGTTTAGGCAGCGCTTATACGATATGCTTCTAATGCACCTGTAATCTTTGAAGGTAGAGAACGTCGAGTAGTTAACGCGAATGTGGCCACAATTAATATTAACCTTTAAGACTGAGAACATAAAATGGTTGATCAAGGGACGATGGAACGAAGATGAAAGACAAATGTATCAAAGAGAGGATGGTAAGGGTGACAGAGGAGTCAATGTGATGGTACGTTAAATGAAGCCAAGAAGAGTGCAGAGAGTGAAGTGGAGGAGGAGAGTACTGGATTAACTGAGTGTACGATTGATCTTAGGAAGACCTGGTGTATAACCGTCTCACTAGTACATCAATTATCTGAAAGAGACATATCAAAGGTTGGAAATTGATTAAGTAGGTGAATCCAGGCAGGAAAAAGTTTAAGGCAAAATCAAAATGTTGAAACATTTATGTAGTCAAGCTTGTAGTCAAGCTATGTAATTAATGTAACATGGTTGGGTTTGATTAACATATATATATTTATTGTCATTGATTTAGTACAAATTACATAGGCTATGAGACAAACTAGAATACTGATGATGAGCATAGGCTCTGGTTCCCCCATTATACTGTATACAGTATAGTTGGTCAAATCCAGATGTAACTTCTTTGTTGGGTAATCTGAATATATATATTTAGCTTATTGATATAGTAGGCTATACATTTAAAATATCCATATTATATCTACTGTCATATAGGTAGAATAAGACTCCTTACAAACAACTGTCTTGTTCTTCCACACTTTCATGCAGCCCGGCTCACAAAAATGGAACATACAGAAGCACGAACACGTTTAAATGGGACTGGTATCGAGTTTGAAGTTTTGCAATTATCAGCAGAGAGTTCGGAGAGGGACAGTATGATGATGTTTGCTGGTAACTTTGGCAGGGAGGAGAGAAAAGTAGTTATTTATTATGTCATAATCACAAGAAAATCTCACACTATCCCCATGGTTATATTTTTAATGTGTCTGTGTGTATGCCACACATTAGGTTTGGGTTGCTTGGCTAAAGGACTACTTGATGTTCAGCATACCTCTGGGGCGGGTAACAGGGTGGTCTATGAAGATGAGAATATTTTTGTATGGACATCTTTACAATTATTATGTGTTTATGTAATGCTGAATTCCTGTTTTCCCTTGATTAAAACAGCAGCATATAATTTCGATCACTGATATATGTCAAGTGAGAAACACTTTATTAGAATAGTTTAATAGTTTGGGGATAAACGTTTGAACATTTGGGAATGAACACGAAAGAAAAACAAATCGTCAGTGCCGATTGTATGATTTACTATAGCAGCCACCTTGAATTCTGAAGAACTATAACCACACATGGGATTCTTCGGTACTGTATCATTATCTATACCAGGTATCCGAGGGCTTTGCACAAGTTCAGCTCAGTACCCACGAGGTACACCCAGAAGTGAAAGTCCCTGCATAGGGTTTACCCCCTACTCCTACTACCCCAGAAGGTAGGAATGGGGTCGTCCCTGCCCAGTCCCCCTTACTACTCCTACCCCAGGCAGAAGGGACGGGATGGTGCCAGTCCGTCACCCCTTCCATCCCCTACCCTATAATGGAGAGATTAAACAAGCAGGCCCCCTACTCACACCCTACCCCAACCCCACACAGGAGGAAACCGCCGATTACAACCATTGTTTTCCACGAACACAGAATAAAGTGACCTTGCAAAGAGGCCGAGATCATGTCAGTAATTGGTAATATAATGTTATATATATGCCAGAACAATGTTGCAATAAATTATCTGATTTTACAGAATGAAGATCATTTACACTATCTGTCACCTATCCGTAGCTTGACACACAAACAAACTTACTAAAAAACATATTGTATGGATTGCTTAATTGATTATAAGTGGTATATTCATTCAATGCTCGATCCGTGGTTAGGCTTTTTGGTGCATATTCGAGAATATTAACACACTCTCTCTCTCTCTCTCTCTCATATTACTATCGGCATGTAAACTTCTCCATTGGTCATATTGCGCTAACTATCCCCTCAATAACCATTATTGAAATAAGAATTTGAACCATGTAACTCATGTTTGTAAAATATTTGTATTACTATAATTCCATTATAACTTCGGTAGTTGGTAATATTAGTCACATTATGTATGTGACTCTTGTATTCAGCTAACTATGACCTTAATAACCGTTGATGTAATGAAGAATGTGAAGTGTCCCTCATATGATTGTAATATATTTGTCGTACTATTATTGCATAATAATTTATGTAGTTCGAAATATTAGTCACATCATGTATGAAATAATTGTATTCAGCTAACTATGATCTCAGTAACAATTGATGTAAGAAATCATGAATGGTCTCCTCATATGATTGCACTAGTTTTGTAGTGCTATTATTTACCTGTCAATTAATAATTCAGTCACATTTTATTACTTTTTCATGAGAACGAAAATACAGCACATGTGGCAATCAAATGAGGATACTATAATAACGCCAGACGACGTTACTGTTACAGTAGAATAATGGCTCTTTGAGCAGTATGTATTGCCTTACCAGTGGTTGTCCCCTTATTATTATTATTATTTTATTATTATTATTGAAATACCACAGGAACGAAAATTCCTGAGAGCGAAACTTCCACCCCCAACGAGATCCCTCTCTTTCTACCACCTCCCTCCACATGTTACACGTCTCGTTAATCACAGTCTTCTAATATACAAATCACATTTCCTTACCCCTGACATTCTTGAAATACCCACTAAGTATATTCAATTAGATACCAACCATGCAGACTATAATACGTTCGTTGTGTATGGGTACGAGGCGATCTCAAGTCACCTTAGCTCCCAGTGCACAACGAACCGGATCATGATTATGTCCGCCTGTATTAAATTATGTTATGTTGAGTTATACCATTTCCTATTTTTTTAATAATTGTATTCAGCTAACTATGATCTCAATAATCATTGATGTAATGACAATATGAATAGTCTCCTCATACGATTGCACTAGTTCTGTAGTGCTATTATTTACAACCTGTCAATTAATAATTCAGTCACTACAAGCTTGCTTGCTTGCTTTTTTTTTTTTTTTTTTTTTTTTTTTTTTTTTATACAGACCATGTGACAATTAAATGGGGGAAACTATAATAACACATCTGAATAATGCCAACCTGACTTATACACACAAATATGAATGTAACCAGACGACGATGCTGTTGTTTCAGTGGAATAATGGCTCTTTGAGCAGTATGTATCGCCTTACTAGTGGTTGTCCCCTCACAGGATGGGGGGCGCTGCTCAATAAACTCGCCCCTTGGGGCAAAATCAAAATCAATCTCTCATATGTATATATATATATATATATATATATATACCGGTATATATATATATATATATATATATATTAATTGCCATTTTAATGTATTACCATGTTCACTGCAGTCATTAATTTTTTGGAGGGGGGGGGGGGTCTATCAAAAAGGTATTTCGTGTTTTTTCCACCAACCAACTTTACTTCTAAACTCAAATCAACAAATACATGTGACAGTCCAGGGATTCGAACCTAGGATGCTCACACCGAAATTCAGTGTATTTATGTATTACGCTATGAAGACAGTGTTACAGACTTCAACGAGGTATGTCATAATTTTATAACAAACTAGATATTTACTTATCTTTTCGCGGATATATCATAATCAGGAGAGCATTATATCCGCGTAGCAATTGATAGTGAAATTATTGAAAACTCACTTCCCAAACAGTCTCACAGACACGATAATAACGTAGCACTCTAGTGTTGTCTTAATTATACTGCACTTTTTCGAGTATATACAACAAGAATACAACATTAATACCTGACTTCAGAAAAGCCAATTATGGTGGGTTAAGAGAAGCCCTGTTAGCGGACCCTATGGTCAAAAAATTAAGTCGATCCAGGTGTCCAAATGAGTGTATCCTTTCTCAGGCACCTGTCATCTTAAGTCAGGAGGAGACGTCAAACTTGGTAGATACATACGATAATTTTATCATGTCAGTATTCAATGCGCAAAATAAATATATCCCCAAAAGACAATTTTGATCAACACAGAACCAACCCCAATGGATGAATAATAGACTATTAGATCTTCTAGGACAAAAGAGAGGAATATATAGAAAAATTAGAAAAGGCGAAATTCACCTACTTGCTTACTATCAGAATCTATCAAGACAGGTAAAAAGGGATATTAGGAAAGAACAAAGAAATTATGAAATTAAGGTTGCCAATGACTCAAAAAATAATCCTAAAGCTTTTTACCAACTATATAAATCCAAGGTTAGAGATGTAATTGGTCCCCTTAAAACTTCGATATGAAAATTGACAGAAAGTGATTTAGAAATGTGCAGTACATTAAATAGTCAATTTCTTTCCGTTTTCACTAATGAAAATTTGGCACAGTTTCCAGAAGTCCGTAAGGTATACAGCGATAGTATAGAAAATAGGTTAAATACGGTTACTATAAGTAGAAATGATGTGGTTAAGGAAATTGACAGACTGAAACCTCATAAATCGCCAGGTCCTGATGAGGTATATGCTAGAGTATTAAAAGAATGCAGAGATGAGTTAAGTTATCCATTAACATTTCTATTTAACAAGTCATTAGAAACAGGTATAGTTCCAGAAGCTTGGAAGCTTGCAAATGTAGTTCCGATCTTCAAAAAAGGTGATAAATCAATAGCATCCAATTATCATCCCATTAGTCTCACTTCAATCATAGGAAAACTACTAGAGTCAATTATTGCTAGGAAAATGAGAAACCACTTAGAAACATTTAACTTAATCAATTCTTCTCAGCATGGATTCACTCAGGGACGGTCTTGCCTTACTAATTTGCTTAGTTTTTTCTCAGAGGTATATGAAGCAGTAGATAATGACAAGTCATATGATATTATATATTTAGATTTCAGTAAAGCTTTCGACAGAGTCCCTCATGAGAGATTGATGAGAAAGGTTGAGGCACATGGAATAGGTGGGGCGTTGTTAGGATGGATTAGGTCATGGCTAATTGGTAGGAAGCAGAGAGTCAGCATAAATGGTACCAAGTCAGAATGGGGAGCAGTCAAAAGTGGTGTCCCCCAGGGATCGGTATTAGGTCCCCTGTTGTTTCTTATATACATAAATGACCTAGATTTAGGTATAACTAGTAGGATAAGTAAATTCGCAGACGATACTAAAATAGGGAGATCAATTGATCCAGATAGCGATATAGAGTGCCTCCAAAGGGATCTAGATACCTTACATGAATGGTCAGTAAATTGGCAGATGAAGTTTAACATTGACAAATGCAAGGTATTAAAGATAGGGAAGATGCAAACAAATGTTAAATATAAACTAGCTAATTTAGAATTAGAAAATTCAGACTGCGAGAAAGATCTAGGTGTGTTTGTTAGCAATGATTTGAAGCCTAGAAAACAGTGTATAAGCGTTCGTAATAAGGCAAACAGGATTCTCGGGTTCATCTCTAGGAGTGTGAGTAACAGAACTGCTGATGTTATCTTAAAACTTTACTTGTCATTAGTGAGACCCCATATGGATTATGCTGTCCAATTTTGGTGTCCTTATTACAGAATGGACATAGATTCATTGGAGAGAGTACAGCGTAGAATGACAAAAATGATTCATAATATTAGAAATCTTTTGTATGAAGAAAGGTTGAAGAAATTAGGTTTACATTCGTTAGAGAGGATATGATAGAGGTGTTCAAGTGGGTTAGTGGGATTAACAAAGGGGACATGGCAAATGTACTAAAGCTCAGTGATAGCGAAAGAACTCGTACCAATGGTTTCAAATTAGATAAATTTCGTTTCAGAAAAGATATAGGCAAGTATTGGTTTGGTAACAGAGTTGTAGACGGGTGGAATGGACTACCAAGTGCTATAGTGGGATCTAAAACTGTAGGGAGCTTTAAGATAAAATTGGATAAGCATATGGACGAGAAGGGTTGGGTGTGAAGGGGGATCAGCCGGGTTGGGCCAATCAGCGCTCTGCAGACCTCCATAATCCTGCGTTAATCTCTAACCGTTTTGGTAAGATGATCCTCAGGGTATTAGAGTGTGAAGCCTATAATTGGGCTTTGTAATTGAATTGGGGTTGTGTGGGACAGGGATCTGCCTTGCTTAGGCCAATCGGCTTTCTGCAAACTCCCATTTTCTTATGTTCTTATGTTCTTATATGACGTCTATATGATTAAATACATAATTCTCATAATCGCTTTTCACTTGGAACCAGTGTTATTTCGAAGCATGCCGATGCTCAATGCATACGTATGCAAATACGAAATAAAAGTTCAGTAATAGCTATTCACCATCTATCCTACCTAAAATAGACAGTTATACTTTATCAAATATTAAATACAAGGTAATCGGTAAGAAAATGCTTATCTAAATACTGCTATAAAATCTCTCTCTCTCTCTCTCTCTCTCTCTCTCTCTCTCTCTCTCTCTCTCTCTCTCTCTCTCTCTCTCTCTCTCTCTCTCTCTCTCTCTCTCTCTCTCTCTCTCTCTCTCTCTCTCTCTCTCTCTCTCTCTCTCTCTCTCTCTCTCTCTCTCTCTCTCTGAAAATGTTGTTGTTGTTGTTCCCCAAGCTGCCTGGCCGAACAGCCCCAAGGCCCCGAGCAAGGGATACCAACAGATTATTCATTTACTTTTGTAATTATTATTTGTATTGCTTCTACATTAGCACACATCTATTATTAACGTTAATCTTTAGTACAAGTTAATCAAAATCAATTTGATTAATAGTGTAACTGAATAGTTAGGGTCATAGGATTTATCCTGAATAATGTTGGCAGGCCTGAACTGTAATAATTGTGGTGTTCCAGTAGTAGCAGAAGAGTTGGTAAAAAGCTCTATATAAAGATCCATACTAATCTCAGCCTAATGTCTGAAAGCAATAAGGGTTAAACGAGACTCAAACTATGCAAGTATGTAGTTCGGGGGAGGAAAGGTGATAGTTTAGCAGTCGACACAGGAAAATCAGCTTTAGAACACTATGAATAGAGACGCATTTAGTATCAAAGTTTAAACACGTTTACCAGCTACTCTAAATATACCAATAACTCATGAGGGAAATGCTTTACCACAAATGTGTGCCTCGATGTTAATTAATTGTTCAATATATAGATGTTAATTAATTGTTCAATATATATATATCCGACGTGAGATATGTCTACCCTTTGTTTACTACTGCTTATTACAGTGATATATGTTATCATATCTGTTATATATATATATATATATATATCTCATATACTGTATGTATATACAGTAGATATATACACTTATACAGTATATATATATATATTATAAACTCTCTCTCTCTCTCTCTCTCTATATATATATATATATATACCGGTATATACCGGTATATATATGATTTTACAGTATTGAGTTATGCACGAAATATATACTGTAGGCCTATGCAGTTTGCTATATTTAGTAACCCACTTCCTTGATAATATTTTCCAATAGGTGTTATACACCGAGACACCATAAAATACAATAATTCATTACTAGATTATACTGCTTTATAATACTACCAAACACCAAACATGGCATATTGTTATGCTGCCAAATGTAAAGCGAGTAGCTATTGTATTATTGTGTATCAGTTCTACATGATAATACACTCTAACCACTCTAAACCACTGTTTGGACACTTGATCCTCAGTGTTTTGGAGGACAAGCAGCCTAGAAGGGTCACTAGATATGTTGTTGCTTGATTTCCTTTGTACTCCTTTGTACTCCTTTGTACATGTATAACATATCATATATTAAGCCTCTGAGAATCGATGACACTCTTCTTTTCTGCTTTATGGCTATTATTAGACGATTTATTTCAGATTAGTACATTATTTCACATTGGTCCTTCCTAAGCTGTACTTATTCGTCTAATTATAGCCAGGATAAACAATCAAAATGCGTAAAAACCGTCAGAGGGTAAATTAAAGAAGGTAAACACGATACAATTACTTATGAACTTTATAATGGTGTGTGTGTGTGTGTGTGTCAACCTCCTGTCTGGCATTGGGATGGGGTGTAAGTGTGCGTGGGGGGGGGGGGGGGAAGCGGGGGTAGTTTGTTCTCTTCATGGGTGGGGAGGGGAAGGAAGGGGTGACAGACAGGCACACCCTGCCCCTTCTGCCTGGGGTAGGAGTAGTAAGGGGGACTGGGCAGGGACCACCCCGTTCCTAGCTTCTGGGGTAGTAGGAGTAGGGGGTAAACCCTATGCAGGGACTTTCACTTCTGGGTGTACATATATATATATATATATATATATATATATATATAGAGAGAGAGAGAGAGAGAGAGGTGCAATGTGTGATATTGCTTGAAACAAATAAATACATAGAAAATCCGTAATACATTACGTAATTAATGAGACATAAGACATTAAGGATTTAACGAAGCGAGTCATATATAACCTGACCCAGTGGTCCGGGACACAGTCTGAGTATTTATGGGTAATAATTCAGCAGGTCGGGCAATGCATCTCAACTGATTATTCCGTGACCAGCTTAATGTTTGATGCTGAGTGTGTGAGTTGGACTGTAGGGGGAGGAGTACAAAGGAGCACAAAGGAAATCAAGCAACAACAGTCCTAGTGACCCTTCTAGGCTGCTTGTCCTCCAAGACACTGAGGATCAAGTGTCCAAACAGTGGTTTAGAGTGGGTAAGGGAACATTGGAAAGGGAACTACTGCCCTGGAACTAATGTCCGTGGCAGGATTAGGAAGTTAGTAGGGGACAGATGGGTTAGTAACTGAGGGCGGGATAAAATAAAGTTATTCATTTACAAACGCAGTCAGTCGTGGGTTTGATGCGAGATATTTGTCTAAGCGGAGTTTAAATGAATCAACGGTGCTGCAGTCTATAACGTCTCGGAGAAGCCCATTCCACAAGTTGACAACTCGATTGAAGAAGAAATTCTTAGATTCATGCGAGTTAAAAGATTTACCAATAATTTTGCAGCCGTTTCCCCACGTGTAATTAGATTGATCGATAGTGAAGTACTTACTACAGTTCATATTGTCAATGCCTTTGATGATTTTGAACACTTGAATTAAGTCACCTCTTAATCTGCGCTGGGTTAAAGGAAATAGATTTAATTCTCTAAGACGCTCTTCGTATTATCTTTAGGCTAGGTATCATTTTGGTAACTCTACGTTGAACTCGTTCTAGCTTGTTTATATCTTTTTGGTAATAAGGGCACCAGGATTGAACGCAGTATTCCAGAAGAGGGCGGACTAGGGAATTGTAAAGGGTTAGGATAACTTCTTTGGATTTATGCTCAAATGACCTGCCTATCAAGCCAATTATTTTGTTTGCCTTCTTAACAACTTCTGAACATTGTTGACTCGGGTTTAGGTTCCTCGATATTGTTACTCCCAGATCGGTTTCTCTGTTTACATTCTTAAGCTGAGTGCCATTCATCGAATAGTTTGCATTCTCATTTAGATATCCGATTTGTAGTACTTTACATTTATCCGCATTGAAACTCATTTGCCAAATTTGGGTCCAACATGACAATTTATCTAGATTGTGTTGCATATCGTCAACTTGTTCTTTTGAGAGTACGCTATTTGCACTTTTTGTATCGTCAGCAAATTTTGAGAATGTACAGGTGAGACCCTCATCTATGTCATTGATGTAAAT
This sequence comes from Paralithodes platypus, assembly GCA_032716605.1. Taxonomy (NCBI): domain Eukaryota; kingdom Metazoa; phylum Arthropoda; class Malacostraca; order Decapoda; family Lithodidae; genus Paralithodes; species Paralithodes platypus. The sequence continues at coordinate 14,915,143 of CM064533.1, read as the reverse complement.
TAGAAAGAGAATTGGTCCTAGTACCGATCCCTGGGGTACCCCGCTACTTACATTGGTCCATTTATATGCCTTACCGTTTATGACTACTCTTTGCTTTCTGTCGCTGAGCCAATTTTCTATCCATTTCAACACACCGTCTTGTATTCCATGCGCTTTTAGTTTTAGCAGTAAACGTTTGTGGGGAACTTTGTCAAAGGCCTTTTGAAAATCAAGGTATATAATATCTACAGCTTTATTCTCATCGTAGAGGTTGAGGATATCGTGGAAGAAGTCTAAGAGGTTTGTTAAACAGGAACGTTTTTTTCGAAAGCCGTGTTGAGTATCTTTAAGTAAGTTATTTGCCTCAAAGTGATTTACGAGTCTGTCTCTTATGACCGTTTCTAGCATTTTACATACAATTGAGATTAAGCTAATTGGACGATAGTTACTGGGTAGGGATTTGCTGCCTTTTTTGAATATCGGTGTTACGTTGGCTAGCTTCCACTGATCAGGCATAGTCCCAGACTGCAAGGATTCATTGAATAGCAATGTCAGTGGTTTGGAGAGCTCATCCTTAGCTTCCTTTAGAACTCTAGGCGAGATTGTATCAGGTCCTGGCGTTGTATTTACCTTGAGTTTATCTAAACAATTCAATACTTCTCTCTCTGTAACGGTGATATTGCTTAGAACATCTGAATTATCAATCTGAATCGCCGATGGTGTAGGGATATCACTGAGGTCTTCTGTTGTAAAAACTGATGCAAAGAAGGTATGGAGGGCATTACTCATTTGTACTTCGTCTTTGGTGTATTCTCCATTTTCATCGACTAACGGTCCAACAGTTGAAGTAACTACTTTTTTCTTTCTGATATAACTATAGAATTTTTTCGGGTTTGTTTTACTTTGATTCGCAACATGTAACTCCAGGGTCTTTTTACTTTGCTTAATTAACTTTTTGGCTTTGCGTCGTAGCTCTACAAATTTCACCCGTTCTTCGTCATTTTGTGAGGATTTTAATCTATCATTAGCAAATTTTTTAGCAAGCAGACAGTCTGAACTATCTTTATTCCACCATTTGGGCTTATCATTATGGCCTGGACGCCGTATTTTCGATGGTATGCAGTCTTGCACTGCCTTAAGGTAAGTGGTTGTGAAACACTCCCAAGATGTATTTATGTCGTTAATGTTAGTCAGAAAGCTCCAGTCAGTTTCTTTAAGCTTTGATTTAAGTTTATGAAAATTTGCTTTCTTGAAATTAGGGACTTTCTCAATGCTGTTATTTGATTTGTTACTAGTAAACTTTAAAGTGAAAGTTATCGTACGATGGTCGCTGTTACTGAATTCATCACCAACATTCAAATTCTCTATTAATTCTTCTTTAGTTGTGAGTACAAGGTCAAGCACATTATTACCACGGGTCGGGTCGGAGATTGTACAAATTGAAAAAGTGAACTCTCTTGCAAGTTAGCATAGAGGTCGTGTCCAGAGTGTGAAGTAAGAATATTGCCCCATTTAGCCACGGGTAAGTTGAAATCGCCAAGAATTACGGTATCTTGTATGTTAGTTATTTCTGCAATTTGTTCATAAATTTCACTGTCAGTTTGCACTGATTGAGCTGGGGGTCTGTAAAATAAAGCTAGTGTTATTTTAGTTCTTCGTTTATTATTTAATAGTACGTAAGATATGTCTATATTCGCAATTTGAGGTTTTGACATTAACCCTCCCGCATTCGGTAACTTATGGTAAGGCGTTCTCTAATTTGCCATGAAATATCAGGCTGGGCGAGTTTTCGAAGCCTTGTGTTTTTCTGTATTTTCATCCACCAGAATGCTGTTTATTGTGATGTATCATATGTCAATGGAAAGAGGAATATTTATAGTACATAATAAAACAAACAAAAATGTAAATAAATCGAAATATGAAAGTGTAAATGAGTCCGGAATACAATTATTTCCATGCAATTGTCTTCACACCGTCTTATCTCTAAATTGTGAGTGATGACCATATATTTTTTTTTTGCTCAAATAATAGTATTTTTTCTCCTCTTTCCAAATCTGAAACCAGAAATTGTTTATCTTCAATATTTCTCAAGCAGTGACCAATTTTTTTTTTTTTGATTGATATGGTTTATAACATTTTCGATTTATTTCGTTGCTACGAAGTGTATGATTTTAAATTTAGGCTGTATGAATACGGCAAATAATGCTGATGAGTATAAAACAAACTAGAAGTTCCTACGACAAATATTTTTTGCGCTATGAATATTTGAAATGAAGAGCCAAAATGCGAATATTTACGCTTCACCCGTCTCTGTTCCGCCGATGCTAGCCGGGTTCCGAGCTGTTCCTCACCTCGGCGTTGGTTTATTTGCTCGGATATGTATATAACTGTTTATATCACCGTCATCGGAAAATGATGCTCTTTCTAATGGCGAAAACAAAAATAATATAGCGTAATTGGTTCGCGAGCTATGCGCAATTGTTTCCATGCATTGTTATTGTTATGTAAATATATGAGAATGTTTATACAGTTGTATATCTTTGCCACAATGTACACCCAGAAGTGAAAGTCCCTGCATAGGGTTTACCCCCTACTCCTACTACCCAAGAAGCTAGGAACGGGGTGGTCCCTGCCCAGTCCCCCTTACTACTCCTACCCCAGGCAGAAGGGGCAGGGTGTGCCTGTCTGTCACCCCTTCCTTCCCCTCCCCACCCATGAAGAGAACAAATTACCCCCGCTTCCTACCCCCCACGCACACTTACACCCAACCCAATGCCAGACAGGAGGTTGACACACACACACACACCATTATAAAGTTCATAAGTAATTGTATCGTGTTTACCTTCTTTAATTTACCCTCTGACGGTTTTTACGCATTTTGATTGTTTATCCTGGCTATAATTAGACGAATAAGTACAGCTTAGGAAGGACCAATGTGAAATAATGTACTAATCTGAAATAAATCGTCTAATAATAGCCATAAAGCAGAAAAGAAGAGTGTCATCGATTCTCAGAGGCTTAATATATGATATGTTATACATGTACAAAGGAATACAAAGGAGTACAAAGGAAATCAAGCAACAACATATCTAGTGACCCTTCTAGGCTGCTTGTCCTCCAAAACACTGAGGATCAAGTGTCCAAACAGTGGTTTAGAGTGGTTAGAGTGTATTATCATGTAGAACTGATACACAATAATACAATAGCTACTCGCTTTACATTTGGCAGCATAACAATATGCCATGTTTGGTGTTTGGTAGTATTATAAAGCAGTATAATCTAGTAATGAATTATTGTATTTTATGGTGTCTCGGTGTATAACACCTATTGGAAAATATTATCAAGGAAGTGGGTTACTAAATATAGCAAACTGCATAGGCCTACAGTATATATTTCGTGCATAACTCAATACTGTAAAATCATATATATACCGGTATATACCGGTATATATATATATATATAGAGAGAGAGAGAGAGAGTTTATAATATATATATATATATATATATATATATATATATATATATATATATATATATATATATATATATATATACTGTATAAGTGTATATATCTACTGTATATACATACAGTATATGAGATATATATATATATATATATAACAGATATGATAACATATATCACTGTAATAAGCAGTAGTAAACAAAGGGTAGACATATCTCACGTCGGATATATATATATTGAACAATTAATTAACATCTATATATTGAACAATTAATTAACATCGAGGCACACATTTGTGGTAAAGCATTTCCCTCATGAGTTATTGGTATATTTAGAGTAGCTGGTAAACGTGTTTAAACTTTGATACTAAATGCGTCTCTATTCATAGTGTTCTAAAGCTGATTTTCCTGTGTCGACTGCTAAACTATCACCTTTCCTCCCCCGAACTACATACTTGCATAGTTTGAGTCTCGTTTAACCCTTATTGCTTTCTGACATTAGGCTGAGATTAGTATGGATCTTTATATAGAGCTTTTTACCAACTCTTCTGCTACTACTGGAACACCACAATTATTACAGTTCAGGCCTGCCAACATTATTCAGGATAAATCCTATGACCCTAACTATTCAGTTACACTATTAATCAAATTGATTTTGATTAACTTGCACTAAAGATTAACGTAATAATAGATGTGTGCTAATGTAGAAGCAATACAAATATTAATTACAAAAGTAAATGAATAATCTGTTGGTATCCCTTGCTCGGGACCTTGGGGCTGTTCGGCCATGCAGCTTGGGGAACAACAACAACAACATTTTCAGAGAGAGAGAGAGAGAGAGAGAGAGAGAGAGAGAGAGAGAGAGAGAGAGAGAGAGAGAGATTTTATAGCAGGATTTAGATAAGCATTTTCTTACCGATTACCTTGTATTTAATATTTGATAAAGTATAACTGTCTATTTTAGGTAGGATAGATGGTGAATAGCTATTACTGAACTTTTATTTCGTATTTGCATACGTATGCATTGAGCATCGGCATGCTTCGAAATAACACTAGTTCCAAGTGAAAAGCGATTATGAGAATTATGTATTTAATCATATAGACGTCATATAAGAACATAAGAACATAAGAAAATGGGAGTTTGCAGAAAGCCGATTGGCCTAAGCAAGGCAGATCCCTGTCCCACACAACCCCAAATTCAATTACAAAGCCCAATTATAGGCTTCACACTCTAATACCCTGAGGATCATCTTACCAAAACGGTTAGAGATTAACGCAGGATTATGGAGGTCTGCAGAGCGCTGATTGGCCCAACCCGGCTGATCCCCCTTCACACCCAACCCTTCTCGTCCATATGCTTATCCAATTTTATCTTAAAGCTCCCTACAGTTTAGATCCCACTATAGCACTTGGTAGTCCATTCCACCCGTCTACAACTCTGTTACCAAACCAATACTTGCCTATATCTTTTCTGAAACGAAATTTATCTAATTTGATACCATTGGTACGAGTTCTTTCGCTATCACTGAGCTTTAGTACATTTGCCATGTCCCCTTTGTTAATCCCACTAACCCACTTGAACACCTCTATCATATCCTCTCTAACGAATGTAAACCTAATTTCTTCAACCTTTCTTCATACAAAAGATTTCTAATATTATGGATCATTTTTGTCATTCTACGCTGTACTCTCTCCAATGAATCTATGTCCATTCTGTAATAAGGACACCAAAATTGGACAGCATAATCCATATGGGGTCTCACTAATGACAAGTAAAGTTTTAAGATAACATCAGCAGTTCTGTTACTCACACTCCTAGAGATGAACCCGAGAATCCTGTTTGCCTTATTACGAACGCTTATACACTGTTTTCTAGGCTTCAAATCATTGCTAACAAACACACCTAGATCTTTCTCGCAGTCTGAATTTTCTAATTCTAAATTAGCTAGTTTATATTTAACATTTGTTTGCATCTTCCCTATCTTTAATACCTTGCATTTGTCAATGTTAAACTTCATCTGCCAATTTACTGACCATTCATGTAAGGTATCTAGATCCCTTTGGAGGCACTCTATATCGCTATCTGGATCAATTGATCTCCCTATTTTTAGTATCGTCTGCGAATTTACTTATCCTACTAGTTATACCTAAATCTAGGTCATTTATGTATATAAGAAACAACAGGGGACCTAATACCGATCCCTGGGGGACACCACTTTTGACTGCTCCCCATTCTGACTTGGTACCATTTATGCTGACTCTCTGCTTCCTACCAATTAGCCATGACCTAATCCATCCTAACAACGCCCCACCTATTCCATGTGCCTCAACCTTTCTCATCAATCTCTCATGAGGGACTCTGTCGAAAGCTTTACTGAAATCTAAATATAATATCATATGACTTGTCATTATCTACTGCTTCATATACCTCTGAGAAAAAACTAAGCAAATTAGTAAGGCAAGACCGTCCCTGAGTGAATCCATGCTGAGAAGAATTGATTAAGTTAAATGTTTCTAAGTGGTTTCTCATTTTCCTAGCAATAATTGACTCTAGTAGTTTTCCTATGATTGAAGTGAGACTAATGGGATGATAATTGGATGCTATTGATTTATCACCTTTTTTGAAGATCGGAACTACATTTGCAAGCTTCCAAGCTTCTGGAACTATACCTGTTTCTAATGACTTGTTAAATAGAAATGTTAATGGATAACTTAACTCATCTCTGCATTCTTTTAATACTCTAGCATATACCTCATCAGGACCTGGCGATTTATGAGATTTCAGTCTGTCAATTTCCTTAACCACATCATTTCTACTTATAGTAACCGTACTTAACCTATTTTCTATACTATCGCTGTATACCTTACGGACTTCTGGAAACTGTGCCAAATTTTCATTAGTGAAAACGGAAAGAAATTGACTATTTAATGTACTGCACATTTCTAAATCACTTTCTGTCAATTTTCATATCGAAGTTTTAAGGGGACCAATTACATCTCTAACCTTGGATCGATATAGTTGGTAAAAAGCTTTAGGATTATTTTTTGAGTCATTGGCAACCATAATTTCATAATTTCTTTTTTCTTTCCTAATATCCTTTTTTACCTGTCTTGATAGATTCTGATAGTAGGTGAATTTCGCCTTTTCTAATTTTTCTATATATTCCTCTCTTTTGTCCTAGAAGATCTAATAGTCTATTATTCATCCATTGGGGTTGGTTCTGTGTTGATCAAAATTGTCTTTTGGGGATATATTTATTTTGCGCATTGAATACTGACTTGATAAAATTATCGTATGTATCTACCAAGTTTGACGTCTCCTCCTGACTTAAGATGACAGGTGCCTGAGAAAGGATACACTCATTTGGACACCTGGATCGACTTAATTTTTTGACCATAGGGTCCGCTAACAGGGCTTCTCTTAACCCACCATAATTGGCTTTTCTGAAGTCAGGTATTAATGTTGTATTCTTGTTGTATATACTCGAAAAAGTGCAGTATAATTAAGACAACACTAGAGTGCTACGTTATTATCGTGTCTGTGAGACTGTTTGGAAAGTGAGTTTTCAATAATTTCACTATCAATTGCTACGCGGATATAATGCTCTCCTGATTATGATATATCCGCGAAAAGATAAGTAAATATCTAGTTTGTTATAAAATTATGACATACCTCGTTGAAGTCTGTAACACTCTCTTCATAGCGTAATGCATAAATACACTGAATTTCGGTGTGAGCATCCTAGGTTCGAATCCCTGGACTGTCACATGTATTTGTTGATTTGAGTTTAGAAGTAAAGTTGGTTGGTGGAAAAAACACGAAATACCTTTTTGATAGACCCCCCCCCCCCCTCCAAAAAAATTAATGACTGCAGTGAACATGGTAATACATTAAAATGGCAATTAATATATATATATATATATATATATATACCGGTATATATATATATATATATATACATATGAGAGAGATTGATTTTGATTTTGCCCCAAGGGGCGAGTTTATTGAGCAGCGCCCCCCATCCTGTGAGGGGACAACCACTAGTAAGGCGATACATACTGCTCAAAGAGCCATTATTCCACTGAAACAACAGCATCGTCGTCTGGTTACATTCATATTTGTGTGTATAAGTCAGGTTGGCATTATTCAGATGTGTTATTATAGTTTCCTCATTTAATTGTCACATGGTCTGTATAAAAAAAAGAAAAAAAAAAAAAAAAAAAAAAAAAAAGCAAGCAAGCAAGCTTGTAGTGACTGAATTATTAATTGACAGGTTGTAAATAATAGCACTACAGAACTAGTGCAATCGTATGAGGAGACTATTCATATTTTCATTACATCAATGATTATTGAGATCATAGTTAGCTGAATACAATTATTAAAAAAATAGGAAATGGTATAACTCAACATAATACATAATTTAATACAGGCGGACATAATCATGATCCGGTTCGTTGTGCACTGGGAGCTAAGGTGACTTGAGATCGCCTCGTACCCATACACAACGAACGTATTATAGTCTGCATGGTTGGTATCTAATTGAATATACTTAGTGGGTATTTCAAGAATGTCAGGGGGTAAGGAAATGTGATTTGTATATTAGAAGACTGTGATTAACGAGACGTGTAACATGTGGAGGGAGGTGGTAGAAAGAGAGGGATCTCGTTGGGGGTGGAAGTTTCGCTCTCAGGAATTTTCGTTCCTGTGGTATTTCAATAATAATAATAAAATAATAATAATAATAAGGGGACAACCACTGGTAAGGCAATACATACTGCTCAAAGAGCCATTATTCTACTGTAACAACAGTATCGTCGTCTGGTGTTATTATAGTTTCCTCATTTGATTGCCACATGTGCTGTATATACGTGCTCATGAAAAAAAAATAAAAATGTGACTGAATTATTAATTGACAGGTAAATAATAGCACTACAAAACTAGTGCAATCATATGAGGAGACCATTCATGATTTCTTACATCAATTGTTATTGAGATCATAGTTAGCTGAATACAATTATTTCATACATGATGTGACTAATATTTCGAACTACATAAATTATTATGCAATAATAGTACGACAAATATATTACAATCATATGAGGGACACTTCACATTCTTCATTACATCAACGGTTATTGAGGTCATAGTTAGCTGAATACAAGAGTCACATACATAATGTGACTAATATTACCAACTACCGAAGTTATAATGGAATTATAGTAATACAAATATTTTACAAACATGAGTTACATGGTTCAAATTCTTATTTCAATAATGATTATTGAGGGGATAGTTAGCGCAATATGACCAATGGAGAAGTTTACATGCCGATAGTAATATAATATGAGAGAGAGAGAGAGAGAGAGTGTGTTAATATTCTCGAATATGCACCAAAAAGCCTAACCACGGATCGAGCATTGAATGAATATACCACTTATAATCAATTAAGCAATCCATACAATATGTTTTTTAGTAAGTTTGTTTGTGTGTCAAGCTACGGATAGGTGACAGATAGTGTAAATGATCTTCATTCTGTAAAATCAGATAATTTATTGCAACATTGTTCTGGCATATATAGAATATATATAGATTACCAATTACTGACATGATCTCGGCCTCTTTGCAAGGTCACTTTATTCTGTGTTCGTGGAAAAATGTTGTAATCGGTGGTTTCCCCCTGTGTGGGGTTGGGGTAGGGTGTGAGTAGGGGGCCTGCTTGTTTAATCTCTCCATTATAGGGTAGGGGATGGAAGGGGTGACGGACTGGCACCATCCCGTCCCTTCTGCCTAGGGTAGGAGTAGTAAGGGGGACTGGGCAGGGACGACCCCATTCCTACCTTCTGGGGTAGTAGGAGTAGGGGGTAAACCCTATGCAGGGACTTTCACTTCTGGGTGTACAACATTTATATAAATATATAAATATATATATATATATATATATATATATATATATATATATATATATATATATATATATATATATATAATATTATATATATATATATATCCAAGGTGACAAACAAAATATAATGAATGGTAATAAAAATATGTGTATGTGTGTGTGGGTACCTATATATACTGTATATATATATATATATATATATATATATATATATATATATATATATATACATATACAGTATATAAATATATAAAAATATATATACAGTATACAAACAAGGTGTCATAAATATATATATATATATATATATATATATATATGTATGTGGTATATATATATATATATATATATATATATATATATATATAAAATAAATAAAATAAAAATATAAATAAAATAAAATAAATAAAATAATATAAATAACAACAGTAATAAATAAAATAAATAAATATATAAATAAAATAAAAATATAATAATAATATAAATACTCGATTATGGGCCTTGGGCTTGCTCGGGACCTTGGGGCTGATCCGCTAGATACCCTGGGCAACAGGAATACAAAATAAAAAAAAAAATATATATACAGGTATATACAGTATATATATATATATATATATATATATATATATATATATAAAATAAATGAAATAAAAATATAAAAAAAATGAAATAAATCAAATCAAATAAATAAATATATAAATAAAATAAAAATGTAATAATAATATAAATACTCGATTATGGGCCTTGGGCTTGCTCGGGACCTTGGGGCTGATCCGCTAGACACCCTGGGGAACAGGAATAAAAAAAAAAATATATATATATATATATACCGGGTATATATATATATATATATAAATAAAATAAATAAAATAAATAAAATAAAAAATATAATAATAATATAAATACTCGATTATGGTCCTTGGGCTTGGTCGGGACCTTGGGGCTGATCTGCTAGACACCCTGGGGAACAGGAATAACAAAACAAATATATACGGTATATATATATAAAATAAATAAAATAAACATAAATAAAATGAAATAAATAAAATAAAATAAATAAAAACTAATAAATCAAATATATAAATATTTAAATAAAATACAAAATATAATAATAATAATATAAATACTCGATTATGGGCCTTGGGCTTGCTCGGGACCTTGGGGCTGTTATATACTGTTTATAGGCTATATATAATATATATATATATAATATATACTGTAATATAACTAAAATTCCATACAGTACTTACCATACTTCCTGTAAGCATTCCTGTGACATCTTCGTGATTATAATGTATTTATTTCGTAGGCAGTATTTATTGATAAATATATTTGTCTTTCAAGCAAAAAATAGTGTAAAGTCATCAATGATACCTAGACAAATCTGCATCAATACTCAAGGGGTTAACCAAGATTCACTCCCCTCAGTCACCAAAAGTCACAAGTAACATCTTATATACATATATAGTTCGAATTATTCACTAAACACTTTCACTGGGTAGATGAAATAATCCATAATTGCCTGCCTATAGCTAGGCATGGTGGGCCAGAGGGAGGGAGCCCAGAATTTAAAGGGCCGGGACCCTGCCTCACAGTCTTGGGGCCAGGAAACTACTGACTTTACAAAGGCCCGGGCTCCTCAGAGAGGGACGCTATGGGGTTGCTAGATACTTCCTTTTGTAACTTACTAATGCCTAACTTACCAGTCCAAATTGCGTCAAAATCGAGTCATAAACTTATTTTGGGCGAATATTTCTAACTTACAGGTGGCATTATGAGGCGATTGCGTCATACGAGCACTATCGAGGGGTGGCGTTAGGACGCGATCGCGTCCTAAAGATGCGGGAGGGTTAAGACGGGATTAAGACTTTCCTTTATAAAAAACAGAACTCCTCCTCCATTTCTATTGATCCGACTTTTCTCAAACATTGTATAACCAGGAAGCGTATATTCGGCTAAAAAGTCTCTGTCTTCCGTATTTAACCAAGATTCTGTAATGCCGATTATATCATAATGTTCTGTAAACACGATTTCCTCTAGATCTGAAAATTTATTGCGTATGCTACGAGCATTTACATAAAACACCTTAAGAGTATTAGAGGTGGATGTTACTGATTGTGCATTGTCTGAATTTTCAGTTCGTATTTGACTTACACTACCCTGTCTGGATACCCCCGGTTGACCCCGTTTTTTGAACGGAAATCCTTGACTGCATCGTTCAGCAGACGACCAAGACGTGCAGCTCCTACTTCATTGATATGTACACCATCTCCTGAAAACAAAGATTTATCATAGTAAAAATTATCCCACGTGTCGACAAAGCCGATGTCCTCCTCCCTGCAGAGTTTGGCTAGTCGGCGATATGTACTGGTAGCTATGTTGTAGAATCGGTTTTCTACATCAATCCGGGGAACAATTCCTGAAATTAAGATTCTATTAGATTTTTCCTTGAAGGACCTGATCAGCCGTCGGTACTTGCAAAGTAGTTCCTCTGACCGCGTCCGTTGGACATCGTTAGATCCAACGTGGATGACGTACGTGGGACACAGTAGGACACTGAGAGTGAGGGTTGGACTGTAAGGGTAGAACACGGAGTGTGTGGGTTGGACTGTAGGGGGAGGACACTGAGTGTGAGGGTTGGACTGCAAGGGTAGGACACTGAGTGTGTGGGTTGGACTGTAGGGGGTGGACACTGAGTGTGTGGGATGGACTGTAGGGGTAGGACACTCGAGTGTGTGAGTTGGACTGTAGGGGGTGGACACTGAGTGTGTGGGTTGGACTGTAGGGGGAGGATACTAACTGTGTGGGTTGGACTAGCGGTAGGTCACTGAATGTGTGGGTTGGACTGTAGGGGGAGGACACTGAGTGTGTGGGTTGGACTGTAAGGGTAAGACACTGAGTGTGTGGGTTGGACTGTAGGGGTAGGACACTTGAGTGTGTGAGTTGGACTGTAGGGGGAGGACACTAAGTGTGTGGGTTGGACTGTAGGGGGAGGACACTGAGTGTGTGGGCTGGACTGTAGGAGGAGGACACTGAGTGTGTGGGTTGGACTGTAAGGGGAGGACACTGAGTGTGTGGGTTGGACTGTAGGGGGAGGACACTGAGTGTGTGAGTTGGACTGTAGGGGGTGGACACTGAGTGTGTGGGTTGGACTGTAGGGAGAGGACACGGAGTGTGTGGGTTGAACTATAGGGGGAGGACACTGAGTGTGTGGGTTGGACTGTAGGGGGAGGAGTACAAAGGGAGTACAAAGGAAATCAAGCAACAACATATCTAGTGACCCTTCTAGGTTGCTTGTCCTCCAAAACACTGAGGATCAAGAGTCCAAACAGTGGTTTAGAGTGGGCAAGGGAACATTGGAAAGGGAATTACTGCCCTGGAACTAATGTCCGTGGCAGGATTAGGAAGTTAGTAGAGGACAGATGGGTTAGTAACTGAGGGGGGGATAAAATAAAGTTATTCATTTACAAACGCAGTCAGTCGCGGGTTTGATGCGAGATATTTGTCTAAGCGGAGTTTAAATGAATCAACGGTGATGCAGTCTATAACGTTTCGGGGAAGCCCATTCCACAAGTTGACAACTCGATTGAAGAAGAAATTCTTAGATTCGTGCGAGTTAAAAGATTTACCAATAATTTTGCAACCGTTTCCCTGTGTGTAATTAGATTGGTCGATAGTGAAGTACTTACTACAGTTCATATTGTCGATGCCTTTGATGATTTTGAACACTTGAATTAAGTCACCTCTTAATCTGCGCTGGGTTAAAGGAAATAGATTTAATTCTCTAAGACGCTCTTCGTATGGTTTGTTCTTTAGGCTAGGTATAATTTTGGTAACTCTACGTTGAACTCGTTCTAGCTTGATTATATCTTTTTGGTAATAAGGGCACCAGGATTGAACGCAGTATTCCAGAAGAGGGCGGACTAAGGAATTGTAAAGGGTTTTGATAACTTCTTTGGATTTATACTCAAATGACCTGCCTATAAAGCCAATTATTTTGTTTACCTTTTTAACAACTTCTGAACATTGTTGACTCGGTTTTAGGTTACTCGATATTGTTACTCCCAGATCGGTTTCTGTGTTTACATTCTTAAGCTGAGTGCCATTCATCGAATAGTTTGCTTTCTCATTTAGGTGTCCGATATGTAGTACTTTACATTTATCCGCATTGAAACTCATTTGCCAAATTTGGGCCCAACATGACAATTTATCTAGAACGTGTTGCATATCGTCAACTTGTTCTTTTGAGAGTACGCTATTTGCAATTTTTGTATCGTCAGCAAATTTTGAGATTGTACAGGTGAGACCCTCATCTATGTCGTTGATGTAAATTAGAAAGAGAATTGGTCCTAGTACCGATCCCTGGGGTACCCCGCTACTTACATTGGTCCATTTAGATGCCTTACCGTTTATGACTACTCTTTGCTTTCTGTTGCTGAGCCAATTTTCTATCAATTTCAACACACCGTCTTGTATTCCAAGCGCTTTTAGTTTTAGCAGTAAACGTTTGTGGGGAACTTTGTCAAAGGCCTTTTTAAAATCAAGGTATATAATATCTACAGCTTTACTCTCATCGTAGAGGTTGAGAATATCGTGGAAGAAGTCTAAGAGATTTGTTAAACAGGAACGTTTTTTACGAAAGCCGTGTTGAGTATCTTTAAGTATGTTATTTTCCTCTAAGTGATTTACGGTCTGTCTCTTATGACCGTTTCTAGCATTTTACATACAACTGAGGTTAAGCTAATTGGACGATAGTTACTGGGTAGGGATTTGCTGCCTTTTTTGAATATCGGTGTTACGTTGGCTAGCTTCCACTGATCAGGCATACTTCCAGACTGCAAGGATTTATTGAATAGTAATGTCAGTGGTTTGGAGAGCTCATCCTTAGCTTCCTTTAGAACTCTAGGCGAGATTGTATCAGGTCCAGGCGTTTTATTTACCTTGAGTTTATCTAAACAATTCAATACTTCTCTCTCTGTAACGGTGATATTGCTTAGAACATCTGAATTATCAATCTGAATCGGCGATGGTGTAGGGATATCACTGAGGTCTTCTGTTGTAAAAACTGATTCAAAGAAGGTATTGAGGGCATTACTCATTTGTACTTCGTCTTTGGTGTATTCTCCATTTTCACCGACTAACGGTCCAACAGTTGAAGTAACTAATTTTTTCTTTCTGATATAACTATAGAATTCTTTCGTTTTTTTTTTACTTTGATTCACAATATGTACCTCTAAGGTCTTTTTACTTTGCCTAATTAACTTTTTGGCTTTGTGTCGTAGCTCTACAAATTTCACCCGTTCTTCGTAATTTTGTGAGGATTTTAATCTATCATTAGCAAATTTTTTAGCAAGCAAGCAGTTTGAAATATCTTTATTCCACCATTTGGGCTTATTTTTATGGCCTGGACGCCGTATTTTCGATGGTATGCAGTCTTGCACTGCTTTTAGGTAAGTGGTTTCGAATAACTTCCAAGATGTATTTATCTCATTATTGTTAACTAAAAAGCTCCAGTCAGTTTCTTTAAACATAGCTCTAAGTTTATGGAAATTTACTTTCTTGAAATTAGGGACTTTTTCGATGCTACTATTTGGTTTGTTACTAGTAAACTTTAAAGTGAAAGTTATCGTACGATGGTCGCTGTTACTGAATTCATCACCAACATTCAAATTCTCTATCAATTCTTCTTTTGTTGCAAGTACAATGTCAAGAAAGTTATTACCACCGTTCGAACAAATTGATAAAGCGAACTCTCTTGCAAGTTCGTATACAAGTCATGTCCGGAGTGTGAAGTAAGAGTATCGCCCCACTTGGTCACAGGTAAATTAAAGTCGCCAAAAATTACGGTATCTTGTGAGTTACTTACATCTGCAATTTGTTCGTAAATTTCTCGGTCAGTTTGCACTGATTGAGCTGGAGGTCTGTATATTAACGCAAGTATTATTTTTGTACCTTTATTATTCTTTATTAGCACAAAAGATGTGTCGACGTTCACAATTTGAGGTTTTGACAAGAGGGTAGGGTTAAGACTGTCTTTGATATGAAGTAAAACGCCACTTCCATTTCGATTTATTCGGCTTTTCTCAAACATTACATAACCGGGAAGTGAATACTCTGCTAAAGAGTCTCTATCTTCTGTATTGAGCCAAGATTCTGTTATGCCAATCACATCATAATTTTCTGTAAACACTAGCTCCTCTAAATCTGAAAATGTATTGCGTATGCTACGAGCGTTTGCATAGAAAACCTTTAAATTTGTTATTTTAGAACTCACGGAACGCTCTTTAATAATATGTTTGGTTCTTGTCGGATCTACATTTATGTTCATGGCTGTCCTCGGTCCTCGCTGTCTTCGGTCCTTATCGCTGGTGGTCCTCGGTTGCCTCTGTTTTTTTGTTGGCGTTGGATGATTTATGTCACTGCTGCTTCTTCTCGGATGGCGTTTTTTTATCCATGGCTGCGGACTGCTTCGTGTAGGAGACGACCCATGCGTGCTGAACCCACAGGATTTAGATGAGTGCCATCCTTGCGGAACAGAGTAGGCTGGTTGTAGAAGTTGTCCCAGAGGTTGATGAATTCAACTTCTTCCCTCAGACACAAATATTTTAGTCGGCTATTTGTGCTGAAGGCCTTAACTTGTGTTGAAGGACATTTGTGCTGAAGGACACTGAGTGGGGGTTGGACTGTAGGGGGAGGACACTGAGTGTGTGAGTTGGACTGTAGGGGGAGGACACTGAGTGTGTGGGTTGGACTGTAGGGGGAGGACTCTGAGTGTGTGGGTTGGACTGTAGGGGGAGGACACTGAGTGTGTGGGTTGGACTGTAGGGGGAGGACACTGAGTGTCTGAGTTGGACTGTAGGGGGAGGACACTGAGTGTGTGTGTTGGACTGTAGGGGGAGGACACTGAGTGTGTGGGTTGGACTGTAGGGGGAGGACACTGAGTGTGTGGTCCTATTATAATAATTGTTTATGCTTTTATTTAGATGTGTGGTTAGATTGATATACCAGCTTCCCTGTTACGTGTAATATATTGGCCTAACATCATTAAGCCCTTCTGTACCTTCGACGTATTTTTGACTTTGATTGCAGCTGCATTTAGATGACTTTATGATGCTTAGGAAGGATCGAGGATAGTTTAGAATATTAATTGAGATATTGTGTAGCCATTGCATGGGTAGATGTCGTTCCTAAGCTGAATAATATTGTCTAATAATTGTCATCATATATTGAAACGGACGTCACCGGCAGTGAAGGGGTTAATTGACGGTGCCCTCTTCCCCTGTACCATCCTCCAGCAGTATCTATCCCCCGGTGTACCCTACAACAACACTAATAACAATACTGATACACAATGATGGCTATTATAGTAACAGGAACCAGGCCTATATTACACCACCCAACACTGATATATAACATGCTCAATTGCAATTCAATTTGGTAACATTAAGCAAATCACTAATTGTCATAATATGAGGGACATAAACGTAAACTAACATTGACACGTGTTTAACATAATGCTGCAACGCGTTTAGTTCTTATTTAAACAATTAAAGAGTAAACAAGCTATCAATCATGTATGTATCTCTTGATAAGAGAATCTAGGCAATTAATTTACCATTCCTAATCAAAGTTTGTGTGTGTATATTCGTAATACCAACTAAATACTTGCTGAGCCAGTCCATATATTTGCATTTTATAGGCTTATTGGTTGAGCCAGGCTTCCGTATCGAGCATTATTGGACACAGGCTATTAAACAAATATTACTGTGTGTAAACAAATAGAACCGTCTTCTGTTTACTAAAGCTACAGATTACGTAGCTTATGAAAGTCTCGCTTTCTCGATAGAAAGACCTCAATAGTTTTTTAAAAGACAACACTATAATGTCTGTTGTATACAACGATATTTTGCCGTGCATACAGGATAAGTCTTAAATTATATTGAGAATACAGGGTTAGGATAATATATTAGGATGTTTGTTATAAAATCAATGAATGAAGTTGTCTTTGGAAAATATTACAACGAAGATATTATATATGTGCTGCCTACTACTTTATACTAATAACTAACCAGAACCGCACTATCATATTATATTCCTTGTGGCCAAGTAAATGTAATTATATATTATTCTCCCATTTCCGTTCATGACTTAGTTCTGCTTTACTTCTTGTTGTGTTCTAATATGTGCCTTAAACATGGATGTATACTCAGGTACCAAAGTATGTAGCCCACTCATACATTTTTGTGGGCTTCACCAATTTATATTTTTAGAAGTATATCTTTGGAATCGAATTTATAAATATAACCTTCTATACTTAGGCTACAAACCTTTATGGAAAAGTAAAATTCAACATCCAGATAGTTATAATTGCATAGCCTAAAGAAGAACAGAGAAGTCCACAAATGTATATGAGTGGATTAGAGAATATGGCATCTGAGAGTACCACCCGTTTCAAGTTTTTGTTTACCCTGTACAGCTTCTTGCTCTGTACAGGGGCACAGTGCGTCCTTGTATAGAGTAGTGTTCGCATGTGTGGGGAGGATCCTCTCACACCGCACTCTTAGACAATGTAGTAAGGACAGCCTTTCATATCATTAACTCCCGTCCACTCGTCAACTCTCTGCAATCTCTCTCTCTCTTCGCCGCAATGTTGCATCTCTCTCGCTATTCTATCGCTACTACAATAATCAGTGTTCCTTAGCGCTATCCCAGTATATACCACCTCTATGTAGGGTACGTAGTACCCATCTTGCAACACCTACTCTGTGCAACTCTCCAAATCAAGAGTGAAACGGTGCTCCCAATATTTCTTCTATTCAACAACTGAGCTCTGGAACTCTCTCCCTGAATCCATCTTTCCCTCATCCTATTACTTAAACTGCTTCAAACTCCGTGTGTCCAGACATTTTGGCTAGAACATTCCTTGATTTTGGCCCTGTCACTCTTTCAATTCTGGGGGAGGCAGAGCCAGTTATTCTCCCTCACCCACATTGAAATACCCAAAACAAATAACAAACAAACATTGACTTACATGTATAATGCACACACAGCCCTAGTGCCATCACCAACCTTATTACCTGCCTTATGTCTTGTAGGTCGCCTGGTTTTCTGATCGCCTTATTTTTTGCCACCTCTATTACATTACCATTTATCTCCATCTACGACACACTTTACGACCCGTTTCTTGTTCTGTCTATGTTTTGTTTGTATTATTATTATTTTGTTTTACTAATGTCTACTTGTGATATATTGTTTATAACACTTTTGGCCTGATTGTTTTTCTTCCAACTTGCTCTACTATTTGTAGTATTGCCTACCCTTGCTCTTCCCTCTTCCTCTATATTGCTTAATAGCTATTTCAGCTCGTTTATCTAACATCTCACATGATCCTCACCCATTACATCAGCTCTCGTTTGGTCGCCAGTGTTCCTCCATACCTTATCCTTCATCCCCTCACATATCCCCTCTCCCTGTACCACTGACACCCAACACCACGATCCCTCCGCCAAGCTCGGTTTTTCAATATGTGATCAGCGTAATTATACTGGGGTAGTTAACGAAGGTGGTGTGTTTGGTGGTGGCCTCAGGAACCAAGATGGTGTTGGTGAGGACTGACTGATATGGTGGAGTTTTATTTAATGTGTTAACGTAAAGGTATAGTGGTGTTCTATTTTGTATGTATGCCGTATGCACACACATAATGTGTATTCAAGGGTTTTTACAATTAGTTCACATTGTGTCACCTGTATGGACAATATCTCAACGCCATACCTACACCTTAATTAGCATTAGTTTCTGCTTCCCTTCTACGTTATCTATCTGTTCATACAGTATAACCAACACTCGCCCTCATATGCCGCAATAATGAAGTTTTCCCTGCTTCCCTAGTATTAGTAAATTATCCTTCTCTGCCGTATCCCTCACCATACCCTCAGAATCAATAGTTGAAAAGCTTCCTTATACTGAGATGATGACGGTGGTGGACTGATCAATGAATGTACTGGTGGTATGGGTTGTTATAATATGATCAATGTGCATTACAGTGTAGTCTGGTTGTTTACTTTCATTTGTTCTCTGTCCTGTCTCTTTCTCACCATCTTCACCACTGTCCGTGTCAGCTTTATGCCAGGTTTTAGGAGACACTTTAGTGTGTCCTCCTTCCATTAAGGATGATAATCTTCTCAGCGTCCACGTTGGCTCAGTTATTATGCATGCCTATCGTGTTTCTTGTTTGAAGATTATGTCGTGATTGTGTATTGTTAATTTGGTTTTTGTGTGTGTGTAATTGAGTCTATCAAAATTATTAGATAAATAAGCTGCTTAAGATAGTCTGTTCAAACAAGACAATGTTTGATTAGAAGTTTATGTAATTGGTAGCACTGACAATCTGGTAGACAATTATTATTCCATTCATCTTCATTCCTTTTGCTCTTCCATATATTAATTAACCCCTTCTGTACCGGCGACGTCTTTTTAGTTGAATTCTAGTTATATTTATATTATTTTGTGCAGTTTAAGAAGGATCCGTGGTAGTAAAAAGGGATAAGTGAGATAGTTTGAAGCTTGTTAATTGCTGGAGGCCTTTTTAAACTGCATAACATCGTCTAATAGTAGCCAAACTAAAGATAAAAAGGATGGCACCGGTATAGAAGGGGTTAAAGCACTTTCACATTTGTTCTCCCAAGCTTCTCTGTTCTCCCAACCTTTTGTGTTCCTTTCTCAACATATTTCCTTGGCCATTATTTCCTAGAGTCCCCATCTTAACTGTGGCTCCTCAGGTCCTCTCCCCCAACATATCCCCCTCCAGCCATCAAAGAGTCACTGGGAAGCCATAGCTTAAATGGTCCGCTAAATTAAGTTATGCAGAACCTTTGATCTTCGCCATTACTTCTCTGTCGTATTCAATGTTCTGTTCTTGCTATTTAACTCCGTCTCGTTTGTTTTGAATATATATTGTAGGTATTCTCTATCTTCCCTATTATTACTTTGCTCTCTCTCTCTCTCTCTCTCTCTCTCTCTCTCTCTCTCTCTCTCTCTCTCTCTCTCTCTCTCTCTCTCTCTCTCTCTCTCTCTCTGTCATGCTGCGGTAAACGTGTTCACTTTTCCTTATTCAGCTTGTTTCACTAGGCACTATTGTATGAAGTGTAATGGTGCCTAGTGTTCATTAACAGTTTGTTTACTTGATTTACGTGTTGTTAGGTAATTTTTTGTTCCACGTAACAAACATTACCAGTTATCAATTAGTTCCCCAATATCATGTTTACGTTCACTCATTTGTATACAAACATTTTGCTTAGGTCAATGTAAGGTAAAGATATATCAACAGGAACCTTTGTCTGAAGGTATAATTATAACATTATTCATCGTTGGTTTTATTAATGTTGTCCTCAATTAACTCTTTAGTTAGTAAAGCAATTTATCAATATATATTGTTTATCGGTATTGATATCCCCTTTATTCTTGTACATCTCTGTTCCCTTACACACACGTACATATGCATATACACACACTCTCTCTCTCTCTCTCTCTCTCCAATGAAGTTAATCTTCTTATAGCCTGGCACCCTCATCATTCCCCCTTATTCGTCGACCTTAATCCACTCTGATAACATTAACCCTCTCCGACATATGACGCGATTTTGAGCCTATTGGGGATACTTTAAAGCCTTTGTTACCATCAGGGGTATTTAGAAACCTTTAGATTAGTTACTTCAACCTCTGCAGTTGTCTTTGAGTTAGCTGTGGGCAGAACACTAATTTTGGGGAGGTTATTATAAGAGTGAGAGAACTCTATTTCTTATTGCTAATCTGGCAACCTCTGCGTCATAAATCCGTGAAAGGGTTAATAACACGATATTTTGCTAATTACGACACTGGACTAAAACTTAATTTAATTTTGGTATAATATGGTTAAGATAAGTGTCTTGAGGTCCTCGTGTGGTACCAAGATCGCACTTTTGTTTCTGTTTTTCTTTTCTTTTTCTATGTAAGTGAAGGAGACAAAAAAGTCATAGTATGAGGGAAAGACTGATTCTGGGAGAGAGTTCCAGAGCTCAGCTGATGAATAGAATATAGCTTGAAAATAACGTTTCACTCTTGGGTTGGAGAGTTGCACAGAGTAAGAGAGGGATTGCGTTGCATGACGGGTGCTACGTGCTCTTTGAAGAGGGGGTGGTATACACTGGACGAGCTCTGAGGAACAATGATTATTGTAATAGCGGTAGAATAGTGAGAGAGATGCTACATTGCGGCGAAGAGAGAGAGAGAGAGACTGCAGATAATTGGTGAGTGGACGTGAGTTAAAGAGACGTTAGGATTTATATTCTACTTTGTCTAGAAGTGCGGTGTGAGAGGATCCTCCCCACACGTGTGAACAATAGTCTACAATCTACATGGACGCACTGTGCCCCTTTACAGAACTAGAAGCTGTGCAGGGGTAAAGAACCTCCGGAGGCGATTGAGCACACCCAACTTCTGGGAAGCTGTTTTAGTAAGAGTGGTAATATGATCCTTCCAAGAGAGGTAAGAAGAAAAAGATACACCAATAATTGTAAGAGTATATGAAGGGTTGATTTGTATGTTGTTGAAGAGTAAGTCATAGTTTTCTGGAAGGGGGCTACGAGTAGACAGATGAAAACATTGAGTTTTGGAAGCATTGAAAGAACAAGATTTTCTCTGCACCAATTAGAGATAGTAGAGAGATTAGAAGATAGGTGCTTTATGGCCTCCTTGAGTGAGTATTCGGTGTTGAATTATTGTTCATTACCACTACTAGCTATTACTGTCTCCCATGAACAAGGATGGGGTTGGTTGGTCATATAGGTGTTCCTGTATAGCAGCCATTGCCTGGCTGACCCAAGGCCTTAAGTTGGGTCACTCTACCATATTGGGACCTTTAGGGATATAGTTCATATTATCATTGAACTCTGCTTAGCCGCAATGTTGCATCTCTCTCACTCTTCTACCGCTATTACAATAATCAATATTCTTAAGAGCTTTCTCAGTGTATACCTCCTCCCTTGCGGAGAGTGGGGGCACCTTCCTTCAACACATTCCCACCCCTATTCTGTCCAACTCTCTAACCCAAGATTGAACCAATTTTTCCAGTATTTCTTCTACTTAACAAGTAAGCTGTGGGACTCTCTCCCTCAGTCTGTGACACAAACTGTTTCAAGCTCCGTATGTTCAGACACTAACGTACCTTGAATTTGAATATATTTGGATATAATGTACACACACATATACAATATATAATTATATATATATATATATATATATATATATATATATATATATATATATGTGTGAGTTCTCCCTCTGTGCCAATTTCATGTCGGGTACTTTTATCCCGGCTCTGGATTGATTTACCTTCCCTAGTGAGGCCAGACGTGACCAGACTGGTGACCGGATAACTCAAAAACATTGTCACCAGATTGAGAACTCTGACAAAAACATACAAATATTTATACGATGTTTATCCATGTAACTACAGTAATCATTACTAGTAATATGGTCAACACAAAATATATGGGAAATATTGGTGTAATTTATTGTACTTTTGTTATGTTTGTCCCCTCCAAAACCAGCCAACTCTGTCCCCCATGATCTCCCCTTACTTTATATATTTACCTTTAATTAACCAAACAGGTATAGCATTACCGCCACACGCGGTACCCTTTGGTTGCATGTTGTCAGTATCAGGTGTACACATCAACGTAACACTGTTTATAGCCTATCTCTCTCTCTCTCTGTCTCTCTCTCTCTGTCTCTCTCTCTCTCTCTCTCTCTCTCTCTCTCTCTCATATCGCATTATCTGACTGTATATGCATGAAGAAGCAATATATTGAGCATATCAGCACCGGGTCCTGACTGAATAATAACGAATGCCGGATAATTCAGTATAGAATATATCCCTTGGCCATACGTTTTATCAAATTCAAGTCTTGCTGTAAAATAATCAATATACTGTACACAGGTATCATATGTATAAGGCGTTAGACTACCTGCACTAACTTAGTAAACACATATTTAATCGTTGATGTGTATCCTTGTATCTTCTAAACACAAAATTTGATAAAATACAGGATTATTTGAAGGAGTGTAATAATACGAAAGAAGACGATATAATACGCTCAGTACGGGGCCCGTGCTGGGCCAGACCGCTTTGTTCGTGGTTTTAAAGCAAGGAAGGTCAAATTGATGAAGGCCACAAGGGCTACAAATGAAATATGTACCGTAGACATTTATAGGGAAAATACTTTTTCACTATTATGTCTGAACTGTTCCCAGCAATATGTAATACTTGCAGAATGAAAATCACCGGGTGGTAAAGAACTTATTCTGAAGACTGTACCTAAGACATTTAGAGGGAAATTCGACCTGAATTTTCCAATGGCGTTAGTTTGAATTCGTTCAGTGCTGCGCATACCGAGCTTGGGTGGCCCCTATTTTTTGCGCAAACATCTTCCAAGTTCAGGGACATAAAATACATTTCTGCAAAAGTGTTAGAAGTATTTATCTCAGGTGGTTTGGTTCCAGAATACAAAGACTACTTTCAGTTATATGTGTTATGGGTCATTCACAAAATATTATAGACCCATCCATGTATAGCTATAATAGTTATCTGATACTAGTGAGTCTTCCTATAAAAATATGAACATACATCCTTGGTGTGTAAGAAATGTGTAGTATGCGTTGGCTGTTGTGTGGACAGAAAGTGTGTGAGGGTAATGTATGATGAAGGAAGGAATAACCCAACCATTATAGTTGACGTATGTTAACACACCAACAACAACTGTGTCCTCTGTATAATACCAACCATCACTATCAACCACACAACTTACACCAACACCACCAACTGGTATACTTTCCAACATCCACCATACCAGCCTCCCTATCTTAGTTCTCTCTTTTCCTCAGAGCATTTTCATCCTGGACTGATCCTGGGTTAAGTTCCCGTAAGCCACTCCCAACCTGCTGATACTTTCCAGATATATTTACTAACACATACACATACAAACACACACACACACACACACACATTCAACGAGAGAGAGAGAGAGAGAGAGAGAGAGAGAGAATAGACCAATCACAACATATACAACTCATTCATGCCTTTCTAAATACTGAAGTAACGTGTGTGTGTATGTGTTTGTGTGTAAGACGCAGTATCTATCACTACTAGTGTACTGTTATGTTATGTTCCTTACAGTTGTAAGAATTGTTAAATACTTTATCACAATGTTTAGTTTACTTGTGTCCACTTTTTCATTGACTATCCTCTTCTCCTGGCCCTGCCAACCTTCCACAATTGGTATTCTGCCGGGTATTTGTTGAGGTCAGCCAATAATGATACGGCCGCGCGAGCAGACTACTGATGGGAAAGAGATCAAGCGGTCTATAGTCTGGGTCTGCAAGGATTGGTCCAGGGGTGTTTTACTCTACAACTGGTAGATAAGGTGGGGAAGGTGTTTCGTAAAGGGCAAATAAATATGGATTGAGATTGTATTGTTGGTGGTCTGCTCTGTACACTTTATGGTATGTGAAATGTCAATATTGTTTGAATGATTTATGATTTATGAGTTGTAGTTCTAAGTTATTCTATGGTGTGAAGGAACTGAAGGCTATTTTGATTAATCATGGGAGGAAAGGTCCGGTGACTTTGGTTCTGTGTTGGTAGATCAGTGTATACAATACACTGTGTGATGTACAGTTGGGACCAAGGTGGTCGGGTACTCTTTGTGGCCAGAACATTTAGACACAAAGACGTTATCCTTCGACACTAGTTAATATTGGTGTTTTTATTGTCATACTCGTGTGTGCTCTACATCTCCAGAATCGGTAATACTAACATTACGATACTACTGAAGAACCAAAACATTGTAATCTACATTAACAGTAAATTCCACAGCCAGTGTGCTTCACACGGTGGTAAAGATACAATATCATGTATATCGATGGATTATGTCTACTGGATTATTGTTAAGAACTTTACCTGGGCTTTCAGTACTTAGGGTAGTTAGTAGGGTTATAAAGGCTTGTGAAGACCCTGAAGGGTGGCCCTTGATCTAATATCGTCCTTACAAAGTGATTCATCATTTCGAAGTAGCGGACGCAACACCGTATGCTGCACTGGGGTTTAGCGTTACATACATTGCTAACGCATACGCTGTGGCGCTGGGGTCCCGTGGGTTAAGAACATTTTTCACATTTCCATTACTAGAACCAACCTCAAACTGATAACATTATATATTTGTGTTTATAAAATATATTTGTAATTTGTGCCGAGCTAAAGTTACGAATTAATAGGATTTTACAATCTTAAAGACTCTCTCTCGCTTTCTCTCTCTCTCTCTCTCTCTCTCACACCGTATCAGCTTTGTTCCATGTTTTACGAGACACTTTAGTCCTTCCTCTTTACACTTAAGTGTAATTCACTTCTCCTCGGCTCGGCTCACATGTACAGTTTGCTTTCAGTGACCAATCTTATATTTATAATCCCATGTTTTATAATTATAATTAAACTGTATTATAAATTGGTAATTACCATCTTCCAGCATCTGTTATATGTGTTATTTACTATCGTATAATATAACACCATCCCTACACCAGCCTCCCCTGCCTCAAATGCACAAATACAATAAAGTTCATGGTGGACAAACAATGTACAGCTCCCTTTGTGCCAATTTAAGGTCCGAAACTTTTATCCCAGCTACTGATTGATTTTCTTTCCTGAGTGAAGCTGGGCGTGACCAGATTCATATAGTATATGAGAGAGAGAGAGAGAGAGAGAGAGAGAGAGAGCATACATAACAATACAATAGCAATGTAGCATCTCTCTCACTATTCTACCGCTATTACAATAATCATTGTTCAGTGATTATACCACCCCCTCTTCAAAGAGCACGTAGCACCCGTCATGCAACACAATCCCTCTCTTACTCTGTGCAACTCTCCAACCCAAGAGTGAAACGTTATTCTCAAGCTATATTCTATTCAACAGCTGAGCTCTGGAAATCT
This sequence comes from Paralithodes platypus, assembly GCA_032716605.1. NCBI lineage: Eukaryota > Metazoa > Arthropoda > Malacostraca > Decapoda > Lithodidae > Paralithodes > Paralithodes platypus. The sequence continues at coordinate 14,888,781 of CM064533.1, read as the reverse complement.
CTCCCATAATCGGTCTTGCCCTCATACTATGACTTTTTGTCTCCCTCACTCACATAAAAAAATAAAATAAAACAGAAACATAAGTGCGATCTTGGTACCACACGAGGATCTCAAGACACTTATCTTAACCATATTATATCAAAATTAAATTAAGTCTTAGTCCAGTGTCGTAATTTGGCAAATGTCGTGTTATTAATGTTATCAGAGTGGATTATGGTCGACGAATAAGGGGGAATGATGGGGGTGCCAGGCTTTAAGAAGATTAACTGTATTGGAGAGAGAGAGAGAGAGAGAGAGGTATGAGGTAATAATTATAATAAGAATGTTTACAGCCCTCCTCCTCCTCCTCCTCCTACACAACCACTCTGGCTCTTTTATGGTTATAATCCTTGGCGATCTTCACATTTATATTCAGAATGTTAATAGTTTAATGTTCTAATGCTTCATCTAAACCCATTTACTCACTGGTATGTAAACCAAGGTACCCTATATATTGAAATGGAGGAAGGTATGGCTGGGAGAAGAAACATATACACATATATTGAAGATAGACTTATGACAGAGGACGAGGACAATAATATACTGATATGCTTTACTGTTTATTATGACAAACATTTTTTCAGTCCATTATACAAACGATTGGTTATATTTCTATAAGCAATTCAATGCAACTAATTACCCGGTGACTCAACCAAAAATCCTCCCTATAAACCCATTGCTTGAAATTATCAACCGGTGCCATCCATCCTGTGAGGATAAATATACATTGCAAAAGTGTAACTATATTTGTTAGTGGAGAGAGTGCAGGTATAAAATATATGATGGTGGAAAAATAAGGTATTATGGCAGGGAGATGAAGGGGAAGTTATCATATGGGGGGGGGGGGGCCGACCGTGGGAGGGGAGAGGGAGGGGAGGAAAGAAACCGTGGGAGGGGGGAGGGAGGGGAAGAAATATATGTTAAGGGTATAGAGAGAAAGTTATAAGAAAATAAAGCAACAACAGAGTTATAGAAACACAGACCTAGGAAGAGAAGAAGGGTATCTTGATAGAGCTAGCTAAATATAGAACTGGGCGTGTGAGAAAGAAAAAAAAAACATTTAATGTATTCGATCGGTCTCTTAGAGGTTCACTGACACCATCATCAATCTTTGTTATTTGGCCTCCAATGTCAATTCAAATTATACATTTGCAATTCAAGTTGATATTATTTAGCCATAAACAATATATACAATAAGTGTGTGTAGATATAAGGTGTAGGGTGAGAAGGGAGGAGGGAGACAAGGTGAAGGATGAGATGGAAGGGTCGGGTGGGAGGAAGGAGGGGAGGGAGTGAGAGACAAGGTGGAGGGTGAGATGAGATGGAAGGGTTGGGTGGGAGGAGGGAGGGTGAAGAGACAAGGTTGAGGGTGAGATGGAAGGGCTGAGTGGGAGGAGGGAGGGTGGAGAGACAAGGTGGAAGGTGGGATGGAAGGGTTGGTTGGAGTTGGGGTGGGAGATATATGGAGGGTGAGATTGAAGGGTCAAAACATAATATACAACACAGTTATTATTACGAGGTAACCGTTTGCCTTAACAAATATTGATAATTAACACCTTACGAGCGGCCTAGGCGGTTTATTTATATGTACCGCCCAGCGGGGTGTTTTTAGCCAAAATAGGGCTGTTTACGTGATCATTTTCATGCCTAAATAAGACCCAGAACGTAAAACAAGTATCTATCCCTGAAAGGGCATAAACAGAGCTTTCGAATGACACCATAACGATCCTTTTATGATGGCTAGTTTTCTTGCAACAACCGTGCAACGCGAGTGCAAAAAGCATGTAATTAGGCACTTTCCCCATACAATTCCGTATATAGCGAGTGAGAGAGGGAGGGAGGAGGTGGGATTCGTGTCAGTAGGTTCGCCGCGGTGGTCTGGAGCAGTCATACGCTCGCTACTCTCCTGCCACCACTTGTCTCTCTCTCTCAGCAACATTACGTGCTGAAATTGCCACACGACCTATGTCGAGCGCCGCCACATACTCCAGCTTTATTTAACTCGACTTATGTTGCGCGCCGACAGTTAAGGGTTAATGACAAATAATGACTATTCCACTCATTACATTACCAATTGTATATCCAGTAGCAATATAACTTCCATAATTTGCCATTAGACCTACTTACATTTTCTCTAAATTACGAATACATACAAACGGGAACAATCAGTCAGTCAGTTTATTACTATTGATGAAGAACAAGCAGCAGATTCAACTTATGTTTGGTAATTAAGAGGAACTAGAGGTTTCTGGGAAGGGTCATTTGTCGGGTTCATTCAGACTCCTAATTGATAATTGCCATTGCCCAAGCCCCAACATTGCTGTTCTACCTTGATTTGGCTTAAAAATTACTCAAACGAAATTGAGTAATACAATAATATGTTTGGTAGTATGGTTCGTTTGGACATTGTGAGTATTGAACACAGTTTGGTCATTAAATAAATTGTTTACCAATATACTGTATATATAAATAATTTTGGTTTCTGACTGACGACTTCCCCTTTACCTATGTCAATCAATTGAACATGAATGACAACAGATTAATTGCCAAAAGATTCGATATTGCATTGATTAAAACATTGCATTGTATGTTCATTAGTTATGTTGTCGATCCCACAGTGCCTTCCCTTATATCTGGCAGAAGATAAATCTGTTTTTAAACGGTTTTCATTAGCTCAAAGTCCAAATAAAGATAAACATAAATGAGTCAATTATGGAGAAGGACTTACAAACACATGTGAGGATTGTGTGGAGGCAGAGAAGTGAGTGTTGAATAAAATAATGAATGTTGTGTAAGTTAAGTGAATTACGGAGAGGAATATTATTGTGGAATGTGTTTTAAAAGCATATTGTTTGACATACGAATACGGACGAACATAATTTAATATGATTCACTGATGCGATAGCCTAACTGATCTATGAGTGTATGTATGACATTCGTAATATAGAAAATGACTAGTTGGAATTTATCATAAATACAACACCGTACCAATCGCTGGTGTGTGCACTGGGCATATTTCAGTATTTAACTTGGATATTAAATCAGTGTATTTGCAAACTATGACTAACAGACCGGCTGCATAACATAATTAAACAATTTCGCAAAAACTGTTTATATACTGTCGGCAACATGGAATGACCAACTAAATATTATTTAACCTCCAACATGTTTCCGGGTATAGCAATTGAAATAGGATCATCAAAATGCAGTGTAATCAGGCTGATATGAGTTATCTTCTAGTGCAAACAAAACTATAATAAAATATATCTGTGTGGTTATCATAAATTATTATAAATAACAATATTTTATAATAAGAAAGATTTGTATTATTGAACAAGGAGTCGCAGAGAACACGGGTAATATAATTATCACGGAACAGGGTAGCAATTTCTAGATGCGGTGCCCTGCGTCCCAATGCGCGCTCCGTAATTCAAAATAATTATTTGCATATTATTGCCTTGCTCACCTTGCGTCACTTGTGTTGCCTGGGTCTCAATGTGCGCCAGGCCTAAGAATACGTAATTAGGAGTCCGGACAGAGCAAGCTTATGTATAGTTTGAAATAACTATTATATTACTGATCTGCTCTGTGCTGTGTCGCCTGTGTTGTCTGCGTCACAAAATGCATCATGCCTGATGGCAGACAAAACACAGTATGAGGTAATGGACTATGTTGGCTGAGACAAATTGAATGTTCAGGATTTTGCATATACAAAATGTCAATCGCACTAAAACACCCAGATGTTAATCCCGAAATTAATTGGTATTATCCCTACACGGTGTGATGTAGAATAAGCCTTTATACACACACAGGTAAGCTGATAAAGGATTATTTTGGACTCTGGTAGAACACTAAACTTGCTAATTCCTTGCGAATATATAGATCAGAATACTCCAATGAAACCACTATTTACAACTACTACTACAGCAAACTCAAAACTGCAACTTATCTTCCGTTATATACCGCAGCCTCCCACAAAATTGTTAACCTGTGGTAAGTACGATAATGTATTCCAACTCAAGCACTGCCAATTTCCTCCTTCACTTCGTGGTTCCATTTACTTTGTTTATCTCACTTCAGATGTGATGTGTGTGTGTGTGTGTGTTTTACAGGGGCCAGTAATATCTAGAGTGGTAGGCTGACCCTTTGTCAGAGTGAGGGTTGGTGTCCTCTACTTCCCATTGCCCCTTCTATCTTTTTCTCCTTCTGCATCTCTAATTTTTTCAAATGGCGTAGGGATGCGGCGACCCCAACGCCCGCCACTTTCTGGTGCAGGTAGCCTCCTCTGTGGTGGAGAGGTGAGAAATTTCCACCACCGCTTTTCTCCGGCGAGACGTAGAAGTCGGCTAAAGGGGATCGGGGGCGGGGGCCTGGTATCCTTCTCATAAATAAATCTACCAAAAAAAAGAGACAGAGATAGGGGCGAGGGAACGCGTTCGTGGTCCCGGACCCTAAGAATAAGAGCTTTGAATGTGCGTGGATGTAGTACGAATGAGAAGCGAGAGGATATTGGAAGGTTATTTGAAAGAAGGATGTATGATGTCCTTGCACTGAATGAAACAAAGATGAAAGGAGAGGGAGAAGTGGATTTTGGAAACGTGATAGGTAGAAAGTCTGGAGTAGACGAGGGAGTCCGGGGGAAAGAAGGAGTGGCTATTATTGTGAAGGAGGAGTTGAGAGAGTTTATAAAAGAGTGGAAAGAGGTGTCATCAAGGCTAATGTGGGTGAGAATGCGGTATAAGGGTGAAAGGTGGGTTTTTTGTAAGTGCGTATGGACCAGGAAGTGAAAGAGAGTTAGACGAGGTAGAGGGTTTCTGGGAGGATTTTAGAGATTGTCTACAAGGGTTTGATGAAAATGAAAATGTTATAGTTTTAGGGGACCTAAATGCTAGGGTAGGAAATGAGCCAGTTGAGGGAGTCATCGGTAGTTTTGGTGTGGATGGTGTAAACGAGAGTGGAGAAAGACTGAAAAATGTATGTGAAGAGTGTAGATTGAGTGTAGGTAATACGTTCTTCAAAAAAAGGCGTATACACAAGTACACCTGGCATAGACTTGTGAGGGGAGAGATAGTAGAGAGGGCATTGATGGATTATGTGCTGGTGACAAGGGAAAGATTGTGTAGACTGCTGGATATGAATGTGATGAGAGGTGAAGCGGAGGGTATGTCAGATCATTACCTGGTGGAGGGAAAGCTAAGAGTTAAGAGTTACAGGAGAATAAGAGACAAGCGTGAAGTAAGAGAGGTAATAAAAGTTAGTGAGTTAGAGAAGAGTGAAAAAGAGAGGGAGTACAAGGAAAGACTAAATGAAAAGTGGATGGAAGTGAGAGAGATGGAAGAGAGAGAAGTAGAGGTTGAATGGCAACAGTTTAAGGAAGGAGTGAAAGCAAGTGCAGAGGTAGTATGCGGCAAAAGGAAATTAGGAGGCAGAGGTATCAGGAAGGGAAGCGAGTGGTGGAATGATACGGTGAGAAAGGCAGTTGAGGAGAAGAGATAGTGTTTTGAGACGGTTTTACAGAATGGTAGTGTTGAGGTATGGGAGAGGTACAAGGAGAAAAGGAGAGAGGCAAAATGGAAAATTAGAGAAGCGAAAAAAGATGCAAACGAAAGGTGGGGTCAAAGGCTGAGTGAGAATTTTGAAGAACGAAAGAAGATGTTCTGGAAGGAGGTAAATAAAGTAAGGAAAGGAGGACAAAAGAGGGAAGAGTCAGTGAAAGATGAAAATGGAGAAGTACTACTGGAACCAGTTGAAGTGAGGAAAAGATATGCCGAGTATTTTGAATCTTTGTTAAATACAAGAGATGGAAGAGAAGCAGTGATTGAAGCAGAGGTGGATGGAGATAGGTTACCCAGGCCACCCAGGTGGCAGGGAATGAATGAAAGGATTGAGGAAAATGAGGTGAAAGAAGCAGTGAAACAAATGAGAGCGGGAAAAGCAGAAGGTTTGGATGGTATTGCTGTGGAGTGTATAAAGAAGGGTGGAGATGTGATAATAGATTGGTTGGTGAGACTTTTCAATGTGTGCTTTGCTGTGTCAATGGTACCAATAGACTGGAAGAGTGCATGTATTGTGCTGTTGTACAAGGGGAAGGGAGATCGGCAGGAGTGTTCAAGTTATAGAGGTATTAGTTTATTGTCAGTGAGTGGAAAGCTGTATGGCAGGGTGTTGATAGAGAGGATAATAAAGTGTACGGAAGTTGCAATAGGAGAAGAACAGTGCGGTTTTGGGAGGGGAAGAGGGTGCG